>CAXKVI010000004.1:99832199-99849699 GCA_964058755.1 Campiglossa producta
AGGAGTCATCTCCGTAAGCATTATGACGCGATCCGGCATCATATTACCTTGCCGTTTGATCTGCAGAATCATAAGCGGGCTCTAACCGACATCCACACCGAGTCGGTTGACACTTTTGTCAGATCTGTACCTGTGAATCCCGTTCTAAACAGTATTCCACCCGATATTGCTGAAGAAGAACGCACCTTACCAAGAGAGACAAGAGTCACCATGGCACAGCTTAGGTCTGGATACTGTGCGAGGTTAAACTCTTACTTATCCAGACTGAATGATACAATATCAAACACATGCCCTGCATGTGGTAGGATCCCCCATCATACCCTACAACTCTTCAATTGTCCAATTGAACCTACTCTTCTGACCCCTCTGTTCCTCTGGTCCAACCCTGTTAAAACTGCGCGTTTCCTTGGACTCCCGTTAGAAGAGCTTGATGAAGATTTTCGAAATGATCATACACTCTAGGCAAGGCAATAAATTGTTAACAACAACAACAACAACAGCAAAATAAGTCCCTCTGAGTACATCGATAGAAGCCATTTTTTCTACCTACCAACCTTTGTAGCACGCTATCAAAAGCACTTCTACTTTTTTTCAACAGTTTCCGATTTTCTCTTGACAGCCTATCGTGCTAAGGTAAATTTTACAATAGTTAATGCATTGTAAACAACAAAATAACAAAAATCTACCTAAAAAAAGCACCAAGCAAGTTCATCACTCCATACATCGACATTCTCTACATAACAAACATTTTGTCGAAGCTGCTTACAAGCGATTTGAGCTCAAAAAATATAGACATAAAAATTATAAAGATGTGTGCATGTACACGAGAGTGCCCTCGCAAGCTGCATATGTATGTCTGTATATTTTTCTACATACATATGTATTACAAAAAAAAGCAGAAAGAAACAACAAGTGAATTGAATTTCTTTGGCATCAGCAGACAACTACTAAGTACATATGTACACAACTTTGTTATTCTTAGCAAGAATTTTTATGTGACACTGTGTTGATGTTTGCGCTTGTAAGCCTTGACAATGTACTTGAGTAGCTACCATAATTTTAGATTTGCATACATTTGGTTTTTAGGTGTCAACGGAGTGGTCGTCGGCGTCGTACAATGGGTTATTTCAATGAAATTTCTGTCAAAATTATTTATCTTGACAACGAGAGCTAAATCAAATAATGTAAAATATTTATAAAGCTCTTTCTATTTGCTTTAATTTTATTTATTCTCATTACATATTTAATTTAGCAGGAAGTCCTGCTGCTAAATCCCTCCATTAACACACAACCCCGCATCACTCATACGCCATGGTGTCCAATGTTTAGTATACCCTCTGTTGGTGGCTTATCCAGCTGTCATTAATTAAAAATTAAAATTTTCTCGTGATTGCGTGCAATGTCTGTGCGATTTGTGGATGAGCAACACACTCACTCGCATGCAGCTACCTAAAAATAATAATAAAATTCAATGACGTGCAAAAATGAGCAGCTCCACCACCCGTAAGGCGAACATCAATACGGCGATTAACGCCAGCAACGTCAAATAGCTGCATACATTCACTTAGATTGCTAATGTTCTTCGCTCTGCTTTCGTTTTGTATTTTCTTTTCGTTTTTTTTCTTTCTTTGTTTTGTTAAATTTACGATTATTGAAGAGAACCTTCTTTATAGTGCATATATCACACAGCATGTCATCTGCAAAGCATTGAAATATTTATTTTTTTTTCTTTCATTTTTTGAAGTTAACTTCTTAGGAGGAGATATGAAGTTTTGATTGAGAGTAAAATTTGAGAAAATAGCTAATGATGCAACGGAAATTATGCAACGGAAATAGAAACTCTAGCCGACATTCAGGCGTATGTTGCAGACTTTCACCACGATGTTTAGCTGTGCAAATCAGACAGGAGGTGAAATTCTAGGATGTAGCTAACATTGCACCAATCGTAATAGTTAGGCCGAGCAGAATTTATGGGTGTTGCCACTTAAGGCATGTATTTTTGAGAAAAATTTACACACGCGCTACAGGAACCAGACATCTCTTCATGGACTTTTCTTCTCGGCATTGTGAGAGTATAAATGAAAAAATATTCGTGCTTCATTAAGCATAGAAAATTATTTCATAGGTTTCACACCAAGTCCTAAAATTCTCATATCTTTCATATAAGTTAGCATTGAAATTAAAGAAAATGTTCTATTGATTTATGAATAACTAAATTTATTAATTAAAATATTTTAAGGGATAAGCTTTAAAATAAATTATTATAAACTAAATTTATTATTTTAAAAATATATGCATAAATGGACACTGAGAAGGGTTTACCTTCAAGCTGGGTAGTGGCCTAAGGTGCTAGACCTTCTAGCATACAAGTCACTACAGTGTTGTGAGTTCGACTCTCACAATGCCGGGAAGAAAAGTTCATGAAGAGATGTAATTCCAGTATCATCGAAACATATGTCGGCTTGTCTGGTTCCTGCAGCGCGTGGGTAAATTTTTCTCAAAAACACATTTTCATACAATCCCGGAAATTACTTCACAATACCGTCGGTATTTACAGCAATAGACTACAAGTCAAAAGCAACAAAGAGTTTAAAATAAAATAAAATAAAATAAAATAAAATAAAATAAAATAAAATAAAATAAAATAAAATAAAATAAAATAAAATAAAATAAAATAAAATAAAATAAAATAAAATAAAATAAAATAAAATAAAATAAAATAAAATAAAATAAAATAAAATAAAATAAAATAAAATAAAATAAAATAAAATAAAATAAAATAAAATAAAATAAAATAAAATAAAATAAAATAAAATAAAATAAAATAAAATAAAATAAAATAAAATAAAATAAAATAAAATAAAATAAAATAAAATAAAATAAAATAAAATAAAATAAAATAAAATAAAATAAAATAAAATAAAATAAAATAAAATAAAATAAAATAAAATAAAATAAAATAAAATAAAATAAAATAAAATAAAATAAAATAAAATAAAATAAAATAAAATAAAATAAAATAAAATAAAATAAAATAAAATAAAATAAAATAAAATAAAATAAAATAAAATAAAATAAAATAAAATGAAATAAAATAAAATAAAATAAAATAAAATAAAATATGTTTTTTTGAGAAAAATTTACCCACGCGCTGCAGGAACCAGACAAGCCGACATATGTTTCGATGATACTGGAATTACATCTCTTCATGGACTTTTCTTCCCGGCATTGTGAGAGTCGAACTCACAACACTGTAGTGACTTGTATGCTAGAAGGTCTAACACCTTAGGCCACTACCCAGCTTGAAGGTAAACCCTTCTCAGTGTCCATTTATGCATATATTTATACTTCCATATAGAACATTTCTTTAATTTCAATGCTAACTTATATGAAAGATTTGCGAATTTTTAGGACTCACAATACCGTCGGTATTTACAGCAATAGACTACAAGTCAAAAGCAACAAAGAGTTTAAAATAAAATAAAATAAAATAAAATAAAATAAAATAAAATAAAATAAAATAAAATAAAATAAAATAAAATAAAATAAAATAAAATAAAATAAAATAAAATAAAATAAAATAAAATAAAATAAAATAAAATAAAATAAAATAAAATAAAATAAAATAAAATAAAATAAAATAAAATAAAATAAAATAAAATAAAATAAAATAAAATAAAATAAAATAAAATAAAATAAAATAACATAAAATAAAATAAAATAAAATAAAATAAAATAAAATAAAATAAAATAAAATAAAATAAAATAAAATAAAATAAAATAAAATAAAATAAAATAAAATAAAATAAAATAAAATAAAATAAAATAAAATAAAATAAAATAAAATAAAATAAAATAAAATAAAATAAAATAAAATAAAATAAAATAAAATAAAATAAAATAAAATAAAATAAAATAAAATAAAATAAAATAAAATAAAATAAAATAAAATAAAATAAAATAAAATAAAATAAAATAAAATAAAATAAAATAAAATAAAATA
Source organism: Campiglossa producta (assembly GCA_964058755.1). NCBI lineage: Eukaryota > Metazoa > Arthropoda > Insecta > Diptera > Tephritidae > Campiglossa > Campiglossa producta. The sequence goes on from CAXKVI010000004.1 coordinate 99,836,203, forward strand.
AAATAAAATAAAATAAAATAAAATAAAATAAAATAAAATAAAATAAAATAAAATAAAATAAAATAAAATAAAATAAAATAAAATAAAATAAAATAAAATAAAATAAAATAAAATAAAATAAAATAAAATAAAATAAAATAAAATAAAATAAAATAAAATAAAATAAAATAAAATAAAATAAAATAAAATAAAATAAAATAAAATAAAATAAAATAAAATAAAATAAAATAAAATAAAATAAAATAAAATAAAATAAAATAAAATAAAATAAAATAAAATAAAATAAAATAAAATAAAATAAAATAAAATAAAATAAAATAAAATAAAATAAATTAAAATAAAATAAAATAAAATAAAATAAAATAAAATAAAATAAAATAAAATAAAATAAAATAAAATAAAATAAAATAAAATAAAATAAAATAAAATAAAATAAAATAAAATAAAATAAAATAAAATAAAATAAAATAAAATAAAATAAAATAAAATAAAATAAAATAAAATAAAATAAAATAAAATAAAATAAAATAAAATAAAATAAAATAAAATAAAATAAAATAAAATAAAATAAAATAAAATAAAATAAAATAAAATAAAATAAAATAAAATAAAATAAAATAAAATAAAATAAAATAAAATAAAATAAATTAAAATAAAATAAAATAAAATAAAATAAAATAAAATAAAATAAAATAAAATAAAATAAAATAAAATAAAATAAAATAAAATAAAATAAAATAAAATAAAATAAAATAAAATAAAATAAAATAAAATAAAATAAAATAAAATAAAATAAAATAAAATAAAATAAAATAAAATAAAATAAAATAAAATAAAATAAAATAAAATAAAATAAAATAAAATAAAATAAAATAAAATAAAATAAAATAAAATAAATAAAATAAAATAAAATAAAATAAAATAAAATAAAATAAAATAAAATAAAATAAAATAAAATAAAATAAAATAAAATAAAATAAAATAAAATAAAATAAAATAAAATAAAATAAAATAAAATAAAATAAAATAAAATAAAATAAAATAAAATAAAATAAAATAAAATAAAATAAAATAAAATAAAATAAAATAAAATAAAATAAAATAAAATAAAATAAAATAAAATAAAATAAAATAAAATAAAATAAAATAAAATAAAATAAAATAAAATAAAATAAAATAAAATAAAATAAAATAAAATAAAATAAAATAAAATAAAATAAAATAAAATAAAATAAAATAAAATAAAATAAAATAAAATAAAATAAAATAAAATAAAATAAAATAAAATAAAATAAAATAAAATAAAATAAAATAAAATAAAATAAAATAAAATAAAATAAAATAAAATAAAATAAAATAAAATAAAATAAAATAAAATAAAATAAAATAAAATAAAATAAAATAAAATAAAATGAAATAAAATGAAATAAAATAAAATAAAATAAAATAAAATAAAATAAAATAAAATAAAATAAAATAAAATAAAATAAAATAAAATAAAATAAAATAAAATAAAATAAAATAAAATAAAATAAAATAAAATAAAATAAAATAAAATAAAATAAAATAAAATAAAATAAAATAAAATAAAATAAAATAAAATAAAATAAAATAAAATAAAATAAAATAAAATAAAATAAAATAAAATAAAATAAAATAAAATAAAATAAAATAAAATAAAATAAAATAAAATAAAATAAAATAAAATAAAATAAAATAAAATAAAATAAACTAAAATAAAACAAAAATAAAATAAAATAAAATAAAACAAAATAAAATAAAATAAAATAAAATAAAATAAAATAAAATAAAATAAAATAAAATAAAATAAAAAAATAAAATAAAACAAAATCAAATAAAATAAAATGAAGCAAAATGAAACTAATCAAAATAGAATAATTTAAAATTAAATCAAATTGCAAAAAAAAAATAATTTAATTAAAAAAAAGTAAAATATAACAAGATAAAACGGTTGCTACTTTTATTAGCCAAGGCTGTTTTGCAGGATGCTTTTTCCAGATTGATGCGCTTCTCCATCGAACACATTTTTATGCCTTTAAAGCCTTTAAAGATAAGGAAGTTTCAAGTTCTGTTGGGTAGGCTAAGCGAAGAAGAATTTGGGCTTGATTGGTATTTATAACTGGAGTGACAGACATGAAAAATATATCGGTATTACTTCCCTTCCGTGAACATAACATCTCATAACTCAAATATTTTGCCAGCGACATTGAATTTCAAATACTTTCGTAATTTTTACAATTGAGCAGATTTTCTTATAACTGAAATCACTCTATGAAAATATTTCACATTTAGGCATTCAGCAACCACACTTTGTCTAATTAAAATTCAAAGACTACTTTACTACAAAACAAAGTTATTAAAACAAAATTTACCGCAAGAGAAAGACTTTTCAAAGTTTTGAATATTTGCATAAATTGGCAAACAGCTAAATTGAGAAAATTTGTTTAACATTTAATCCAAGAACTGAAATCAAAGGCCACAAATGCAAACGATGACACGCATATTAAAATAGAATTTGAAAATTTATTTTTATTATTTGCTCTTTCAACACACATACATACATACCTAACTGCGGTAATGAGCAGTAAAAGCCAAAGTCGAGTTTAGACTATAAAATAATAAAAAAATTCAATTTAATCTCAAATCCTTGACTATAACACTCCTCAATTAATTCACTTTGGCGTTTATTTCCTGTTGTCACAGCTATATGCACAAAATTGAATTTGCCATTATTTCATGCATATTAAATACATATATAAATTCAATCACATTTTGTTTTAAATGCATTTAGATGGCTAATTCTATTTTTATTGTTGCGAATTTTCATCAAGTGCCTAATGGAAATCAAAATGCACTTAAAATGCGCCATCAAAATAAATAAAGATTACTCATACGCCACGGCCGCTATTTTTGTGGCAGGGAATTGCATTTGCAGCGCTTATATGAAAGAGTCGTCAAATACTCTCTATTTTAGAAAGCACACGTAGCTAAATACAAATAAATGCAGAGCTTTTGTTTTGTTTGTATGTGAAAACGTGAGTAATAAATCTTTTGTGGCAATTTTGGTATTTTAGTGCATTTTAAAAGCAAATAAAGACATAAATATTGATAAATCTGATTTTATACGCCATTAAGTTGCTATAATAATATCTATTCTGTGGATGTTTGCTTAAGATTAAACTCCGCCTAAATGGCTGCATTAAATTTAATCATATTTAGTGTGTGTTTGGGTGAATAGCAGTAGATCTATTGTTATGGAGATGTTTGCGAGCAGGTAAATTGAGGTGCATTTGAGAATTTGAACGGTCCTTAAACTATACAAGAAAAGGTTCTTGCCTTATCTTTTTTAATTTTTTTATTTCATTTTATTATATTTTATTTTTTCATTTTTTTTTTTTTTCATTTTTTATTTTTTTTTTATAAATCTTGCCTTATCTTTTTTTAATTTTTTTTATTTCATTTTATTTTATTTTCATTTTTTATTTTTTTTTTTTCTTTTATACATTTTTATTTTTTATTTTTTTTATTCTATTTTATTTTATTTTTTTATGTTTTTTTTTTTGAATTTTATTTTCTATTTTTTTTTCACTTGACTGTTTTATTGTTTTGTTTGTTTTAATATTTTTATTTTTTTATATTTTTTAACTCTTTTTTCTATTTTCTATTTTATTTTATTTCATTTCAATTAATATTTATTTTGTTTTTTTTTACTTTATTTTTTTATTTTATTTTATTTTTTACTTAAATTTTGTTTTGTTTACTTTATTTTATATTTGCATCTAAATTTTTATTTTTTTTTTCATTTCTCAAGTTTTCTACGCTCAAGGCCCATTTTGAATAAAACAATCACAAATTGTTTTTATCGTTATTCGTTGTGAATATTTCGTCCTCAATCTGAGGACATCTTCAGGAATCTTCGATGGTTTTTTAAAAAAAACTTGAAAATATTTCTATTTACCGACGGCAAAACAACAAAAAACACTGATCATTACTTTATCTTTTGTTTTTTTTTTAATTTTTTTATTTTATTTTTTTTTTTTTTTTTTGGTTCTATTTTATTTTATTTAATTTTGTTTTTTTTTTTTGGTATTGTATTTTTTCCTTTTTCTTGTGTAATTATTTATTTTATTTTTTTTATATTATTTTATTCAATTTTTTATTTTATTATATTTTTTGTTATTTCATACATTTTTTTTTTTCATTTTTTTTAATTTTTTTATATTTTTTTGTCCATTTATTTATTTTATTTTACCTTACTATTTTATTATTTTTTTTATTTTTTTTATCAATTTTTTTTTTTTTACTTTTTTATTAAATTTTTTTATTTTAAAATATTTTATTTACTTTTATTTTTTTTTTATTTTACATACAAGTTTATTTTATTTTATTTTGTTTTAATTTACATTAACTTATTTTTTATTATTTTATTTAACTTTTTTTATTATTTTATTTTATTATTATTTTTTTCACAGTACAAAAGTTTTTTAATTTATTCGCACTTCTAGTTCTGTTGCATGCTGGAACACCCTAAAAATCGCACATGCATTTCGTTGTAGACAATTTGCATTTTTACAACTTATTTTATATGTTTTGAAAAATAAATTGTGCTTAGCGAAGGTTTATGGGGCTTTTAACAAGCATATCCTCATTCAGCAAAGTAAACATTGACATATCAAATGGCATAACAAAGCAAAATATTTTGCATGGAAAACAGCAATAAAGGTATGCAAATATAAAGTAAACAAGTAAGCGCATAAAATACAAAAATTTTGAAACGTACAAGTGGAAAATAAGAAAAACCAGGGATTTCCAGGTGTAAATGAGGTAAAATATATTTTGTGCCGAGAAGATTGAAAATCGGAAGACAACTGTGAGAAAAAAAACATAAATTTCGAAAACATAAAATTAGACAATTGATTCGCTGATGTAGTAAAAATTTTAAAATTTCCAAAATGGGCGTAAACGAATGAGGGCCCACCCCTATTTTCGATATCGAAATTTTCGAAAAACTTCTAGATGCAGAACTGTCTCAAGTGGAGGTAGACTCGTAACATTTTGAAAATGGGCGAAATCGAATGATAGCCACCCGCATTTTCGACATCGAAATTTTCGAAAAATTTCTAAATTCAGATTTACTTCATCGATAATTTTCGACATCGAAAATATATAAAAACAAAAACTTCGACAATTCATTCGCTGATGTAGCAAAAATTGTAAAATTTCGAAAATGGGCGTAAACGAATATTAGCCACACCCCTATTTTCGATATCGAATTTTTTCGAAAAACCTCTAGATTGAGAATTATCGCAAGTGGAGCTAATATCGTAAAATTTTGAAAATGGACGCAATCGAATGATAGCCACCCGCATTTTCGACATCGAAACTTTCGAAAACTTCTAGATTCATGTAATCATGGCTCTGTTTTTGATATCGAAAATTTCCAAAAACATTAAAAAACATTAATTTTAAGATTTTCTCTATTTTTTCGAAGATTTTTGAAATGTTTAAAAATAAAAAATAGAATAAAAAAATATTTTTAATTTAAAATGTTTTTAAAATGAACTAAAAACTGGAAAATAATTTCCCCTCTGCCTACATAGATTCTTCACCACGTAAAGCTTATCTGGAACATTTGTGAGTGGGAATTCTTATAGGTATTAAATAGTACTTGGAGTTTGAAAGGTATAAAAACATTGGCGCACGCTAAAGATGGTTCGCATTAATTTCTAACAATCTTATTACCGATATGAGCTTTTCTAAAAAAACATCTTTTCACAATATAGCAAGCGCTAAATGTTTTTATACATTTCAAACTCCAAGTACTATTTAATACCTATAAGAATTCCCACTCACAAATGTTCCAGATAAGCTTTACGTGGTGAAGAATCTATGTAGGCAGAGGGGAAATTATTTTCCAGTGTTTAGTTCATTTTAAAAACATTTTAAATTAAAAATATTTTTTTATTCTATTTTTATTTTATTCTTTTTAGTTGTGAGTCTGTGAAAATTTCTAAGATTGTAATTGGATATTCTGTGTCATATTAGTGGTACCCATATAACTTAAAGAAAGCGTAAATATATACATTTAAGAGCTCAGTTAGATGAACGATATAGATAAATTTATGTGAATACTTTTTATTATGAAATTCTTATTAATTTAATTTTTGGCCCATTTTTTAGCTATTCTTCTATTTTTGTCTAGTGTGCATTGACTGCTTTGAAAAACTGCATGTCGAACAGCGTAATCGAATTGGGTAATTTTTGGAGGTGTTTACACACTAAACTCCTCGTGGAAGTTTACCGAATCTGTGTAAACTTCGTTCCATAAAAATTTTGACAGTTCATTTACGCCTTCGGCAATTTTCTACGTTTACACGCATTACGCGGTGTGCCTATGGTTACATGAATAAAATTATTATTTTTTAAGTCTTATAAAGCACATTATCTTTCCTTTGTGCAACAGTGGCTGCGCCTAAATGTATGCAGATGAAATATTCGAAATTTCGATGCTGTTTATGGCGCTGAAAACACATTATAGCACGCGCATTGTAGCATATGTACGAAATATTCAGATAGCAATACGGAAGATAGGCCGATGAATGGGACTTTTGCAATTAAAGCAATATTTTGGATTTTTTTTTTGTATAATGCATTGTCAGCGAAACATGAACGATGGTGAAAATTTCAAAACCCCAGCTCAACGGGAAGTTAGTTCAAAATCCAAAGCAAAATCTCTGGAAATGAAACTTTTCAAATATCTCTACCCGTGCGCCACCTATTGCGTGAGGGCAGAAAACTAAACGATGATGAAAATTTCAAGATTCTACCTCAACGGGAAGTTCGTTGAAAAGCGAATTAATCGACACCGAAAACAGACCTTCGCATTTCTTAAATAGAACGACTCACGCGCCACCTAGCGGGTCCAATTTTTTTTTGAACATTTGGAAATTGATTAAGTAATACACACGCTAAATATCAGCTAAATCGGCCCATAATTAGGATTTTCAGCTGTTATTACCCCGACCTCAGCTCCACCTAGCGGAATTTTTTTTTAGGAAAATATTTCTTTTCATAGTAGTAATACATGTTCCGAATTTCAGGCAAATCGGACTATAAATGCGATTTTTGAAAATATAGCGACCCACGCGCCACCTATCGGAATTTTTTCTTCATAATATTGCATTGTCATCGCGACCTGAACTGTAGTGAAAAGCACAACAGGAAGTTGGTTCAAAATCGAATGCAAAAATCCGGGCACAAGAACGACGAAAGCGACCTAATAAAAACATTTTAAAAATATTAAAATGAAAAAAAAAAATTTAAAACTTTTTTTATATTCTATGTATGTATATTAGGGTGATTCAAAAAAAATGTCGACTTGGTCTTACCCCCTAAAAAGTTAGGTATTGATGAGAAAATAAGCCTTGCAAAAATTTAGCGCTCTAACTTAACCCTTAGGGATGGCTATTTTTTTCGCCCTTTCCCATACATTTTGTATGGGGAAAAATGGCATTTTTTTCAAAGTGAATTTTCTTTTAATTCTTGAAACTTTTTAGAAAATATTTTTACATACTCTTAAAGTTGAAGCTTTGAAGCTTCCAAAATGGTAAGCCATGTGCGATTATCTTAACTATTAAGATAATTACAGCCATTTGAAAATGGCTGAGTTTTGTACTATTGCGCACACATACACAGTAACACGTATAAAATTTAGTAGATTTTAAGTGGCTGTAATTATTTTAATAGTTAAGATATTCGCACATGGCTTACCATTTTGGAAGCTTCAAAGCTTCAAGTTTAAGAGTATGCAAAAATATTTTCAAAAAAGTTTCAAAAATTGAAAGAAAATTCACTTTGAAAAAAATGCTATTTTCCCCATACAAAATGTATGAGAAAGGGCGAAAAAAAATAGCCAACCCTAAGGATTAAGTTAGACCGCTAATTTTTTGCAAGGCTTATTTTCTCATCAATACCTATAGTTTCAGGGGCTAAGACCGAAAAAAGAACCAAATTTTTTTTATTTGAATCACCCTAATGTATATATTATGTACACTTGTTTCGAAGATTGAAAGCTTTGTTGGGCTGAAAACAGCACTTTCGGTTTTCAGTTTTAAAATATTTTATTTTAGAGTTCTCCATACTTCTAAACATTTAACATTTTTTGTCAACTATAATTAAGAGTCCGACTATAAAATATCAAATTACAAAACACAACAAGTTTTTTCACTCACCATTTAATCCAGAGAAAAGTACTTAAAGATGTATGACTTTCGCGTAGCTGACGTCAATATCGCATTGGCAGATGACTCTACACAAAATATTTAATGTTGACTTTGATGTTTTTGTGCTAGTGAAGCATACAGCTGAGCGGCACATTTATATGACAAGCGCACGTACGTTAAAAATTTTAGAATAATAATAACGAAGAGATGAAGCACAGAGTGGAAGGGGAAAAAATATTCGTTAGAAACTTTACTTTTTTATTTATTTTTTTTCCACCTCTTTTCCTCGTTTTATCAAAGTGTATTTCAAAAACTTTTTTTTATTATCTTTTATTAATTTTCAAATTGAATTATCAACAATAATGAGCCAAATTAATTTCTCTGCTGCACTTTCAAAACTCTTGATTTATTACACTTTTTAGCATATTCATATTTGTAGCAGTTGCACCCTTTTTATGTTCAAATCATGTGCTTAGCATGCTGCATTTTCTGCTAGCTCACATTCTTCAGAAAAAAAAAATATATTTTAAAATAATTTAGTAGCAACGAAAAGTAGCGAAATACTACTTTTTTTGTTTTGATGTATTTTAAATATTTTTGTTGTTGTTGTTGTTGGTTACTTTTTGCTTCTTGCTAATACTTTTCACGCACAGCTTGAGCGCTGCTCTTCATTATTGTTAAATATTTGCAAAATATAAAATTGTTGGTAAATAATTTCTCGCACAATTTTTTTGTTTTTTTGTGTACTTAGCAAACTTTTGTTATATTTTCAATTTTTTTTTATTTACTCTTTTTATACTTCTTTTATATACTAAAATAAGTATATAAGCAAGTTTGTGTACACTTTGTTCTCACTTAAGCATCTAAAAAATTCAACTTTTTCTTATCAAACAATTTTTCAGCAATTTTCACCTTTTACACTGCAAAAAAAAAAAAAGAGATTATTAAAATTTTTTAGGATTTCAGCCAGTTCATTTGCGTTTTCGTTGCGGTGTTTTTTTCAGCGTTCTGTTAGCTACATGGGCGTTGAAGTGCTTATTGTATTGACTGAATATTTTGGCATTAATATTTTTTTTTTTTTACCTTACATTATTTATCAATAGCAATAATAGCTAAAGTCGAATTATTTCAAAAATTAGTTATCACCCGAATTATGTTCTCTGCACCTAAAATTATTATAAGAAGAGTTGTAATGTCTTTAGAAAAAAAATGCAGTCCGTTATAGGCCTAAAAACAAAACAGCATAAGTCTATGTGACGATTTATAGAATTTGTAATAACAGCCAAACTGAAAATTATTGATTACCACGCCTCTTTTTTCGACATCGAAAATGTTGAAAAGCACAAAATGATTTCTGCAGCTAAACTGATAGAATTAAAAAATCAGCGAAATCGTATGAAGCCACCACATCACTTTTTTCGATATCGAAAATTTCGATATAAAAAACCATGCCTTTATTTTCGGCATATAAAATTTCGAAAATTCATATAAAATAAGAAAGGTCATTCGCTTGTGAAAATAAAATCGTAAAATGCTTAAAACTGACGAAATCGAAGATAGGAACATCCTTATTTTCGATATCGAAAATTTCGAAAACCATAAAAATGAGACAGTTCATTGACTAATGGCAAAATTCTGAATATGGCCGAAATGAGATGAGAACCATAATTTTTTTTTTTTCATATCGAAAATTCTGAACAAAAAGTAATTCAACGACTAGGGCAGCTAAAAAAGTTCAATCCTATGAAACCTTTTCACTTTTTCGATACTTACAAAAATAAAATAATCAACATAGGCGAAATGAGATGATAGCCACGCCCCAATTTTCGATATCGAAAATTTCGAAAATTCATATAAAATAAGAAAGGCCATTCGCTTGTGAAAATAAAATCGTAAAATGCTTAAAACTGACGAAATCGAAGATAGGAACATCCTTATTTTCGATATCGAAAATTTCGAAAAACATAAAAATGAGACAGGTCATTGACTAATGGCAAAATTTTTAAAATGGGGGAAATATAATGAAACCGATAAACTCTTTTTGCGATATTGAAAATTCTGAACAAGAAGTAATTCAATGACTAGGGCAGCTAAAAAAGTTCAATCCTATGAAACCTTTTCACTTTTTCGATAGTTAAAAAAATGAAATATTCAACATAGGCGAAATGGGATTATAGCCACGCCCCAATTTTCGATATCGAAAATTTCGAAAACATTTAAAATGCGACAATTCATTCGTTGATGTAGCGATATTTTTTTTCAATATCGAAAATTGCGAAAAGCTTTTGAAATGAGATAATTCGCTGACTTGAATGATCAAGTTTTAAAACATTGACGAAAAGACACTTAGACGAAAAGAGTTTGAAAATTTTCGAAATCGAAAGATAACCACAACTTTTTTTCTGATATCGAAAATGCCAAAATTTTTAAAACCGGCGAAATCGGTTGACAGCCGCCCACTTTTTCGATATAGAAAACGCCAAAGATAAAAAAATGCAATTCCTATCACTAAATTATCTTATCAAAAAGGGATTTTTCGGCACCGAAAATTTCGAAAAGCTTTAAATTTAAAAAATCTATTGATTGCTGAAGCTTAAAAATATAAATTCTAATGCAGTTTGTCATGTCAAAATTTTTAGGTTTTCGATATCGGAAGAAACCCACGTCTCAATTTTCGATTTCGAAAATTTCGAAATACATATAAAATACTAAAATTCTTTAATTATATAATAAGTATTTTAGCAAAAATTAAAAAATTTTCAAATTTTTCGAAATCATAAGATAACCATGCCCATTTTGAATTCGAAAATTTCGGAAAGCATAAAAAATTCCAAAATTCATTAACTATTGCTGCATTAGATATTTTAGCAAAAATTAAAAAAAATTTAAAGTTTTCGAAATCATAAAATAACCACGCCCATATTTTCGATATCGAACATTTTTAAAAGCATATAAAATGAGAAAGTTTATGGAATGATGTATATAAACATTTGAAATGATTGAATACAATCAACAATGTAGCTTAAATGATAAAATTTTGAAAGTGAATGAAATTGAGTGATACAATTTCCATATTTTCGATATCGAAAATTTTGAAAAACATTTAAAACGATTAAATCATTGAATAATGCAACTAAAATGGTATTTGCGATATCAAAACTTATTAAATTAAATAAATCATTGAGTGGTGCAGATAAAAAGTAATATTTTGGAAATTAGCGAAATCGAATAAAATACACGCTCCCATTTTCGAATTCGAAAAACAACAAAAATGAAGGTGGTGTAGCTAAAATGGTAAAATTTGGTATCGATATTGAAATTAGATAATGCATTGACCAATATAAATATCTAGCTCAAATTTTTGGAAAAGGATAAAACACCCATTTTTCGATATCGAAAATTTCTTAAAACACTTAAGGTTAGATAATTCATTGAAAAATGCAGCTTATATTTTATTTGTGATATCAAATTCATTGACTGATAAGATAAATAATAAAACTTCGAAAATGAAAAATTTAAAAATATTTTAGATATCGAAAATTTCGAAAATTATCACAAATGTAACTGATGTGGCTAAATTGGTAAAATTCAGTAGCTTTATTGTCTTGGACGTTCTGTTAAGGATTTTTCGGAAATTTTGTAAAAATGGGCGTGACACCACCCACATACAGCTAACAAAATGTAAAATTTCAACTGCTAATTAATGCAGAGGGCGTCTACGATAGCATTACGAAGCATTGTAGAAACAATTTTTGACTATGGAAACTACACCAAGGGAAGATGAGGGAAAGCGTTGGCGACCACGTCCACATCTTCATTTCTTTATACTATAGATACTACATTTTAATAAGAAAAATAAAATTTTGGTAATAACTCAATTTTGTTTTATTTCGCCTTTTCTATGTGTTGCTTGTTACTTTTTTCTCTGCCTCTCCTTTGGTTTTTCTGTTTTCTCAAGTTTTTATTTACTCTTAATATCTCATTATTGATCATAATTAATTAAGCTCAATTTATTCACACATTTTTCAAAATTGCTTATTTAGCTTTCCGCTAGTTTTTGTTTTGCAAAAAAAAGTCTTTTCCGTGTCTCATGTTTTTAAGATGACGCAGCATTGTTATTTTTGGGTATTTTTTTGAAAGACCTGAACATGTGCGAAAAGATTCGGGGGAAAAAAATTTGAATTTTTCAAATTTAATTTTTAGAAAAAATGCGATCATTTTTCACTTCAACGATGATTGACACCTACTGACGTTTGCTTAACTAATTAGCTATTTTTCTAAATTTTTTCCAATAATTCCTCACATTTTTTAAATTTATATAACTGCATTTTGAAATATTTTCGAACACTCAAAAAAAATTAGCATATTAAATAATGCCTTCAATTTTTGGCAAGCAAGTATTTTTTCAACTCTTTTTTTTTTAAGGTTGTAGAAAACTTCAACGAAAAAAAACGCGCACTCACTTTTTTTTTTTTCAAAACGATTTTTATAAAAAAGTATAAATTTGAAGCGAAATGATTTTTTTTCTATAATTTCCTTTGAACTCACAAAAAAAAAATTAACACAATAAACCCGTTTATTTCACGGCGACTTTTTATCCCTACAAAAATTTCACTTGACACTTTCAACGTGTTGTTTTTGTTTTATAACGCCGCACAAACGCGCTCGTTCGTTTTTCGTTCTAAGTGATCTCAACAGCGAATTTAGACTGAGCTAATTGAAAAGTTTTTATGACAATTTTCGTTTTCCGATTTTCGCCTACTTTTTTCTCAAACACTCAACTACACACACACACACACACACTCAATCACACGCATGCACACTTAAGTACTTATGATTTTGTTATGCCTTTGGCTTTTGTCTCTTTTAGCTGCGCTGCTTTTGTTGAACAGCTGCGTGAAATTTTTCTTTTGTCGCTGCTTCCTTCTTTTATTTTTTCTTACCAATTTTATTTTATGCTATTTTCTAAACATTTCATTTGTTCTTGTTCTTCATTTTGCTCGTAGCGCCAATAAATTATATTAAAGGCTATTGACACCCCCGTGGCGTATGAGTAACCTTCACCCCGCCGCATAGTAAATTCGATTTCTTTGGCACCGCTTTTTGAAGTTAATTTCTTAGGCGGCGATATGAAGTTTTGATTAAGAGTAAAATTTGAGAAAATGGCAGGTGATGCAACGGAAATTATGCAACGGAAATATAAATTGTTGCAGACTTTCAGGCGTAGGCGATTTTCACCATGAAGTTTATCTGT
>CAXKVI010000004.1:99859699-99904699 GCA_964058755.1 Campiglossa producta
TGGGAGCTAGCACCAGTGCGGTTGCCAACGCAGCTAAGCGGACAACGGCGGATGCTAAACTCCCATCAACCGCTGATATGAAAACCAGTATCTTTACGTCTGTGGCAGCGGTCTCACGACCTGGCCTCGGAGTTTCGAAGGAGAAGGAAGCTGCAACTGAGATGTCGGCAAGGAGAGCGACCGCGATGGCAACTACGGGTCCGCACTCCAGGGAGACATCTCCCCGCCGCTTCACATACCACGAGAAAAGATTGGCTGCAAAGATCCTGAAGAGGTATGAAGGGGTACCGCAGGAATCACTGTCGCCGAACTCCAGTAAATCTGTAGAGCTAGCGAAAGCTGTGATACCGGATTTCCAAAATTCGTACATGCCAAAGAGGTTAAAAGTTAACCCTTTCAAGCGCCAGAGATCGGATCTGGAGTTTATTCCCCCTCCCAAGCGGCATCAGAATACCTCTGGAGCGGGCAAACTAAGCTTTGCTGAGGTAACCAAGGACAGGATCCTTATAGGCGTCCTTGACCGAGGCAATGACCGTCTGGCCATCCCCAAGGACCGGTGGCGTTACGTGCGAAATGAACTCGGCAACATTCTTCTCAACGTTGCTCCGGAGTTTCCGGGTAGTTCGGCACGAGTAACGGATGCGGGTTGGCACCAGGGTCAAATTAAATTACTCGCATGCGAGGATGCAAAAACCGTAGCACTGTACAAGGCAGCAGCTGCTAAACTGGGTGAAGTCTACCAGGGCGCAAAGATAGAGGTCGTCGACTGGAAGGACATTCCAGCTCGTCCAAGGGCAAGGGCGTGGATTCCGGCCATCCCTGACGAACCCGAGAGAATACTCGGGATGCTACGGCTAATGAATCCGTCCCTCCCAACGCATGACTGGAGTGTCAATCTGGTCGGGGATGCGGTAGGGCCCGACAGACAGGTGGTGTTCACCATGAATAAAGAGTCAATCGAGCCCCTCAAAAGGTGCAATGGCCTAGTACACTACAGCGTAGGCCAGATCGTTATCCACGTATATCGTGGTGATGCTCAGCGCGCTGCCTTCTCGGCTGCTCCGGGGGAACCGGAAAACTTATTACCAGAAGAGGAAGCGGAGGATTCCGATGCGGAAAGCATGTTATCCGCCACGTCTCTTGGCGATAGTGCTGTGAACAACTCGGAGATGGAGGACAGCCTACAGGACGAGGAAGTCCTCGACGTCACGGTGGTAGCAGCCAACGCTGAGCGACTAACATCTAACGCTACAGGCAGCAGGACTCCTGCAACGCCACATCGGGCAGTTAATCGGAACAACTCGTCGTTGATGGGCAACCTCCGGGATGGAGCAAACCTCGACGATATGGGGACGGCAGGGAAGTCTGTGCGCTCTCATGTTGGTGGTGCTTCAGATTAATTTGCACAAATCTAAAGTGGCTTCGGCTGCTTTAAGTAGTCGTCTTTCTAAAGGCGACGTGGATGTGGTCCTCATCCAAGAACCCTGGGTCAATAGCTCGAGAATCTGCGGATTGGGGACTAAGGGCTTCAAGCTCATTCGAGCCAGCGAGGAGAGCAAAGTCAGAACGTGTATTTTGGTCAAGTCTGAGTTGAACTCCTTTCTCCTACCTAACTACACCAATGGTGATATTACCGCTATCAGTCTAACGGTCGACAGCACCCGCCTGACGGTGGCGTCGGTCTATATGCCCTACGACGCCGAAGAACCCCCACCACAAACGGAGGTGAAAGACCTGGTGTCAAATTTCTGCACGGGTAATCTTATTATTGGAGCGGACGCTAATGCTCACCATGTCCAATGGGGGAGCTCCGACATCAATGCCAGGGGCGAGTCTCTGTTTGATTACCTCTTAACAACCAACCTGGTGATTTGCAACGTGGGTAATGAGCCTACTTTTATCACTAAGACCCGCAGGGAGGTCATAGACCTCACTATCTGTAGTGAAGGCGCTTATGAGTGGGTCAGAAAATGGCGGGTTCTGGAAGAACATTCTTTCTCCGACCACCGTTACATAGAAATGGTTTTAGACTTTATTGTAGAACAACCAATCATGAAGCGCAATCCACGTAACACTGATTGGCAGTTACACAATGAAATATTAGACAGAGACCTACCAGTACTGCCCTCACAAGCCCCCTCATCAGTAGAGGAGCTGGAGGATCTTGTTACTACATTTACATCGGCGCTCTCAAATGCTCTAGGACAGGCTTGTCCAGTGCCAAAACCACGCGGTAAACACAGGCCACATTGGTGGTCCTACGATTTGGACTCGCTCCGAATATCATGCCGGAAACAATTTAACAAGGCCAAGAGCTTCGGCTCTGAGCCTCATTGGCATGAATATAAAGCTAAACTAAGGGCCTACAAAAAAGCTCTGAGACAGGCGAAGAGAACCTCGTGGAGAAATTTCTGCACTGGCGTCGAAAAGGTCGACGACACAGCGAGACTTAGACGAGTCCTCTCGAAAAGTCAAACAACCATCAGCTATTTGCGAAAGCCTGACGGATCCTGGACCAGCACGGAAGAGGAAACCCTTGAGCTGCTCTTGAATACACATTTTCCGGGGAATCTGCATGATGCACCACTAGCACCTGCAACAAACCTGGCAGTAAATATACCCATCACTGAGGAAAGAGTAAGGTGGGCAGTTAAGAGCTTTGAACCGTATAAGGCTGCCGGGCCGGACGGGATTATCCCCGCGCAACTTATAAACACGTTGGAGACATCAGCTAAATGGCTGGTATTTCTCTTCACAGCCTGCCTGGCTCTCAACCACATTCCGGGCTCCTGGAGAAGCGCCACGGTAGTGTTTATCCCTAAGGCTGGGAAGGCATCCCACTACGAGCCAAAAGATTACAGACCGATCAGTCTCTCGTCCTTTGTACTCAAAACCTTTGAGAGGATACTAAGCGACTACCTTTCAACGACTATTGATAGCAACCTTATCTCTAGCTATCAGCATGCATACACCAAGAGTAAATCAACAGAAACTGCTCTGCACAGCCTAGTATCTGTCATTGAGAAATCGCTGTGTGAAAAGGACTACTGTCTCGTGGCCTTCTTAGACATTGAGGGGGCTTTCAACAATATAAGCCCGGAGGCGATCAACTCCGCTCTAACTAATCTGGGCGTAGATAGACCTCTAACTGGTTTAATTGACCAACTTCTAAGAGGAAGGAAAATAGCTTCTTCACTTGGTACGGTCGAGTTATCACGCTATGTCACAAGGGGAACGCCCCAGGGTGGTGTTCTTTCCCCGCTTTTATGGAACCTCACAGTCAACTCGTTGCTACGTGACACAAGCTGGGGGGGCGGGAAGATAGTGGCATACGCAGACGATTTAGCTATTGCATTCAGAGGCAAGTTCCCACAAACTCTGTGTGACCTGATGCAAGTAGCACTGCGAGAGGTTTCGAGGTGGTCCTCTCGCTGCGGACTTAGTATCAACCCGGGGAAAGTGGAACTTGTCCTCTTCACCAACCGGTACAAAATACCGCCACTAAGCCCACCAGAACTAGATGGCACGCGCCTGGGCTTGTCGGATAAGGCCAAGTTTCTAGGCATAGTTCTGGACAGGAAACTGAATTGGAAGGAGAATGTTCTTCAGCGCCAGAAGAAAGCTTGCATCGCTCTTTACACATGCAAAAGAGCCATTGGCAAAAAATGGGGGCTCAGCCCTAGAGTATGCAGTTGGATCTACACGGCCATCATTCGCCCAATCATGCTGTATGGAGTCGTCGTATGGTGGCCGGCACTGAGCAAGACAACATACCTGAATCTGTTGCGGAAAGTCCATAGATCCAATATGATCTGTATAAGCGGTGCGCTAAGGACAACGCCCAACGAAGCCCTCCAGGCCATTCTGGGCATTTTGCCACTTGATCTGGAAGGGTTGCGGTCAGCGGCGGCATCAGCTCTGCGCCTAAGAGAAACCTCCAGTTGGGGTGCGGGTACTATTGGACACTCCAGTATTCTGGAATCTTACAGCTTTCTCCCTCTAAGCACAGATCGTTGTGCGACCACTACAGTCGGGGATAGCTGCTTCAAAATAAACATTCCCAGCAGAGAAGACTGGGAGAGGACGGATTGGTGTCCCGAAACAAATGGTGGCACTTCCATATACACCGACGGCTCGAAGTTGGACGGCAGAGTTGGAGGAGGGGTTTATTCAAGGGATTTGGACCTTGAACTCTCCTTCAGACTACCTGATCATTGTAGCGTCTTCCAGGCGGAAGTCTCGGCAATCCGGGACGCCGCGGCCTGGTTAAGCAAACGTGTTATCGGAGGAGATATCACTATTTTCAGCGATAGCCAGGCGGCAATCAAATCCCTTGGCTCATACACGTTCAACTCTGAACTGACGCTCAGCTGTCGTCGATCTCTTCAGGAGATGGCCCAACAGAACCGCGTAAACCTCATATGGGTCCCGGGACATAGGGACATTGAGGGAAACTGTAAGGCAGACGAGCTTGCCAGGCAGGGCACGACCAAGCAGGTTCTTCGGGATAAAGAGCGCTTAGGTATGCCGTTTGCCACATGCAAACTAATGCTGAAGGAGCACACACTCCGTCAAGCCAACGAAAGATGGCTGCAATCCCCAGGGTGTCGGATATCGAAACAAACCTGGCCAAAATGGGATCTTAAAAGGTCTAGACGCATTTATGCCCTAACTAGGAGGGAAATCTGCATATTGATAGGGGTATTAACCGGTCACTGCCTCATTGGTAGGCATGCAGAAAGGCTAAGTGTGCCCTACCGACGATGCTGCAGGAGTTGCAAAGATGATGAGGAGGAGGAAACGGTGGAGCACCTCATCTGCAACTGTCCGGCTTTAAGCGGCGTGAGAACGCGCTTTTTGGGAGTTCCGTTCCTAGATAGTCTAAGCCAGATCGCGGAACTGGACATAAAGGACTTGATGGGCTTCATAAAGTCATCTAAGTGGTTCGAGGAGGAGTAACGGTGTCGGTTTAGGAGTGTCAGTCCCGGGATTCTGCTATGTGGAAAATCCCAACAACTCAGGGATTTTCCATATGGCTGGGTCCCGGGGCTGACTTTCCTTGTGTTGGTGGTATCACAACGGGCCTTCAAAACTGGCCTAAGTGTGCCTCTGCGGCAGCCACTTGAACCTACCTACCATGCCTAACTATTTATTATCTGTTTTTATATCATTTTAGCTTATTATTATTATTATTTTATCTAATTTAAATTATTTTTTTTTATATTATTTTATTTCTATTTCATTTTATTTTATTTTTTTTATTTTTTTTTTATTTTTTATTTTGTTTTTTATTAGTTTGTTTTATTTTTTATTTGTTATTCTTATATCATTTTAGCTTATTTTTTATTTTATCTAATTTAATTAATTTTATTTTATATTATTTTATTTCTATTTCATTTTATTTTATTTTATTTTTTTTTTTTTTTTTTTTTTGCATTTCTTTTTAATTTTTTACTTTTTTATGCTAAAAATAAAATAAAATAAAATAAAAATTATTTTTTTTTTCATTTTATTTTATTTTATTTTATTTTTTTTAGTTTATTTCATTTTATTTTATTTTATTTAATTTTTGTTTATTTTACTTTATTTTATATTTTTTTTTATTTTTTTTTTATTTTTTTTATTTTTTTTTATTTTTTTTTTGTTTTATTTTTTTTTATTATTTTTTTTTTATAATTATTTTGTTATTTTATATGTATATTTTTTTTTCATTTTTTATAATTTTCTTTAATTTTTTCCCCCATAAATACAAACCCAACTCTATCTAGAATGCAAAATATTACCATTTCTTTAAAAAGCAATTAAAATAATCAAACTTTACCCAATTGCTACATCAATCAAATTTAAATTAATTACACTCAAGTTATTTTACTTTTCATTTTTTTCAACTATAATTTTAATTATGCATAATTTCTTTATTGGCCGCAATTTCATTTGCATGAACATTTGCGACTGAGGAACGTTTTTCATTCATGCCAGACATAACTTTGTTCATTAAAAGCTTAACAGAATCTACAATCTACAGCTCAGCTATCAAACAACATTATTTATTCATGTTATTGCAATTGTTGTAGTTGTAGTTGTCATGCAACCAACTAAAAGTTGAAGCAGTCTAACAATGAAAATTGTGTACTTTTATGATACATTCGGGAAATATTAAACAATATTGTAGCATGTTAAATACAATGTTGAGCACTCAACACACACACACACACACATACAGCACGAGACAATCCATAGTTACGCTAGGATCTTAATATATGTATGTATGAATGAAGCGCACATTTGACACAAAGAGCAATATTTGTTTTGTCTCAGTTGACTTGTCTTTGTACGTGTTTATGTTGTTGTTTTAATTAAAATTTGAAAACATTAAAAAACTCTTTTGTAGCTTAAGCGACAAATTTTCGTGAGTGATTTTATTCCAAATTACTTTTTGTGCAAAATGAATGTCATCGGAGGCCAATCGGCATCATACAAAAGGAGAGATATGAGTCGATTATGGCTCGTAAAAAGATGTATATGACTCTTAAAGCAGTTGTATAAACCTCATATACGAGTACTCATATAACAGTTGGAGATGATTCATGTAAAAGTCGTATATGACTAGTAAAAGAGTCCTAGAAGACGAATGTATATGATTCATGTATAACAGTAAAAGTTGATTCATACAAGAGGCGTATATGACTGGCAAAAGAGTTCTAGAGGACGTATGTATGTATATGATTGATGTAAGAGTCATAAATGACTCATTTCGAAGTCGTAAACTACTCATGCAGGAGTCATAAACGGCTTAAATAAGAGTCAAAATGAATGAAGAATCATAAATTACCCAAATAACAGTCGAAAAAATTACTCATCTCAGCTCTCATTTATGACCCATCTAAGCGTCGTAAATGACTCATTTCGGAGTCGTAAACTACTCATGCAGGAGTCATAAATGGCTTAAGAAAGAGTCATAAATGACTCATGTCGAAGTCATAAACTACTCATGCAGGAGTCATAAATGGCTTAAGTAAGTGTCATAAAAGACTCAAGAATCATAAATTAACCAAATAGCAGTCAAAAAAATGACTCATCTCAGCTCTCATTTATACCCAAGAGTCGTAAATGAATCAAGTAAGAGTCGCATATGACTCAAGAGTCTTCCTTTTATTTTATTTAAAATTATTTTATTTTATATTTTGGATTTTTTTATTTTCCCTTATTTTATTCAATTTGTTGTAATCTTATTTATAGTTTGTTTTATTTTATTTTATTATTTTTTATTTATTTTTTTTTTGTTTTTTTTTTTTTAATTTTATGTTTTTTACTTTATATTTTTCTTTCATTTGTTTTATTTAATTTATTTTATTTGATTTAATTTAATTTTATTTTATTTTATTTTTCTTTTTTTTATTTTATTTTATTTTATTTTATTTTATTTTGTTTTATTTTATTTTATTTCACTTTATATATTATTATTTTTTTGTTTTATTTTATTTTATTTTATTTGATTTAATTTTATTTTATTTTATTTTTGTTTATTTTATTTTATTTGACTTTATTTTATTTTATTTTTTTTATTGTATTTTGTTTTATTTTATTTTATTTTGTTTTATTTTATTTTATTTTTTTTTTTTTTTTTTTTTTTTTTTTGTTTTATTATAATTTTTTTTATTTTTTTTATCTCTTTTTTTTTTGTTTTATTTTATTTTATTTTAATTTATTTTACTTTTTTTTCAATTTATTTTTTTTTTTAATTTTTTTATTTTTTTTATTTATTTTTATTATTTATTTCATTTTTTTATTTATTTTTTTTTTGATAAAACTTAATTTTTTTATTTTTTATTTTATTTTTTTTTTATTTTATTTTTTTTTTTTTTTTTTTGATATTGTATTTTATTATATTTTATTTAAATTTTTTTGTTTTATTTCATTTTTTGATTTATTTATTTTTTTATTTAATTAAATTTTTTTATTGCTTTTTTTTTGTTCTTGGTGTTTCCAATTAGCGTCAATAATCGATAAAAAGGCATAACTGGCTTGCTTTGTTACGAAAGTGCCAACATTAAACATTTATGATGAAAAGGTTAAACCCCACAATCTCCACTCCATTTCACCTTAGCCTTTTTCTTAGTAGGCGCATTTTAGTAATTAGCAGAAAAGACAAATTATCAGATAAAAAGAATGGCAGTCATTTTAAGTGTAATAGCTACACTAATTGCCCATTATTTTCTTACAAAACAACCGTGCACTTGAACACGTAAAAGTCATGAAACCGGACGGACATCTAAGTAGGTACTTGTACCTCGAAACACAAACACACATACATAAATCGGTCCTATTAGCTCACACAAGCATAATTATTTCTAATAAAAAAAATGTTCTATGACATATTTCTTGTCTAAATTTATGTAAAGGTTTTTCTGTTACATCACTTTGTTACATACATATTTACGTTATTGCACCAGATGGCTTAAAGTCTACCTTTTTCTGTGAATTTGGTTTCGTGGAAAAGAAAACGGCTTTGTTGTTTGCTTTAACCTTACACAACGTTTGTTTCTTTAACCTTTTTCTTTTCATTTTATTTACTTTTTTGTTATACAGTACTTTTCTGTATACACTAGGGTGATACAAAAAAAATGTCTTAACCCTTAGAGGTCCATTTTTTTAGTTTCCTATACATTTTGTATAAGAAAATATTATTATTATTATTATTGTTATTTTTTAATTTTTTTTTTTTTTTTTTCAAAGTGAATTTTGGCATAATTTTTGAAAATTTTTTCAGAAACCTTTTCATATTATAAAAATTGAAGCTTTCAACTTTCCAAAGCAATTTACACTGTGCTATTGTTGTAAGTTTTATAAAAATACAGCCATTTTAAAAAAATCTAAGTTTTGGAAATTTCAAATCTTCAACCTAATATAATCCTAATATAATCCCAAAACGACCCCAAAAAGACCCTCAAATGTTCCCAAAATGACCCAAAAATGGTCCCAAAATGATCGAAAAATTATCCCAAAATGACTCCACAAACAAAATTGTCTCAAACTAATCCAAAATTAACCCAAAATGATCTAAAATAGCCCCAAAATTATCCCATAGTGATCCCTTAATGATCTCAAAATGATCCCAAAATAATCCAAATATGACCCCTAAAATATACATTGCAAATACAATAGGGTGAAATGGTAACCCTAGGCGGCAACCCTACTTGAAAATATTTTAGTTGGTAAGTCGGCGAAAATTCCTTTTATTTGATACCCATATTGGCATATCCAGCTCCTTAATTTGAAGAAATTTAGATAGGTGGAAACCCTGTACACCCCCCAAGTGGCAACCCCAAGTGGATAGTCTTAGAATCAATCATACCATCTATATGTCAAATTTCATCCAAATCGGTTAAGCCGTTCTCGAGATAGTACCGGATATACAAATATACATATATACTTCGGTAAGGTGGCAACTCTAGGTGAAAGCCCTACTTGGAAATATTTTAGTTGGCATGTCGCTGAAAATACCTTTCATTTGATACCCATATTGGCATATCCAGCTCCATAATTAAAAAAAAAATTGAGATATGTGGCAACCCTGTACATCCCCAAGTGAATAGTCTTAGAATCAATCATACTATCTACATAAATGCCAAATTTCATCCAAATCGGTCAAGCGGTTCCCGCGATAGTCTGGATATACAAATATACAAATGTACAAATATACAAGTTTAGCTCGCTTAATGTTATAAGATTACTAACTTTTGACCCGAAAGAAATGTTTTCGAATCACCGTAACATATACCCTCATAAAAGTGAGTGTCTTCGCCAATCTAAGGGTCAAAGGAAAATATTTGGGGTATATTATTCACATTAACTCAAGTACTTCGAACATAGAAAATTTAAAGAAGATAAAAATAAGTCAATTTTTTGTTTCTTAGAATTCGTAAAATTTTTCTAAAGATGCTTTCAGCCGTACTCTGTTTGATTGAATGCCTAGCCGTTAAGCTCACATGATAAATCAGAAGCTAGCAGTTAAAACGCAAAATCTTTTTAAGCTATTGCATAGATTTTATCGCAGGCCTTGGCGGTGGGAGTGAAATGAAAAAAATGTTAATGTTAAAAAAGTTCGTAGTAACGGACTTTTTTCAATGTTAAAAGGTTCGGCGTTAGCAACATGACTTGACAAAAATAAAAATAAGCGTTGCCTATATTTAGGCGTATGACGTTGTACTAATGTTAGCAACAGGCCGATTACATTAAAATTGGATCTGTAAGCGTTGCCTACATTTAGGCTATACTACTAACAGTGTGACGTTGTACTGATATTAGCAGCAGGCCGATTACATAAAATCTGAGCTGTATAGGCTATACTGTTAACAGGTTAAGGCTGTACTGCTCTAAAGTCATAAATATGCTCATTGAGTTTTCATAAATATTATAATTGCATAAGTTGATAAAAAGTGATATGCAATAGCTTTACCGCGGCAGTCCCCGAGTGCCACACGTCCTTTTTTTTGTACCTAATGCGTACGGTTATGTGGGCAAAAAAATATCTATGCTGATTTGCTATAATCGCTTAAGTCGACTTAACATTTTTGAGCAATTTAAATTTTAATTCTGTCGGGTTTGAATATAAAAGGCGTAGTTAAAACTTTGCAAAATTTTGAAATCTGTTATATTATTATGTAAACGATTCAATGTAACATTTGCTTAAAATCGCTTGAAGAAATTTCGATTCGTCAAAAATCTTAAGTCGACTTAAGTGATTGTTGCAAATTGACACAGATATGTAAGCTGGCTATTCACTTTCATTGAATTGCTTTTTATTCGATTTTATGCTATTTTTAAACCGAAAAACTTAATCAATAATTTAGTTTCTGGTTTATCAATATCAATCAAGTGCGGGAAATCGAAGCTTTTATTTAGGGCTAAGAAAAATAGTCGAATGAAGTGATGACAAAATCTAAAATAAGAAGGTATGATGAGTTGAATAGCAAAGTAAAATATATTTTTTCAAACAAAATTTTTCATACCTCTTTAAAAGTGGTTTTTTTAGTGGTCTCCGAAATACTTAAGAAAATAAGCATTTAAAAACAGAAAAATAGGAAAGAAGTGTTGTTTTGAATTGCATATCTTTTAAAACAAATTATTATTTTTTCTTTGCCAGATCTTTATTTTATAATAAAACCAGACTCTTCGCAAGATTTCAATCAAATCGGAAGAAGTCAATTCCAGCTATTTGACGACTTAGCATGGAATGACCCATTTATGATATAATAATAATAAAAAAAGGGTAAACCAAACATTAAATACCCAGCCAAATTTAATCATTCTACTATAATCAATTTTAAAATTATGACTAGAGTTTGGAAAATAGGTCAAAATCAAACGCCTAAAACTATGCTAACATAATTGACACATTTTAAACAATTTTTTTTTTAATAAATTTACAAAAAAATTTTTCAGGCGCTTCATTTGAACTATTTTTTGAACCTCTAAGGCCAGTCGAATTTTCAAAAAATGCCCCCCTCCCCCTTTGAAAATGCGCGCTGCCATGCCCACTATTTTATGTCAATTTATGTGATTTTCGAAATTTTCCATATCGAAAGTGGGCGTGGTCGGGAAGCAATTTCGTTCAATTTCATCAGGTATACCCCCTAAAAGTGGGCGTGGCAAAGTTTATCATAAAAATCATGATAGAATGACTAGCGGGTGCAACCTACCAAATTATATCATTTTAGCTATTTCCGTTACCGAATTATGTCAATTTAGGTGATTTTCGAAATTTTCGATATCGAAAGTGGGCGTGGTTGGAGGGGGCCATTTTTTAATAGTAAACAAAATCAGTCTTGAACTCAAAAAATTAATATAATAATATGGCCTAGAACCCATCTGTATAAGCCTTCCTAAACATATCGAAAACTAATCGCAAACAGAGCAAAGCCGAGATAGGTGGCAACCCTGTAAACCGCCCGAAGTGGCAAATACCGAAGTAGAAAGTCTTAGAACGAAGCAGACTATCCAAATGCCAAATTTTATTTAAAATACTTCACTCGTTCCAGAAATTTTAGTCGAATTATAAAGAAATAAATAAAATGCAGTTAAGTGGCAACCCTGCCTGCAAATATCTTCGTTGGTATACGACCGAAAATGCCTTTCCTTTGATACAAATATTTAAATAACTTGTTCAATATGTAAAAAAAAGGAGATAGGTGACAAACTTGTAAACCACTCAAAGTAGGAACAGACAAGTGCGAAGTCTTATAGTACATTTACACTGCACCAAATTTGGCGAATTCAAATGAGCCATTTCGACACCGTTTACACTGGGTTTGGTGAATACTGGCCTAGGTGTGCCTCTGCGGCAGCCACTTGAACCTAACCTAACACTGGCAAATTTGCATTTGGCTTCACCTTTCCTGCAAGAATCTTCTAACAGGACAAAAAGCCATCGAAAGAGAATGCATTACCGTGATGTTTTAAACACCTTTAGAGTAGAGTAATAATAAAAGAAGAGTCCAGAAGACTTCTGTCTTTTCCTGGTAGAATTGGCCAATTTTCTTAAAAAAATATAGAAAAAAGCGCCAAATTTGGTGCGGTGTAAATGTACTATTAGAATGAAGCAAACTATTTACATATGTATATGCCAAATTTTATTCAAATCGCCTCGCCGTTTCCGAGGTAGTAGTGGATATACAAAAAAAAAATTTACTTTCAAATGGCTGGTGCGACAGCTGCTGGAAAGTTTTAATTTCTTTTCCCTTTTTTATTTCCAATTCAAATCTCACTCTCCACAAAAAACATTGCATCGCCGGCTAAGAAGTTAACTTCAAAATGCCGATATGAAACAAACAATAAGACTTTTGAGAGGCATAGAAATTGAGTTTATTTTCCTACAGGGTATATTTAAGCATTGTAAATTTGTTTGATTAAGCTTGGCGCTAATAACGGTTTATGACAACGGTAGGCATTAGAGCTTTGCTGCAAAATCAATGAATGACCGTATTATGGACTTAACAATGGCAACGCGCGAAAGCGTGGAAGGGGAGGGGGAAGAGTGTTGCAGATAAAAGTTGACATAATTGCCGAGTCGTAAAGTCTTTTAATGGCTAACGATCAAGTGAAAGCTGGTAGCTAATTTTGCTGAAAAATTTAATGGCTGATATAGAAAAGGAATGTGCCGCACAGTGGTTCAGGCGCGAAAAAAAATTAGTTTTTATGAATATCTCGTTTCTCTTTCGTGCCCAAATAAAGAAAAAGTCAGGACAATCGCCCAAAATTTTAAAACAAATATAAGTCAGAGGAAAATATACTTCATAAATGCTAGCTTCACTACTTTGGTATACAAAAAGTTTGTGAGATACAGCGTGCTATAGTTTCTAACTATAATAAAATTAAGGTTTGAAATATTTGCAATTGATCCCTGAAAAAAACGTTTGCTCATATTTGCCTCTTGAATTAAATACAAAAAAGTAGACTCCCAATTTTGATAAAAGTCACATGACGTATACGTAATATTTTTAAAGTTAACTACTTAAGCGGCGATATGAAGTTTTGATTGAGAATAAAATTTGAGAAAATGGCTGATGATGCAACGGAAATTATGCAACGGAAATAGATATTGTAGCCAACCTTCAGGCGTAGACGATTTTCACCACGATGTTAAGCTGTGAAAATCAAATAAGAGGTGAAATTCTGGATCTAGCTAACATTGCACAAGTTGTAATAGTTAGGCCGAGCAGAATTCATGCGTGTTGCCACTTATGGCGGTTTACAGGGTTGCCACCTACCCCAATTTTTTTTTTTTTAAACGAGAGCTAGATATGCCAATATGGGTATCAAATGAAAGGTATTTTCGACCGTATCGCAAATAAGATAACTTCAAGCAGAGTTGCCACTTAGGGTTGCCACCTAACCGCAATTTATTTGTTTTTTCGTAAATCTCGGAAGCTG
The DNA here is from genome assembly GCA_964058755.1 of Campiglossa producta. Lineage (NCBI taxonomy): Eukaryota > Metazoa > Arthropoda > Insecta > Diptera > Tephritidae > Campiglossa > Campiglossa producta. Next base: position 99,873,632 of record CAXKVI010000004.1, read on the forward strand.
CTAGACGGCTTTGGATAAAATTTGGCATATAAACAATTTGATTAATTCTAAGATTTTATACATGGGTGTTGCCACTTAAGGCGGTTTACAGGGTTGCCAGCTATCCCAATTTTTTTTTAAATATAGGGCTAGCTATGCCAATATGGGTATCAAATGAAAGGTATTTCCAACGACATACCAACTAAAAGATTTGCAAGAAGGGTTGCAGTTCAGGGTTACCATTATATCGTATTGTATTTGTATATTTTGGGGTTATTTTGGGATCAACTTTGGATTATTTTAGGATCATTTTGGTATCATTAAGGGGTAATTTTGGGGTATTTTTATGATCATTTTGCGATAACTTTGTGACCATTTTTGAGTCAGTTTGGGGTCAATTTGGAATCATATTGGGATTTTTTTTCGGGTCATTTTGGGACTATTTTGGGATCATTTTAGGGTCATTTTGGGACTATTTTGGGATCATTTTGGTGTCATATTGGAATAATTTCTGGATGATTTAAGGGTCATTTTGGGATCATTTTTGTGGTCATTTTGGACCACTTGACCGGTTTACAGTGTTGCCACCTATCTAATTTTTTCTTAAATATTGAGCAAGGTATGTCAATCAAATGATGATGATCATGTTATCCTAAAAATGAATTGACACCTAGGGTCGCCACCTCACTGCCTTTTTTATTTTTTCGTATATTGAACTTTGTTTATGGGTAGTATACACCATTCTAAGATTTTCTACTTGGACTTGCCACCTATTTGATATTTTTTTGGAAATTTATTTTGAAAAGTTGATGTTGGTAAGTAAGAATATTGGAAAAAAAAGTGTAGGTAGGTAATACCATTGGACAAAATCGAAAACACTGCCATTTAAAAGAAGATAAATTTATAAGTCCATCAAACATTTCACATACTGTCAAATTAAAAAGTCATTCAAGTGAAAGTTATTGCTTTTACCCACTAATGCCATTTGTTTCTAATTATTTCTCTTAATTTGAGTTCAAAGTTTTTCTCGTTAAGCTTGTGTTGTGGCGCTCGCTCGCTCATTGATGTATCAAGCAAACGTATTGTAATTATATTTGTTGCTGTATTTATAAATCGATTTAGCAAATCAACAAGCCATCAATAGCAGTGACCGCAACAAGCCTTAGGGAAATTGTAAGAGACAGCTAGAAACCATGCAACAAGCAAAGCAGCTTTCTACTTCCTTTTATCACTTTATCTTGCGCAAAAAAATGCGAGCGTATAAGAAATTGTTTAATGAGGCAACCACTTGCAAATACATACAGGCATACATATATATGTATGCATGCGAAGTGTGAGTGACCGATGAATAAAACGCTACGCAATTACGAGATTTTAATGAAGAAAGATTAGCACTTTGAATAGGAAAATCGCTGCTAAGCGGATACCATGCATGATGAGAGGAGGAGAGAATTCTACTTGGAAATACCTAATTATGGTATTATTTAATGCAATTAATGTGCTACCTAATATTTACTTATCAGTATTCAGATTATATAAAATTTAATTTTGGAATTCCCATGAAATAACGGTTACATACGAATTATTTGTATACTTCACTGTTTAAATTATAATCATATCCCACCGCAGCATTAAAAGTTCACATTTCGCTTGACATGCTGATGATTATAGAAGAAATGAAGACTTAATTATACTAAAGTTCTTAGCTTAAAATCACGTTGAAGATGATATAAAGAAAATCGGCAAAAAAACACAAAATTTGACTTCTCGCCACGCTTCACTTTTAGGGTTATTTAAATATTCAATATGCATTATAAAAACCCAAATTTGGTGGATTTTGGTGAAAAAATGTAAAAGCGCCCTCTGGTGGTCCGCAAAAGGTGAACCACTTTTTGGAAAAAATCTTGTTGGTACCCCAAAAGTCCCGTTTGTATTGCTCGATTTTTCATTCAATTTCATGTTGATTCTGAAAATTGACTCGTGTCAGAGGGTCTTGCAAAATTGCATGCAACAAAGTTGGTAGCCAGCCGCCTTTTGATTAACTCAACATTCAACCCTTGGGTTCTGTTTTTGTCGTTACAATAACAACATCAGGGATTTTGCGGCTTTGTATGCATGGTGTCGAAGGCCAGTCGGGATGAAAGCTCCATCGACGAAGATTTCCAATTCCCTGTTTGCTTGCGGTCGTGAATAGGGTGGGGAGGATTTTGCCGCTGATATTGACAGGCTCTTTGCAGCTAAAAAATCGGAAAGATTCGGGAGATATCGACTTATTCTCTTGAGAAAAAAGAAAAATAAAAATGTCTTACAATTTTTATAAATTTTTTTTTTTTTGAATGACGTAAACAACCGTCAAATAGTTTTCAAAAAATTGATTACTGTAAACGGGTAGTCAACTCAATTTGGAATCAACTGCACATGCGACGAAAATTGATTCCAAAATTGAACAATGTAAACAGGCCTTAAGGCAAATGGTGAAAATTTCCACCAAAGAACGTTTGAACTAGTGCTAACGGTCCCGCTACTAGAACGACCTATTGTGATGCAGATGGTGTGAATTTCCAGTAGTAGGTCCGGGGGGGACCATTTGTCATATGGAAAGGTGTCGGGTTTCGTCGTTGAGTTTGTTCGTGCAATTTCGGTAGTTAACTGAGCTTTAAACCAATCACAAGGCGGAAGTCTTCCTTCCAATCCATCACATATTCGCCCCCAAAAATCTCTATAAGGTGGTTCCCTAAATTGAAAAACTTCATGTTAAAGTTCTGGATCGCTTTCATACTAATAAACCTGAAGTGTGATAGGGTAGTTGTGTTTGTGACCGGTATGTGATATGTCACATACGAGCTTTTTTATTTCTTGTATACGTCGTCTTGACATAAGAAAATAAGAAAAAAATTATCCGCTAGATGGCGCTGGTGTCGTTATATTTACAAAATCCGTATTTAAATCATATCTTATAACTTTAAACGAGCTAAGCATATTTGTATTTTTTAAATCCGGTACTATTTCGGGAACCGCTTGATCGATTTGGATGAAATTTGTATGAGGGTAGCCACTTGGGGTGGTTCCCAGGGTTGCAAACTCTCTACTTTCTTTAATTATGGAGCAAGATATGCAAATATGGGTATCAAGTTAAAGGTATTTTCGGCGACATGCAACTAAAATATTTTCAAGTAGGTTTGCCACCTAGGATTGCCTCTCTACCGGAGATTATATGCATATTTGCATTAGAGCAGTCGGTTGTAATTCAGAGCGCCTCGGCTCGAGGTATTTTAAAAACTTTTTTTTAATTAAAGCTTTTCGGTTTAAAGTTAAAACTTTTCGGTTTAAAATTAAAACTTTTCGGTTTAAAATTGTTTGTTTCGTTTTCCTTCATTTTTGAAAACTTTTTCAAGTCATTGAATTTTGCCCACAACATTTATGCATGCGATGTCGCTGAGTGGTAGAGCAAGAGTCTTGGTTCGAATCCCTGCCAACGAACAAAAAAAAATAGTTTTGACATTTCTGGTTCAAAATTTAAGACCATTTCATTTCGGCGAAAATTTTTAAAATTTTCTTTGTGCCAGAAACATGAATGTGTAGGAAAACGAAAATGTTTAAAAACTGAATTTTAAATATTTTGTTTAGCCAGAAACATGAGTGGCATAGCGTATGCGTAACAATTTTGTTACACATTCATGTTTCTGGCAAAACGAAAATTTTAAAAAATTTAAAAATTCAGTTTTTAAACATTTTTCTTGCGCCAGAAACATTAATGTGTAGCAGATTCGTTTTTCTGGCACAATTTTCAGAGATTGAACTACACATTCATGAAAATGGCATTGCAAATTTTCGAGGGTTCCTTGTTTTTTGGAAACAAAGAATTTTCGTGCATTCTAGAGAAACGATAGGTTTATCCCGTGAGCCTTAAAACTCAAATCTGGACATTGTAGCCCAAAAAATTTGAAAATATAGGTTCAAATTTTTAGCCGTGCACCTTAGGTAGGTTGAAAGTTCCAGAGTTTTTTTTAAATACAGTTTTTTGGTCCAGCCTAGTAAAGAAATTTACATATAAAAATACGAACAAACATATCACCATATCAGACACTCATATTACAATATACAGACCTATTGGCCAGGTTAAATTTTATGACCACTTAAAAGCATCGCTTACAAGTGGCAGCAATCCCTTACTTCGTCGCATCTATCTGCAGCTCATACTGGGAAATGTATGTACGTGTTTATATATGAGCTATTTACCAATGCAGAGCAATAATTTACATCAACTTAACCGCAAGTTATGTCGTTTAAATGCAGAATAGTCATTAATCTTAACGATTTTATTACCCAACACTTAGAAGGCTTTTAGCAAGATAAGTTGTGTAATCGTGAATATGTGCATATCAAATTTTATTGTCGGTAAATAACAAGTGCAGCGATGAAGACTCAAGGAAATAGGCATTTTCTAGGTGATTATTCAATCGCATATTTAATATGATATAGTAGGGAACTGAGTTACAGAAATGTTGAAGGAAGCAAATAGGTTTGAAAAAAATTATTTGAAAATCATTTCGATTAGGAGGAGCTCAGTCATACAAAAACTGGGCATTGTATGGCCAAAATGCGTCACACTATCGCCTGGTTGATGCCTTCTTGCGATTCAGTGAAACTTTACAAAAAAAATTACATACTTTTAGGCGCCTTAATGACACTTTGCATACTTTTAGGCGCAGATTTCTTATTACCACATTTCAACTCAAGAAATATGCAGTTCCTGCAAAGAATCAATGAGCATGGATGAACTAACGCTTGGGCACATTCCATTTGAGTTCTTAGCTTCAAAAAGAGTAGAATATGAGTTGAGGTCGACCTCATGAAAAATGTGAAAGTTTTTCATGTAAAAAAGTTAATGAACCAAAAGTCTTGATATAATTGATCAATTACTTGAAAATTATACTTTGAGACATATTCTAAATGTTTACTTAATGTAGCGACCTTTTTCTCAAAAAATTTATCATTAATAATACCAAAAAAAACCGCTATGACTTACATAAACACCGCATAATTTTAGGCGCACACAAAATGTTTTGCAATTTATTTTGATTTTTATCGCAGAGAATTTGACAAATTGGCACGTAACTTTATGCGTCAGAGAACAACAAAATGTTAATGCTGCATAGTTTAGCACAACACAAAAGAAAGAAGAAATGATAATATAAAAAAAAAAAAAAAAAACGCCACAATCATAGTGCATACCTTTAGGCATTTAACACTTAAGAATTTTCCCACATTCACATAAAAATGTACAAACGATGGTACAGCGAACAAGACTCAGCTAATCCCGCTAACAATTTGCGGTGCACGTGCCCAAGTGCGAAAAATGTGAAAAGCACGAACAAAATGAGAATTTGTGATAGAAAAAAATAGCGCTCCCAAAAGTAGGCAACTTTTTTTTAAGCTACCTGAAAAGGTGGAAATGTTTAAAATTACAAAAAAAAAGGGATGGAGATTTGAGTGTGGTGGGTTGGGATAACGCAGAGAGAAAATATATATATATTCGTTAAAATCATCAAATAAAAATGAAAATTGGTCACATTGGGAAACCCACAACATGCGCACACTATAAGTATATCAGTGTTACATAGCCTAGCATCAAGAAAAAAAAGCACCAATGTTGAGGGTTAAAGGACACGCTTTTCGCTTTTTTGAAGCATTGCTGTCCTTTATGGGTCGCTTCCTTTTTTCATAGACTTTATTGTTTTTTTTCGATTTTTCTTGTACTATAAACATTATTTTTCTATTGTTCATCAACATAATTAAGTTGAAAATGCGTGAAGCATTGTTTGTTACAAAGTTGTTAAATGCCCTACAGAGCTTGCTCAGCAAAAAAAAAAGGTAACTCATGAAAATATAAATTGAGTATATGAAAAACATCCTTAGGCAATTTTGTGCCATACTGCGGTCACCATGCCAATACACAAGTTATTCTTAAAGTGTAAGCGGTGCGGCAATAATACCGTCAATAAACCACGCACTTTCCAAGTGATCAAGTGGGCTTATAAGGCAGTGTTGATGGCTGTTAAGTAGATAAAAAATTTGAAAATAGGTAAGATTGCTTGTTATATTTGGTACTAGTGTTCTACGTAATTGACTTTTAATCAAAATAATATATTTGTTTGTAGCTTTTTCGACTCTTCGTCCATAATCGAAGATTTTTTGAAGAAAAGCTATTCTAAAGGTCAAAAGTGCAAAACACTATCCATAATGTGAGCGCAATTATACGAAATAGTTAGGTCATTTGAACTTTTTCATATACTAGAGTTCGCCCAGTGGTTGAAATTCAACCACAAAAGCTTATTTTATTTTCCTACCTTTTTGCTGTTTCTTAAATTTGCCATTCTTTTTATATTTTTTATATTTTTGGTTTCTCAACATTCCTGTTCATTTTGCCTTTTCCTCACTCTTTACACCATTCAGTAATATAGTTTCAATGTTGATAATTATTTATTCTTCTTAGGTAGTCTTCATACGTATTTATTTCCTTTCCTCTCCTTTCATCTCATTTTATTTCTCTTGCTTTTCTTTCCTTCCCTACCCTTTTCTTTCCCTCCCATTTCTTCCCTCTCTTTTCTTTTCCTTTTCTTTCCTTTTCTCTTCTTTCATTTTATTTTTCCCCTTCTTCCTTTCTCTATTTTCTGTTCTTTTCTTTTATTTTCTTTTGTTTTCATTTCTTTTGTTCTCTTACCTGACCTTTCTTTCCATTTCCATTACATTCCTTTTTTTCTTTTATTTTATTTTTCTTTAATTTCTCTTCGTTTCCTTTGCTCTAGTTTCGTTTCCCTCAGTTTCCTCTCATTTTATTCATTTTTTTTTTTCGTTTCATTTCTTTTCTTTTATTATTTTTTTCTTACCTTTATTTTCTTTCACTTTTTTCCTTACCTTTTCTTCCCTTAGCTTTCCTTTTCCTACCTTTCCTTTCCTACCGTTTCCTTACATTCTTTTTTTCCTTTCAGTAACTCCTTTAGTTTTCTTTCTTTTCCAATCATTTCCTTTACTTATTTAGCTTTTCATTACCTTTTTTTCCTTTATTTTTCATTTTTTTATTTTCATTTATTTTCCGTACCTTCCTCCTCGCTATATTTCCTTTCCTTTATTTTTCTCTTCTTTCCTTTCTTCATCTTTCTCTATTTGCCTCTCTTTTCCACTCTTACATTTCCTTTCTTCCCTTCCTTTTTTCTTTTCCATTCCTTTCCTTTCCCTACCTTTATTTGCCTTTGCTTTTTCTCTCATATTTTCCGTTCCTTACCTTATCTTACCTTAATTTTCCTTTTATCCATTCCTTTCCTTGCCCATTCTTTCCTTTATTTTATACTTTTATTTATTTCATTTTGTTTCATTTTTATTTATTTTATATTCTTTCCTTTCATTTCCAACAAATTTCTTTTTTTACTTTCAATCACTTTTCTATTTCTTATTTTACTTTTTTTGTGCTTTTCTTTTCAAAACATCATGTCTGAGCAAGCATTTTCTTCTCTGAATACCCACGCACAGATTTTGTTTTTGTAAACACTGTTTGTACCTACGCTCAATAAAGTTGACGGGCTGGCTCATGTTTATTATTGCTGCCAACAAAACAACTCACACTCGGACGCTCCCCAACTGCAATGAATGCAAGCACAACAATCCAAGTGTACCTACATATATGTACATATAACGGCGGCTCTATAAAGTGAATGCGTATTTAGCACTTGTTGTGGTGTGACTTTCAAATCATATTATAATTATTTTTTTTAATTTTTGGTTTGTTGTCGCACACCCTGCTCGGGGAGACCTATCGATACATATCAAATTTTATATACCTTAGAATTGTGGTTATTGCAAAAAAGGGAGAAAACTTTTAAGCATTGCGCATTTATATATAATAGATATTTTTTTTATTTAATTTTTTTTTTATTAATTTTTTTATCCTTTATTTTATTTTATTATATCTTCGCTAGCTTGCCAGATGCATGAATGTACCAAAATTAAAATTTTGAGAAATCGTATTTGAAAGTTTATTGCTCTCGCAAAATTTGAAATTTTAGTTTTTGACATAAATATATTTTTCAAAGTTATATTCTCTTTCCACTGATATAGGTTTGAGGTTAATATTCCTTAAATTCCTCTTTTAAAATTTCCAAAGTAAATTTTTAAAATTTTCGTTGAGCCAAAAACACGAATATGTAGCAAAATTGTTACGTATACGCCATGGTGTATGTAATTCAGTGCAGCACATTAATTTTTCTGGCTCAACGAAAATTTTAAAAAATTTAGAAATTCAATTTTCAAACATTTTTGTTACGCAAAAAAACGTGAATGTGTAGCAAATTAGTTTTTCTGGCACAATTTTCAGAGATTGAAATACACATTCATGAAAATGGCATTACAAATTTCCGGGGGTTCCTTGTACTTGAACGTGAATCGTAGAGAAAAGAGAGATAAGTCACATGAGCCTATTAAATCAAATCTGGAAATTTTTCAAGTATTCAAAAGACGTGTTTTGGCCTCAGGACCACGAATGCGGAAGCACTTATTTTTATTTCAATTTTATATTATTCTATTTTATTTTTTCTTTTTTACGTTTTTTATTAAATTAAATTTTTCTTTATTTATTTTATCTTAATTTCATTTTTTTTTTTATTCAAAATTTTTTTATTTTTAATTTTTTTATTTAATTTTTTTTATTTTACTATTTTTTTTTTAATTTAAATTTTTTTTTTTTTTTTTTTTTTTTGTTCGCGCAATTTTTCCAAAGCAGTCAACGAACCTTTATTATCAAAACGTGAGAGTCAACAACCTCCCCATCACTAATTAAGATTAAATTATTTGCATTTTTCGCATCAATTCTCCCACAAAATTGACTTTACATATTATTTCTTTGATGTCTTCTTTTAATTTTTACACGCACAGCCAGTCAAGTCAAGCATTCAAATTCTCTAATCAACATCTTCCTGCATTTTTGAGGTGAAGGTTATCAGAAAAGGCGCGACGTGGCAGCAAAGACATCAGCGACCCTTCTAAAGAAGAGAAAGGAAAGGAATAACAAGAAAACGAGGAAGAATAATAGGAATGCTTAGAAGAAGCAGCAGCAGCAGCAAGTTGAATCCAGGGACCGTAAAAAATGTTTATGAGTACTATTAAAAAACTCTGAAAAAACTCAATTTTTATTTTTGATCAAAAAAATTAAATCAAAATATTTTTTTTTTTTATAATAAAAATTTTATAAAAACTGAAAAATTTTTTTTTTGTTTTGATGAAAAAAAAAATAATTATATAAAAATAATTAATAACTTCAGTACCTGCTGCAATCATTGGAATTCAAAGCAGCGTGCATCCCCAACCACTCCACGGAGAAAACAAGAAATTCGTTGAAAAAAAGACTACATTTTGCTTTAATAAAATCGTCGCGCTATACATTTCACTTACATACAAAAATGCCAGCATTTATTTGTAATGCTCGCGTGCACGCTCACCCACCGCTACAACCAACTTTGCAGCGAAAAGAACACTTGAAGGAAATACTTAAGCTCAACCATTGTGTAGCCTTACAGATTATCCGTTTTAGTTTGTTCGGTTCATTGGATTAAATTTTTTTGTCTTTTTTCAGGCCACGCTACGGTCATTGGACTTCGGTGCTTTTGTAATGTCAATGCCATGCGAAGTGAGGCGCGAAATGTGCGGCATACAATTTTGTTTTTCTTTTTTTGTTAAGCAAAAGCAATACTTTTGATGAGTGTAATAATAAAAAATTGCAGAAAGCAAATAAATTAAATGCATTGCAATGAGAACTACTTAAAAGCATGAAAGTGTATGAATTGTGTGCATAAGTAAGAGGGAACGAAACGGTTGAGGGAAGCAATCAAAATTCCACTTACATTCCGTTTGCGTTTCAACTTTGCCGAGTTATTTAGTAAATGGAGTTGCTTTCATTAAAAAAATTGATGAAAATTGGCAGAACGCACTTGAGCGGTTGAAGCTCATAGGTTTTCAACAGAAATGTGAAAATTTTAAGGAAAAAATTTTCTGATAAAAATTCCAATTTTTTTTTTTTAATAGTACGAGAAAATTGTATACAAGAAACAGTGAAGCACATATTTTTAAGGGCAAACACGTAAGGAAATAGATTTCAATACCTTTAGCTACTACTTGTCTTCGATGGCAATAATTTATACCTCTATAGTTTAATTTTATTTTATTTTATTTTATTTTATTTTATTTTATTTTATTTTATTTTATTTTATTTTATTTTATTTTATTTTATTTTATTTTATTTTATTTTATTTTATTTTATTTTATTTTATTTTATTTTATTTTATTTTATTTTATTTTATTTTATTTTATTTTATTTTATTTTATTTTATTTTATTTTATTTTATTTTATTTTATTTTATTTTATTTTATTTTATTTTATTTTATTTTATTTTATTTTATTTTATTTTATTTTATTTTATTTTATTTTATTTTATTTTATTTTATTTTATTTTATTTTATTTTATTTTATTTTATTTTATTTTATTTTATTTTATTTTATTTTATTTTATTTTATTTTATTTTATTTTATTTTATTTTATTTTATTTTATTTTATTTTATTTTATTTTATTTTATTTTATTTTATTTTATTTTATTTTATTTTATTTTATTTTATTTTATTTTATTTTATTTTATTTTATTTTATTTTATTTTATTTTATTTTATTTTATTTTATTTTATTTTATTTTATTTTATTTTATTTTATTTTATTTTATTTTATTTTATTTTATTTTATTTTATTTTATTTTATTTTATTTTATTTTATTTTATTTTATTTTATTTTATTTTATTTTATTTTATTTTATTTTATTTTATTTTATTTTATTTTATTTTATTTTATTTTATTTTATTTTATTTTATTTTATTTTATTTTATTTTACTTTATTTTATGTTATTTTATTTTATTTACTTGAACAGACCTTTCATTGCGTCGTACAGGGCGTATACGTAACAATATACCTCCTTTGGCGATTGTAATAAAAATAAATTCCCCCATCCAAAGATTTGCTACTTCAATTCCAAAGCCCACTTACGCATAACACCTTTCTCTCTGAGAACATTATCTCAAACCTTAAAGTAAATTCATTCCTTGCCTACATGACACACGTGTAGATTCTTTTACTGCCGCGTTTTCTAGGTAATCAATATAATTTCACTAATGTTTAGACATTTACGTAGCAAAATTAAGTTAAATACACGCGGTGCAGACAGAGCACATTATAATGAGGTAAAACATATGAAGATGCTGAAAATATTTGTATAGTTAACACACCCTACCATTGGGGCTCATTAGGTTAAAGCTGGAATGGGTGTTAATGGATGCGTGCATGTAAACAAATATTTTTTTTTGTAGCATTGAAGAGTACATAGCAACATAGAGTACATATATTTGTTCATGTAGATGTTAGCATATGTAGGTACATGCTTGGATACATGTATAGGAAGTTATATATGTATTAGTGTGGTTTGAAAAAATGGAAGAAATTTGTTCTTAAAAAATCCAAATTTGTGGGCTCATCATTTTGAGGGGGCCACCTTGGTCTTTGTGTAAAAAAATATGTATTTTTCCACCCACCCCAATATCTATCTATCCATATAGCTGTCAGTTCATATACCTAATTGTATAAATATTTGTATAAAATACAGCTAAAAAAAACCTCATTAAATTCATTTATTAACGCCTAATTTGCGGCATTGAAATATTATGAGTAAACTTATTTTTTTTTTTTTTTTCTTTCCACTTTTACTTCTTTAGTTTAGACTTCTTTCATCTCTACGTTTTAATTGTTTATAAGTATTTAACCTAAACAAAAAAAAATTCTTGAACTTAGCAAGCTCATTAGACAAGCAATGTTTACACATTAAGCGAAAAAAATCACACATAAATGCAAGCATAATGGCTACTTACCATAAATGAATAAATGGCCAGAGATAGGCCGCAATTGGACCATTAAATAAGTAGCTTAGCGCGTTCCGGAATGAGATACATATTTTTACGTATATTTTTGCTTTTAATTTATTTTTTTTTTTGTTATTTTTAGCTTGCTTCCTTTCACCTGAAATTCCTTCTCAATTTCTGCGCCAGTTAGCACCGAAAAAAAAATTTTATTTAACGTTTTCACTCGAATTATTTTAGCAATTTTCGCTGCCTTTTGCGGTTGAATAATTTCTACGCAACAGCTGTAAATTATAAAGTGACACTTTATTTTATTCAAATACCTTTATTTTTATTTTTTTTAACATTTTCAATGGTTATTGACACACCCTCCGTCTTTCATACATGACAAGCAGCTTGTAGTTGTGACTTTGGACATATTTTTTTCTGATTTATTTATTACCAGATTGAAAAAGGTTGAGTTACGCCATAATTTAGGATTTAAAAAAGGGGGTCTAGAAAGTGTATTTAACCCACGGTTGCTACTTGCAAAAAAACTACCAAATTTTATTTTCAGGTAGTTAGTGTAAAGAATACAATACAAAATATTACAACATACACATAAGATTTAAGATTAACAAAAACCAAAAAAAAAAGACTGGCTAGTCTTTGTTGTACAGTGAAATTAAGTAAATAAATGTTAAATGTTAATTGTTAAATGTTAAATGTTAAATGTTAAATGTTAAATGTTAAATGTTAAATGTTAAATGTTAAATGTTAAATGTTAAATGTTAAATGTTAAATGTTAAATGTTAAATGTTAAATGTTAAATGTTAAATGTTAAATGTTAAATGTTAAATGTTAAATGTTAAATGTTAAATGTTAAATGTTAAATGTTAAATGTTAAATGTTAAATGTTAAATGTTAAATGTTAAATGTTAAATGTTAAATGTTAAATGTTAAATGTTAAATGTTAAATGTTAAATGTTAAATGTTAAATGTTAAATGTTAAATGTTAAATGTTAAATGTTAAATCTTAAATGTTAAATGTTAAATGTTAAATGTTAAATGTTAAATGTTAAATGTTAAATGTTAAATGTTAAATGTTAAATGTTAAATGTTAAATGTTAAATGTTAAATGTTAAATGTTAAATGTTAAATCTTAAATGTTAAATGTTAAATGTTAAATGTTAAATGTTAAATGTTAAATGTTAAATGTTAAATGTTAAATGTTAAATGTTAAATGTTAAATGTTAAATGTTAAATGTTAAATGTTAAATGTTAAATGTTAAATGTTAAATGTTAAATGTTAAATGTTAAATGTTAAATGTTAAATGTTAAATGTTAAATGTTAAATGTTAAATGTTAAATGTTAAATGTTAAATGTTAAATGTTAAATGTTAAATGTTAAATGTTAAATGTTAAATGTTAAATGTTAAATGTTAAATGTTAAATGTTAAATGTTAAATGTTAAATGTTAAATGTTAAATGTTAAATGTTAAATGTTAAATGTTAAATGTTAAATGTTAAATGTTAAATGTTAAATGTTAAATGTTAAATGTTAAATGTTAAATGTTAAATGTTAAATGTTAAATGTTAAATGTTAAATGTTAAATGTTAAATGTTAAATGTTAAATGTTAAATGTTAAATGTTAAATGTTAAATGTTAAATGTTAAATGTTAAATGTTAAATGTTAAATGTTAAATGTTAAATGTTAAATGTTAAATGTTAAATGTTAAATGTTAAATGTTAAATGTTAAATGTTAAATGTTAAATGTTAAATGTTAAATGTTAAATGTTAAATGTTAAATGTTAAATGTTAAATGTTAAATGTTAAATGTTAAATGTTAAATGTTAAATGTTAAATGTTAAATGTTAAATGTTAAATGTTAAATGTTAAATGTTAAATGTTAAATGTTAAATGTTAAATGTTAAATGTTAAATGTTAAATGTTAAATGTTAAATGTTAAATGTTAAATGTTAAATGTTAAATGTTAAATGTTAAATGTTAAATGTTAAATGTTAAATGTTAAATGTTAAATGTTAAATGTTAAATGTTAAATGTTAAATGTTAAATGTTAAATGTTAAATGTTAAATGTTAAATGTTAAATGTTAAATGTTAAATGTTAAATGTTAAATGTTAAATGTTAAATGTTAAATGTTAAATGTTAAATGTTAAATGTTAAATGTTAAATGTTAAATGTTAAATGTTAAATGTTAAATGTTAAATGTTAAATGTTAAATGTTAAATGTTAAATGTTAAATGTTAAATGTTAAATGTTAAATGTTAAATGTTAAATGTTAAATGTTAAATGTTAAATGTTAAATGTTAAATTTTAAATGTTAAATGTTAAACTGAGTTTTTAAATTTTTTAAAATTTTCATTTTACCAGAAACATGAATGTGTAGCAAAATTGTTACGTATACACTATGGTGTCGGTCGGTTAAAAAATTTCAAATTTCAGTTCTTAAACATTTTCGTTGCGCTAGAAACATGAATGTGCTACACACCTGCAAAATATATTTATGTCAAAAACTTAAATTGAAAATTTTGCGAGAGGAATAAACTTTCAAATATGGTTTCCTAAAATTTTAATTTTAATTTTTAAATTGCTTCTGGCAAGCGAGCGACGATATGATAAGCGCATACAATTTTATTACAGTTGGCATGCAATTCGATAAAAAAAAATCTGAACACTTTGTGCAGTAAAATGCGAATCTTCTTACACCAGCGACAACTGTTATTGAAAATATTTATTTTTCAAATGGTGCCGTGTCCAAGCTAAATTTGAGAAGCAAGCTTAATTACTGGGCTCACAAATTGTATGTATGTATCTATGAAGTGTTTACACCGACTCTTTACTAAAAAGTATGAAAGAATATTTTTTATAGATTCAAAACGCACTAGTACTTTTAATCCCTTAGAAGAGTTTACACATTTTCTAGAAAATCTTTAAGTAGTGAAAAATCTGTAGGACAAGTTATTTAACAGTACGCTCTCAATTATGGGAGTAAACTGAAAGCTTCATTAATTTAATACTTGAACCATCTCAATTACACATTTGACTTTAAGCATCCCAAGTTGCTTAATTGAATTGAATTCTTAAACTTTTAAGTATGTCTTCAATAAGTGCACAAGCTTGTAATTGTAAAAAAATTTTAATCAGCTTTTCCACTCCAGATTTATCTACGCACAGACGCATCACCGCCATTTCCTTCTGCAATGGAAATGAGCTACTTAATATTTTTACATTTTCGGTTTTGATTGCAGTAAGAGAATTTTTTTTTTTTTCAGTAACCAAAGAGCTTACTTTATATACGCTTGCCTACTTATGTGTCGGCTGCGTTTTTGCAATAACGGCTTAAGTCGAATTAGGTCGAAATTGAATTGTTGTCAAAATTATGTTCTCCGCTCTCAGATCTATTAGCTGACAAGTTTCCAGAGAGTTGTGTCAAAAAAAATTAACTTTTATGAACTAAAAACAAGTGTGTTTTCTGCTAGAGTATATTATATATAAATGCACAATGCTTAAAAGTTGTCTCCCTTTTTTACAATAACCACAATTCTCATCATCATCATCATTTATTGGCGCTTAACCGCCTAAGCGATTTTGGCCGTCGCCTATCAAAGCACGCCAGTCATTCCTTTTTAGCGATAACTGACGCCAATTGGAAACCCCAAGGGAGTTCAAGTCATCCTCCACCTGTTGTTTCCATCTCAGTCGAGGCCTCCCCCTTCCTCTGCTGCCGAATTCGGGTGACGATTGGAAAACCTTCTGGGCTGGAGCTTCTTTGTCCATTCGCATGACGTGACCCAACCAGCGGAGCCTTTGGGCTTTAATTCGCTGGACTATGGTCAGATCTGCGTAAAGCTCGTACAGCTCATCGTTAAATCTCCTTCGATACTCGCCGTCGGCATCACGGGAAGGACCATAAATCTTCCGGAGAACTTTTCTCTCAAATACTCCAAGGGCCATCTCATCTTCTCTTGACATTGTCCATGAATCTGAGCCATACATCAGGACAGGTATGATGAGAGACTTATAGAGCGTGATCTTTGTTCTTCGAGAGAGGACTTTACTTCTCAATTGCCTACTCAGTCCAAAGTAGCACTTGTTCGCAAGAGTGATTCTCCGTTGGATTTCTAGACTGATATTATTTTCGGTGTTAATGCTGGTTCCCAAATAGACGAAGTCCCTCACAGTTTCAAATTTGTAACTATCAACAGTGACGTGGCTGCCAAGGCGCAGGTGCGCCGATTCTTTCTTTGATGACAGCAAATACTTCGTCTTGTCCTCGTTGACCGCAAGACCCACTTTTTTCGCTTCTTTATCCAGTCCAGAGAAGGCAGCGCTTACGGCGCGGTTGTTAAGGCCAATGATATCAATATCATCGGCATACGCCAGCAATTGCACGCTCTTGTAAAAGATTGTACCATTGCGGTTTAGCTCTGCTGCTCGAATTATCTTCTCCAGCATCAGGTTGAAGAAATCTCACGAAAGGGAGTCGCCCTGTCTGAAGCCTCGTTTGGTTTCAAATGGCTCAGAGAGGTCCTTCCCGACTCTGACGGAGCTGTTAGTATTGCCCAACGTCATTTGGCAAAGCCGTATAAGCTTTGCAGGGAAGTCAAATTCAGACATGGCGGCATACAGGCAACTCCTTTTTGCGCTGTCAAAAGCGGCTTTGAAATCGACAAAGAGATGGTGTGTGTCGATTCTTTTATCATGGGTCTTCTCCAGGATTTGGCGTATCGTGAAAATCTGGTCGATGGTAGACTTACCAGGTCTAAAGCCACACTGATAAGGTCCAATCAGCTTGTCTACGATGGGCTTCAGTCTTTCATACAATACGCTAGAAAGAACCTTATATGCGATATTAAGAAGGCTGATTCCGCGGTAGTTGGTGCGGTTAGCGGGATCGCCTTTCTTGTGGATTGGGCAGAGCACACTTAAATTCCAATCTGGAGGCATGCACTCGTCTGACCATATTCTGCATAAGAGCTGATGCATGCTTTCTACCAGCTCTTCGCCTCCGTGTTTGAAACAGCTCGGCGGGTAGTCCGTCTTTTCCAGGCGCTTTGTTGTTTTTGAGCCGGGATATAGCTATCCTCACTTCATCATAGTCAGGTGGTGGGACGACTTTTCCATCGTCAGGGATTGGGGTATCGGGTTCGACGTCTCCATCGCAATTTAGCAGTGAGGAGAAGTGCTCCCTCCATAATTTAAGTACACTCTGTACGTCGGTTACCAGGTCGCCATTATTGTCCTTACAGGAACTTGCCCCGGTCTTAAAACCTTCCGTCATCCGCCGTATCTTTTCATAGAATTTTCGGGCATCATTCCTGTCAGCCAGCATCTCAAGCTCCTCACACTCACGCCTTTCGGCCTCACGTTTCTTTTTTCTGAAAAGGCGTCTCTCTTCCTTCTTTGCCTCACGATAGCGTTGCCATACACTGCGGGTTGCGCCCGTTCGCAACGTCTCCCTGTAGGCAGCGTCCTTTTTGTCCGAGGCAGTGCTGCATTCCTCATCGTACCAGTTGTTTTTGCGGGCTCGCTGGAACCCTATAGTGGCCTCAGCGGCGGTACGTAATGAGTGAGAGATATGCTTCCATTGCTCGGTTGCATCGTTAGGTCGAGGATTGCTCTCCGATAGCAGGTGTGAGAGTCGAGTGGAGAAATTGTCAGCTGTCTGTGTCGTGCGCAGCTTCTCGACGTCAAACTTTCCTTCCGTTACTGTGCGCTCTTTCTTTGCTACACAGAGGCGTGTGCGTATCTTGGCTGCAACAAGATAATGGTCCGAGTCGATATTGGGACCACGAAGGGTACGCACGTCCAGAACGGTGGAGCTATGTCTGCCGTCGATCATGACATGATCAATCTGGTTTCTTGTTCTTTGATCAGGAGACAGCCATGTGGCTTGGTGTATTCGTTTATGCTGGAACCTGGTACTACTGATGACCATATTGCGAGCAGCGGCGAAATCAATCAACCTAGTGCCGTTGGGGGATGTTATATCATGGAGACTAAATTTTCCAACTGTTGGACCAAAGACTCCTTCCTTGCCCACCTTCGCATTAAAGTCGCCGAGCACGATTTTGATATCATGTTGGCGGCAGCGATCATAAGTCTGTTCAAGTTTATCGTAGAAGGAGTCCTTCTCTGCGTCGTCCGTCTCCTCAGTCGGCGCATAGGCGCAGATAAATGTTATGTTGACAAATTTCGCTTTGATGCGGATCGCAGCGAGACGCTCGTCCACGGGGGTGAACGCTAGTACTTGGCGGCGAAGTCTCTTTCCCACCACGAATCCTACACCACGCGCTTTGCCGCGTGTCTGACCACTGTAGTATACGTCACAAGGTCCGATGGTCGTCTTTCCTTGTCCCGTCCATCGCATTTCCTGCAGGGCGGTGATGTCAGCCTTTGCGTTAACGAGGACATCAACCAGACGGGCAGCGGTACCATCCCTTGAAAGGGTCCGGACATTCAAGGTACATGCCCTAATATCCTTCTCATTATCCTGTGTTCGTTTTGCCGGGTCGTCAACATTAAAGGGGGTTCTCATCCGAGGCTTGATTTTTGTTCTTTTCATTGGAATTGGTTTTTACGTGGCGGGTCCCAAACCCAGCGCACAACCCGTTTTCGGGGTTTTGGAAAAGATTTACACATTTATATAGCGAGCCGCTTGCTCCAAGACAGACGCCCGCTTGCAGCCGCACCTCATGGTGTACAGACGCTGCGAAAAAGACCTCGGTGAGCCCTTAAACCAAGTATGTCAGAGTGGCCCCACCGGGGCTCCCTCTCTTTCTGCCGCGAGCCTAGGTAGCTCACGTTGCCCAGAGTGCACGAACGAGGACGCAAGAGTCGGGATTGAGCAAGGTCACTCAGCAACCACACTCCATTACACTCCTACCACAATTCTATGGTATATAAAATTTGATATGTATCGATAGGTCTCGCCGAGCAGGGTGTGCGACAACAAACCAAAAATCAAAAAAAAATTAATTATAATTTGATTTGAAAAAGTCACACCACTACAAGTGCTAAACACGCACTTGCATTGTTGTGCTTGCATTCATTGCAGTTGAGGAGAGTCCGAGTGTGAGTTGTTTTGTTGGCAGCAATAATAAACATGAGCCAGCCCGTCAACTTTATTGAGCGTAGGTACAAACAGTGTTTACAAAAACAAAATCTGTGCGTGAGTATTCAGAGAAGCAAATGCTTGCTCAGACATGATGTTTTGAAAAAAAGCACAAAGCCCTTCGTGGCTAGACTTAGTGAAATAAAATAAAAAGTAAAATTGATAAAACTAAAAAAAGTAAAATAAGAAATAGAAAAGTGATTGAAAGTAAAAAAAGAAATTTGATGGAAATGAAAGGAAAATAAAATAAATAAAAATAAAAAAAAGGAAATAATTAAAATTTAAAATAAAGAAAAGAATGGGAAAGGAAAGTAATGGATAAAAGGAAAATAAAGGTAAGATAAGGTAAAGAACGGGAAATATGAGAGATAAATCAAAGCCAAATAAAGGTAGGGAAAGGAAAGGAATGGAAAAAAGGAAGGGAAGAAAGGAAATGTAAGAGTGGAAAAGAGAGGCAAATAGAGAAAGACGAGAAGAAAGGAAAGACGAAGAAAAGTAAAAAAAGAAATTTGATGGAAATGAAAGGAAAATAAAATAAATAAAAATAAAAAAAAGGAAATAATTAAAATTTAAAATAAAGAAAAGAATGGGAAAGGAAAGTAATGGATAAAATGAAAATAAAGGTAAGATAAGGTAAGGAACGGAAAATATGAGAGATAAATCAAAGCCAAATAAAGGTAGTGAAAGGAAAGGAATGGAAAAGAAAAAAGGAAGGGAAGAAAGGAAATGTAATGTAGGTAAAGGAGTGGAAAAGAGAGGCAAATAGAGGCAAATAGAGAAAGACAAAGAAAGGAAAGAAGAGAAAAAGAAAGGAAAGAAAAGGTAGCGAGGAGGAAGGTACGGAAAATAAATAAAAAAATAAAAAGGATGAAAAATAAAGGAAAGAAAGGTAATGAAAAGCAAAAAAAAAAATAAGTAAAGGAAATGAATGGAAAAGAAAGAAAATTAAAGGAGTTACGGAAAGGAAAAAAATAAAGTAAGAAAACGGAAGGAAAGGAAAGGTAGGAAAAGGAAAGGTAAGGGAAGGAAAGGTAAGGAAAAAAAGTGAAAGAAAATAAAGGTAAGAAAAAAAATAAAAGAAAAGAAATGAAATGAAAAAAATGAATAAAATGAGAGGAAACTAAAGGAAACGAAACTAAAGCAAACGAAACGAAAGGAAATTAAAGAAGAAGAAAATAAAAGGAAAAAAGGAAAATAAAGGGAAAGAGGGAAAGAGAGAATAAAAGAAACGAAAAGAAAGGAAAATAAAAGAAAAGAACAGAAAAGAGAGAAAGAAAGAAGGGAAATAAAATGAAATGAAAGAAGAGAAAAGGAAAAGAAAAGAGAGGGAGGAAAAGGAAAGGAAAGAAAAGGGTAGGGAAGGAAAGAAAAGCAAAAGAAATAAAATGAGATGAAAGGAGAGGAAAGGAAACGAAATAAAAGCAAAGGTAAGGAAAGAAATACGTACGAAGACTACCTAAGAAGAATAAATAATTATCAACATTGAAACTGTATTACTGAATGGTGTAAAAGGGAGGAAAAGGCAAAATGAACAGGAATGTATAGAAACCAAAAATATACAAATATGAAAAGAATGGCAAATTTAAGAAACAGCAAAAAGGTAGGAAAATAAAATAAGCTTTTGTGGTTGAATTTCAACTCTAGTTTTTAATAATAGCCTAATTCAATATTAATAGTTATATTCGAAAAAACCTGATATGTAAAATATTTATTTACTCAAAAGTTTTTTTCAAACTCATAACTTCTTAACTTCAAAAAATTCCCAAAACACACTTTCGCTGTTATTACTTTTTACCGTGTTTCCATATTTGCATATGAGCATAAAATTTGTTCGAGTACGTGCTACATGCAATTGTGGCATTAAAAAGTGCACACACTCAACAAACAACAACAGCAACAACAACCAGCACTTCAACTCGAAAAGAAAAATCAAACCAAAATTTGCTTCATACTCGTAATAAAAAAACCAAATGCATATTTTTACGTTTCACACGCAGTAGCTACGACAATTACAATTTACATTTGCCACACATTGCCATTTGATTTGCCATCACATGCGTGTCCTAGTTAGTACAACAAATATACAACGACAAATGCCACTGCAGCATGTAAATGCAAATATGTATGTTTATGGCTGTGTGTGAAAAGGGTTATAAAGGAACTAAAAAAAAAAAAATGCACTCAATAGTAAGTATTTCCTGGTGCAAAAGCAACAGACGGTGCACGTAACGTAAGGATATTCGTAAGTGCAAAGGAAGTATGTAGACATGGATACAATGGTCGGAAGAATTATAGAGACATGGCAGTTGGAGCTGCGAGAAGCTTTGAGAGCCTTAAAAGCATGCGAGATCCAGATAATTGGCTTGGTAAATTTTTGAGCCAGCTAATTTAGCGTGTTTCTGAAATTTAGCATGGACACATACCTTTTTATAAACTAATATTTTCAATAACAGATGTCGCTGGTGTGCAATGATTTTTTGTTTTACTATTTCGATGACACATATACATATATCGGTCACATTCTTAAAATGAATATCATTAATTTTGGTACTTTTTTTAAGAACATGAATACCCTGGAACTGCACACTGATCCCAAACTCGAAAGCCGACGGAGTACCGAGCTCTGTATCAGGTACAAAAGTTGATCACAAACACAGTACCTTTTAACAATATAATATTTTCAATAACAGATGTCGCTGGTGTGCAATGAGTAATAGCGTAATAATGCTTAGATTCATGGTTGCCACAGTTGGTAGTTTCCTACCAAACTTGGTAGTTTTTTTTTACTTTTTCGAATTTGGTAGTTTTTTCTGGTTTGGTAGCTTTTGTTTACTTATAGGGCTGATACATTACCGCAAATTCCGAATCAACTCCATTTTTGGGAGTTACCTTGAGCAAAATCTTCATTATAAATTCTCAAAAATAAAGAAGATTTGAGCAGTTTTAAAAAATTTGCACTAACAACACTTCGTAGATAAATAAACAAAAACAGCAAGAATCACAAGGAAATCAAGGTTAGCGACTGATAGATGTCACGCTGGTGTGTAAAATACGACTATCGACAGCTAGATGTCGCCGAGGTAGGTAAAAGTATGGTGAAATAACAACCAAGAAAGTGAGGATTACTGCTGTTAATCTTCAATTTTGTGTATTTTAGGGGTTTATTGGAGACTAGCTGGTGCCCGCGACTTCGTATGCGTATAGTTTCTCTTTTTTTTGCAGCTGGGTTAGCAATAGAATAAAATCCAACAAAAAGGAGTTCAGCACATAAGGATCGTGTTGTCAAGTAAGCTTTAAAGTTTGTCTGCTTGATAAACCCAAATTTCGGTCACAAAACATGTTTTCATCAAATGGTTTATGACAGCATTCATAAACACCTTTCGTTTGATACCCATAATCTACTAACAAATTTTTGTGGAAATATTCGTCGATACCTCCGAAACCGGTCGAGCTATCGAAATTTCAAGCTATCTCCCAAACCATTTCAGATATTTCAATAAATCACATCGCATATTATAGCACTCATTGACACCTTTCGTTTGACACCCATATTGTACTAAGACATTTTTGGTCACCCCTGGTCCACATATTGGGCTATAACCCCAAAACCCGTTGAGATATCTCAAAAAATAATATCTTAAACTTTAAGTTGAGCGTCTAGCAATCCAATGATTCAATTGCATTCAGTTCTTTTAGAGTGTTACAACCGCAAACATACACACAGAAATGGTCCAAATATTGGGCGATAACTCCAAAGCCGGTTGAGATATCGAAAAAACTAATATCTTGAATTTTAAGCTGAGCGCTGAGCAATCCAACGAAAAAGGTTTCATTCAATTCCATTCATTCCTTTCAGAGTGATACGGCTACAAACATACGGACAGACAGACAGACGGACACACAAAAATTTTTAAAATGGTTGATTTGGATTCTACTCGCTTAATAATGCTTCCCCCAAACAATTTTTTGTTCATGTCTGCCATGTACAGACATCGACCTCTTACAATTTTATTATATGTAGAGATAATCTCTAGAGATAATCTCAGGCTCACGTGATTAACCTCTACTTTCTCTACGATTCACCAAAATCCTGGTTCTCCAAAGTAGAAGGAACCCCCGGAAATTTGCAAAGCCATTTTCATGAATGTGTAGTTCAATCTCTGAAAATTGTGCCAGAAAAACAAATGTGCTGGCGGAACAAAAATGTTTAAAAACTGAATTTTGAAATTTTTTTTTAATTTCTTTTTTTGCCAGAAACATGAATGTGTAGCAAAATCGTTACGTATACGCTATGGTGTCTGCCGTTCTCGTCGATAGTTGTAAAAAAAATGTTGGAAAAAGTTTGGGGTATAGTAAGTTTTTAATAAAAAAATTTTAAAAGTTAAAAAATTGTTTTTTTTTACTACTTCCGATCTGAACAAACTGCCCTCTAGAGAGAAAACCTAGGGTGACCCGAAAAATCTGACATCAGATTCGGATTCAGCACACCCAAAAGCTTTCGAAATTGATGAGAAATCCTCTGGGATTTTTTGGCTGTTGTACAGTGATATCAGTCACCTTGGTCCATAAATATGTGGTTGGTTTTCATTAACCTAATGCCAGCGCCATCTAGCGGATTTATTTTTTTTTTTCTTTTTTTTCATTGTAATATGGAATTTTCTGCGATATTATTTTCAATTGAACGATTACCGCGCCACCTATCGTTTTTGTTTTTTTTTTCATATTGAAAGAAAGCTTCGAGACCGAAGCTCAGAACTAAATTGGCTTAAATTCTAATGCAAGAAATGATAAAAAAAATTCACAGCCAAAAAGTTTTTTTTACAGGAATTGAAATTTTAATAAATCTTTGTTTTAATTTTTGTTAAAGAGATAGTTCATGAACACAAATTTGTTAAAATTAAAAAAAAAATCGTATGATGGTGCTTAGTTTGTAAAAAAAATAATATTTTCGAAAAAAAACAACCTTCCAAATTTTTTTATGACTAAAATATCTCTTTTATATAGAATTTTTTGAAAAAAAAAATTTCAAAAAAAATTTTAAATATAAATCCGATAAATCAGTCTCTACATTGTGGTTCTATTTTTTTTTTTTGCTACAGCTGTGTATTGCAGACAATTTTGCAACTATATATCCCACATGTCGCATACTTTATCAAATTGCTGTGCATTCAAAATATTGTCGCCAATTTAACGCAGTGCAACAACAACAACCAGCCAATTTTTGCCGATTCAGCCAATACAATTTTATACACCACTTAATAGTATGCCGCAACGAAACGCAGTTCCATGAGGGGATAGGATAATTTGAATATTTTTCATTGTTATCAAAAAAAAATTTAATTTTTAAATTTTAAATTTTTTTTTTTTTTTTTTTTTTTAATTTTTTAAAAGTTTTTTAATTTTTTTTTTATTTTTTTTTTTAATTTTTTAAAAGTTTTTAAACATTTTTTTTTAATTTGTTTAATGTTTTTAAAGAACATTTTTTTTTCTAATTTTACTTTACAAAAAAAAAAAATATTTTTTTTCAAAATTTTTTTTGAGTATTTTTCAAAAATTGTTATTCATTTAACACAAAAAAAAAACAAGTTTTTAATTTGTATTTACACACACCGATACATATACTTCAGCTCAATTTGTACTCTAGTTTTAATGATTTCTTCGCGTTTCAATATTTTATGTTGTGTTTCTTTAATTTTTTTTTGTTTTTTTTTTTTATTTCATCTTTCACTTTACTACTTTAATGTTACTGCCACTGCCACCAAACTTTGCACTCTCACGCCACCTTGAACTACTACACACAGAGAAAAGTCACAACTCATTCATTTTGAAGTAGCGCAACTATGTTTACTTGAGCCTTTTGTGTGACACATTCACCGACGAGGTTAAGCAAATTGCTAAGAGCTCTAAAAAAATCTCTGGCAAATTTTTCTATCTCTTTTTTTTTTTGACTTCTCAGCGTTCTCTGTGTTGTGTTCAATTTTTGCGCCGAGACACACGTCTGTGCTGTAACGCGCCGAAATCCCTACTGAATGGCAAAACTACAATAGCGACGGTAACAGCACATCCGTCGTCACGCACGGACACTTGTGGCAATTGCTCTGCTTTCGGATTAAACATTTTCGGAGTAAACGATAAATTCTTGCAGTTTTTTTTTTGTCGCTTATTTTTCGGCGGCCTTCTACTATACGGCTAGCTGGCCTGGGCAAACACTCACTTCACTAGGCAATCAGCTGTCGTCGGTGTTGATAGAATCAAGCAAGTGGTTGTTTAGCTCTCTCGCATTATGGCGCTCTCGTGAGTGTTGTACGAGTGAACTTATCTTCACGTTGGTAGAGTGGTATTGTGCTGGTGTTACACTTGTTTACATTTCACCTTTTGCAGTGTGTGTGTGTGTGCGATTGATAGTTCAACCATAAGCTCTGTGTTACTGGGACATTTATGAGTTTACATATTTACGTTCATATATAAGTAGACAATTCTTTTAAACTACCTGGATATTCATGGGCGTTCGTTTGTGTGTACACACGCATATGCTTATGTCCATGGCATTACTGTGGGCCAATTTGAACTTTTTTGTTTGTAAAAATCAAAGTTTAATAACACTGTAAAACAAAATTTAAGTTTCCGAGTATCCCACCGGGGTTCTCGACGGTTGCTGAAGCTTTTGGTTGTGCTGAATCCGAATCTAAAGTCATATTTTTCGGATCACCCTAGGTTTTCTCTCCATAAGGTGGTTTGTAAAGAGATCGGAAGTTATCAAAAAAAAAATTTCAATAATTTAACAATTTTTTTCTTCGGTCATGAACCATAATTTAAATTTGTTTTTTTATTTGGCGGCATACAGATGTTCCATAGTGCAAAAAATTGGGGTACAGTAAATTATTAAGAAAAAAATATTATTAAAAAAAAATTATTTTTTACCACTACCGAAATCTGAACAAACTGGAGAGAAAAACTAGGATGACCCGAAAATTCTGACTTCAGATTCGATTTCAGCACACCCAAACGCTTTAGACACCGCTGAGAAACTATCTGGGACTTTTTGGGCTGTTGTACAGTGTTATTATAATTATGAGTAAACATTTCTGTGGGGTGTCATTTGTATTTAATCGATAATCAATATTTAGTTAGTTAATACCAACTGCCTTAGCTAGCCTCAAATAAGTGAAAGTTTGATTTGAACTTATTAATATTGCTCTTCTTCTGCTTCTACGGGTGAAAAATCACGATGACTTTTTATTTTATTTTAATTTATTTCCTTTCATTTCATTTAGTTTTATTTTATTTTATTTTTTAAATTTTTTATTTTTTTTTTTTTGTATTTTACTTTTTCCAATTTCGTTGTTATTTTTTATTTTTTTTTATTTATTTTTTTATTGTATTTCATTTATTTTTTCATAGATTTTTCATTTTTTTTTTCTTCTTCATTTTATTTTATTTTGTTTTATTTTGTTATTAATTTTTGTATATTTTTTATATTTAATATAATTTAATTTTAATTTATTTTATTTTATTTTGTTATATTTTTTTATTTTATTTTTCTTTATTTTATTTTATTTTATTTTATTTTATTTTATTCATTTTATTTTATTTTATTTTATTTTATTTTATTTTATTTTATTTTATTTTGTTTTTATTTATTTTATTTTATTTTTTTTATTTTATTTTATTTTAATTTGAATTATTATTTTATTTTATTTTATTTTGTTTTATTTTTTATTCATTTCTTCATATTTTTTTATATTTAATTTAATTTTATTTTATTTTATTTTATTTTATTTTATTTTATTTTATTTTATTTTATTTTATTTTATTTTATTTTATTTTATTTTATTTTATTTTATTTTATTTTATTTTATTTTATTTTATTTTATTTTATTTTATTTTATTTTATTTTATTTTATTTTATTTTATTTTATTTTATTTTATTTTATTTTATTTTATTTTATTTTATTTTATTTTATTTTATTTTATTTTATTTTATTTTATTTTATTTTATTTTATTTTATTTTATTTTATTTTATTTTATTTTATTTTATTTTATTTTATTTTATTTTATTTTATTTTATTTTATTTTATTTTATTTTGTTTTATTTTTTATTCATTTTTGCATATCTTTTTATATTTAATTTAATTTAATTTTATTTTATTTTATTTTATTTTATTTTATTTTATTTTATTTTATTTTATTTTATTTTATTATATTTTATTTTATTTTATTTTATTTTATTTTATTTTATTTTATTGTATTTTATTTTATTTTATTTTATTTTATTTTATTTTATTTTATTTTATTTTATTTTATTTTATTTCATTTAATTTTTCTTAATTATTTTGTTTTAAATTAATTTTTTATCTAATTATACCTTTCATGAACATGAAATGGTATTATAACTTTGGTCCGATGTTTGTAAATATGAGAAGAAGAAGAGATAGACCCATCAATAAGTATACCGAAATGATCAGGATGACGAGATGAGTTGATTTAGCCATGTCCGTCTGTCCGTCTGTCCGTCTGTCCGTCTGTCTGTCTGTCTGTCTGTCTGTCTGTCTGTCTGTCTGTCTGTCTGTCTGTCTGTTTGAACGCAAACTAGTCCCTCAGTTTTTGAGATATTTGGCTGAAATTTGGTATGCGGCCACCATTTTCCAATATAGGAATCATTTGTCGGAACCAGCAAGATCGGACCAATATAACATATAGCTCCCATACAACCGATTATTCCGATAAACGGATTTTGGGCTATAACTCCTGTAATTAAACACGAAGGAACGTGAAATTTTATAAGTGTTGCTATTTTTATATGTGAAATATCGATGCTGAAAATCATGGAGATGGGATAAATATTTCACATAGCTCCCATACAATCGATTATTCCGATAAACGGATTTTGGGCTATAACTCCTGTAATTAAACACGTAGGAACGTGAAATTTTGTAAGTATTGCTATTTTTATATGTGAAATATCGATGTTGAAACTCATAGAGATGGGATAAATATTTCACATAGCTCCCATACAATCGATTATTGCAATAAACGGATTTTGGGCTATAACTCCTGTAATTAAACACGTAGGAACGTGAAATTTTGGACGTATTGCTATTTTTATATGTGAAATATCGATGTTGAAAATCATCGAGATTGGATAAATATTTCACATAGCCCCCATACAATCGATTGTTCCGATAAACGGATTTTGGTAGATAACTCCTGTAATTATATCGGTAGGAACGTGAAATTTCGTAAATGTTGCTATTTTAGAATGTGGAATGTCGATGTTAAAAATCAATGAGATTGGACCAATATAACACATCGTCCGCATATAATCGATAGCTCCGATAATTTCGGTATGAGCTAAAGTTAAATTCACACAGGCTGTACTGGGGATCAAACAGTGAAAATCGTGACGCTTATTCATGAAAGGTATTTAGCCTTCGGCACAGCCGAAGACAGCTTTCCTTACTTGTTTTTTTTTTTTTGTTCATTTCATTATATTTTATTACTTTTTTAATTTTTTATTATTTTATTTGGTTTTATTTTATGTTAATTCAATTTTACTTTACTTTGTTTTTTCTTTTTCTTTCTTATTTTATTTTTTTTTTTTCATTTTATTTTATTTTGTTTTATTTTATTTTATTTTTATTTTTTTTTTTTTTATTTTTTTTATTTTATTTAATTATTATTTTTTTGTTTCTATTTTTTATTTTACTTTATTTTATTTTTTTTATTTTTTTTTTTTTGTTCTATTTTATATCTTTTTATTTTTTTGTTTATTTTAGAACTTTTTATTTATTTTTTATTTTTTTTAGCTTTATTTTTTATTTTATAAACTATAACTTTATATGAACCTAATGGATTTATATAACTCCATTTTATTTTATTTTATTTTATTTTATTTTATTTTATTTTATTTTTTTATTTTATTGTATTTCTTTTAATTTTTTTAATTATTTAAATTTTATTTTTATTTTATTTTAAACTAATTTTTTATCTCATTTTTTTTATTTTTTATATTTTATGTTATTTAATTTGTTTATTTCATTATATTTTATAACTTTTTTATAATTATTTTCTTTTTTTATTGTTTTATTTTATTTAATTTTTTTTTATTTTACTTTCTTTTTTTATTCTATTTTATTTTGTTTTATTTTATTTTATTTTTTTTTTTGCTTTTTTATTTTATATAATTTTTTTGTTTTTTTTTTATTTTTTTTATTTAATTTTTTATATTATTTTTTATTTTTGTTTTTTTATTTTACTTTATTTTAGATTTTTTACTTTTTTTTATTTTTATAATTTTTTATTTTATTTTATTTTGTTTTATTAGTTTGTTTTATTTTATTTTATTTCTTTTTGTATTATTTTTTATTTTTTAATTTTTTATTTTATATGTTTTTTTTTTGTATAGATTTTTTATCTTAATTTTTTTACACTTTTTTTATTTTTTCATTTTATTTTATTTTGTTTTATTTTTTATTCATTTTTGCATATTTTTTTATATTTAATTTAATTTTATTTTATTTTATTTTATTTATTTTGTTTCATTTTATTTTGTTTCATTTTATTTTATTTTGTTTTATTTTATTTTATTTTTATTTTTTTTATTTTATTTTTTTTTAATTTTATTTAATTATTATTATATTTTTTGTTTCTATTTTTTTATTTCACTTTATTTAATTTTTTTATTTTTTTTTTGTTCTATTTTATATCTTTTTATTTTTTATTTGTTTATTTTAGAACTTTTTATTTATTTTTGTTTTTGTTTTATTTTATTTTATTTTTATTTTTTTTTATTTTTATTTTTTTTATTTTATTTAATTATTATTTTTTTGTTTCTATTTTTTTATTTTACTTTATTTTATTTTTTTTATTTTTTTTTTTTGTTCTATTTTATATCTTTTTATTTTTTTGTTTATTTTAGAACTTTTTATTTATTTTTTTTTTTTTTGTTAGCTTTATTTTTTATTTTATAAACTATAACTTTATATGAACCTAACTCCATACTTCCAAATAACAAAATTTTCCTAAAAAATATAAACTGTTCAGAAATTCTATATTGGCGCATGAATACCTGCAAGTGACTTAATAGGCGTTATAATACTATACGGCTTTAACATCTGCCTACCTTATTACATTTTGCCACATTGTGTTTGATGTTTATTTACAAATTACTATTACATTGCAGGTTTAAGATTTTAATAGGAATTCGAATTCTTGCACTTAAAATGCAAATTTGTACCAGATTATTGGAATATTGGCATGCATATTACTAATACCCAGCAGGCGAAACAACAAGCATTGGCATAAATTATTGATCAATAGAAGAGCTGCAGTGCCAATAAGGAACTAGTTTCAGTTCAACTTGGTCTTTGATGATATTTCATGTTAATTCTTCCCATTAATAGTTTTGGCCTGAAAATTTCAAGTATAATTAATTAGATTTAAAATAATGAATGGATGTAACACAGTCGCAAACTAGCAGTTTTCACTACAGTGTAGTTGACTGCACTCCTCTGCAATCTGTATTTGGCTTGACTTTATTATGGCCTACACTGCGTATACGTCATTATTGGCAATAGCCTCCAGTATGGCCATTGTCGGTTTTGTATTTAATGGAATCAAATGACAGCCAATCACTTGCATTTGCATATCTAAACACATGTCTACGGAATTATATGCTTAACACACACATACACACACATAAGGCACATGCGCACACACACTATCAAATATATTCTATTATTGAATTATTCAAATAGTTATTGAACTAGATTACCTGGCGCATACTATTCATTCGGCCAATTTATTTCGTCACCAACAATGAGCGACCTCGGTTTTGGTTATTTGCTGCGGGTGTCACATTTCGTGGAAACTATTCTGTTATGTTAAGATTTGCTTTTCGTTATTAGTTTTATTTTGCATGCAATTACCTTTCGGTGGTCATTTTGTGTTAGCTTGTGTTTTAATTTAATAGTTCAGCTCATTTTCTGTTTAGATCTATTTCTGTTTGAAGGTCGAGCTCAGTAGA
>CAXKVI010000004.1:99909699-99917199 GCA_964058755.1 Campiglossa producta
TTTTGTTTACATCGTAAGTATAAATACATTTATACTTATAAGAGAGCTCGTATAGTGATTGCAATTCTACGACAAAATCGTTTAGAAATTTTTGACATTTAACTTTCCTTTTACATTTTGTTTTATTTCAATTCATTTTTTTATTTTATTTTATTTTATTTTATTTTATTTTATTTTATTTTATTTTATTTTATTTTATTTTATTTTATTTTATTTTATTTTATTTTATTTTATTTTATTTTATTTTATTTTATTTTATTTTATTTTATTTTATTTTATTTTATTTTATTTTATTTTATTTTATTTTATTTTATTTTATTTTATTTTATTTTGTTTTATTTTATTTTATTTTATTTTAGAATCTTTGAAACTTTGGTGGACTTTTGACCGTTTGTGAATAATTTTTTTCTTAAATTATTCTATGTTTTTTTATTATTAGTGAACAAGATGGAAAAGTAACAACAATTACAAGCTACCATGATTACGTAATTTCGGCCTTGCTCAAGGGCACTTATCAAATGGCTTTATGTTTAGAAATTTTTCATCACCTTTTGTTGGTCATCGAACCAAGAACCAAGGGGATTAGGAATTTCTAAGCCCGCAGTGTGTACCTCTTACACCAAGCTGCGTTGAGATTATTGCTAGCTTATATCCATCATGTTCACTTAGTATGTATTCATTTTATTTTGCTTAACCGCCTAAGCGATTTTGGCCGTCGCCTATCAAAGCACGCCAGTCATTCCTTTTTAGCGATAACTGACGCCAATTGGAAACCCCAAGGGAGTTCAAGTCATCCTCCACTTGTTGTTTCCATCTCAGTCGAGGCCTCCCCCTTCCTCTGCTGCCGAATTCGGGTGACGATTGGAAAACCTTCTGGGCTGGAGCTTCTTTGTCCATTCGCATGACGTGACCCAGCCAGCGGAGCCTTTGGGCTTTAATTCGCTGGACTATGGTCAGATCTGCGTAAAGCTCGTACAGCTCATCGTTAAATCTCCTTCGATACTCGCCGTCGGCATCACGGGAAGGACCATAAATCTTCCGGAGAACTTTTCTCTCAAATACTCCAAGGGCCATCTCATCTTCTCTTGACATTGTCCATGAATCTGAGCCATACATCAGGACAGGTATGATGAGAGACTTATAGAGCGTGATCTTTGTTCTTCGAGAGAGGACTTTACTTCTCAATTGCCTACTCAGTCCAAAGTAGCACTTGTTCGCAAGAGTGATTCTCCGTTGGATTTCTAGACTGATATTATTTTCGGTGTTAATGCTGGTTCCCAAATAGACGAAGTCCCTCACAGTTTCAAATTTGTAACTATCAACAGTGACGTGGCTGCCAAGGCGCAGGTGCGCCGATTCTTTCTTTGATGACAGCAAATACTTCGTCTTGTCCTCGTTGACCGCAAGACCCACTTTTTTCGCTTCTTTATCCAGTCCAGAACTTTTTTCGCTTCTTTATCCAGTCCAGAGAAGGCAGCGCTCACGGCGCGGTTGTTAAGGCCAATGATATCAATATCATCGGCATACGCCAGCAATTGCACGCTCTTGTAATAGATTGTACCATTGCGGTTTAGCTCTGCTGCTCGAATTATCTTCTCCAGCATCAGGTTGAAGAAATCGCACGAAAGGGAGTCGCCCTGTCTGAAGCCTCGTTTGGTTTCAAATGGCTCAGAGAGGTCCTTCCCGACTCTGACGGAGCTGTTAGTATTGCTCAACGTCATTTGGCAAAGCCGTATAAGCTTTGCAGGGAAGTCAAATTCAGACATGGCGGCATACAGGCAACTCCTTTTTGCGCTGTCAAAAGCGGCTTTGAAATCGACAAAGAGATGGTGTGTGTCGATTCTTTTATCATGGGTCTTCTCCAGGATTTGGCGTATCGTGAAAATCTGGTCGATGGTAGACTTACCAGG
The DNA here is from genome assembly GCA_964058755.1 of Campiglossa producta. Lineage (NCBI taxonomy): Eukaryota > Metazoa > Arthropoda > Insecta > Diptera > Tephritidae > Campiglossa > Campiglossa producta. Next base: position 99,911,610 of record CAXKVI010000004.1, read on the forward strand.
TCTAAAGCCACACTGATAAGGTCCAATCAGCTTGTCTACGATGGGCTTCAGTCTTTCACACAATACGCTAGAAAGAACCTTATATGCGATATTAAGAAGGCTGATTCCGCGGTAGTTGGTGCGGTTAGCGGGATCGCCTTTCTTGTGGATTGGGCAGAGCACACTTAAATTCCAATCTGGAGGCATGCACTCGTCTGACCATATTCTGCATAAGAGCTGATGCATGCTTTTTACCAGCTCTTCGCCTCCGTGTTTGAACAGCTCGGCGGGTAGTCCGTCTTTTCCAGGCGCTTTGTTGTTTTTGAGCCGGGATATAGCTATCCTCACTTCATCATAGTCAGGTGGTGGGACGACTTTTCCATCGTCAGGGATTGGGGTATCGGGTTCGACGTCTCCCTCGCAATTTAGCAGTGAGGAGAAGTGCTCCCTCCATAATTTAAGTACACTCTGTACGTCGGTTACCAGGTCGCCATTATTGTCCTTACAGGAACTTGCCCCGGTCTTAAAACCTTCCGTCATCCGCCGGATCTTTTCATAGAATTTTCGGGCATCATTCCTGTCAGCCAGCATCTCAAGCTCCTCACACTCACGCCTTTCGGCCTCACGTTTCTTTTTTCTGAAAAGGCGTCTCTCTTCCTTCTTTGCCTCACGATAGCGTTGCCATACACTGCGGGTTGCGCCCGTTCGCAACGTCTCCCTGTAGGCAGCGTCCTTTTTGTCCGAGGCAGTGCTGCATTCCTCATCGTACCAGTTGTTTTTGCGGGCTCGCTGGAACCCTATAGTGGCCTCAGCGGCAGTACGTAATGAGTGAGAGATATGCTTCCATTGCTCGGTTGCATCGTTAGGTCGAGGATTGCTCTCCGATAGCAGGTGTGAGAGTCGAGTGGAGAAATTGTCAGCTGTCTGTGTCGCGCGCAGCTTCTCGACGTCAAACTTTCCTTCCGTTACTGTGCGCACTTTCTTTGCTACACAGAGGCGTGTGCGTATCTTGGCTGCAACAAGATAATGGTCCGAGTCGATATTGGGACCACGAAGGGTACGCACGTCCAGAACGGTGGAGCTATGTCTGCCGTCGATCATGACATGATCAATCTGGTTTCTTGTTCTTTGATCAGGAGACAGCCATGTGGCTTGGTGTATTCGTTTATGCTGGAACCTGGTACTACTGATGACCATATTGCGAGCAGCGGCGAAATCAATCAACCTAGTGCCGTTGGGGGATGTTATATCATGGAGACTAAATTTTCCAACTGTTGGACCAAAGACTCCTTCCTTGCCCACCTTCGCATTAAAGTCGCCGAGCACGATTTTGATATCATGTTGGGGGCAGCGATCATAAGTCTGTTCAAGTTTATCGTAGAAGGAGTCCTTCTCTGCGTCGTCCGTCTCCTCAGTCGGCGCATAGGCGCAGATAAATGTTATGTTGAAAAATTTCGCTTTGATGCGGATCGCAGCGAGACGCTCGTCCACGGGGGTGAACGCTAGTACTTGGCGGCGAAGTCTCTTTCCCACCACGAATCCTACACCACGCGCTTTGCCGCGTGTCTGGCCACTGTAGTATACGTCACAAGGTCCGATGGTCGTCTTTCCTTGTCCCGTCCATCGCATTTCCTGCAGGGCGGTGATGTCAGCCTTTGCGTTAACGAGGACATCAACCAGTCGGGCAGCGGTACCATCCCTTGAAAGGGTCCGGACATTCCAGGTACATGCCCTAATATCCTTCTCGTAGTCCTTATTTCGTTTTGCCGGGTCGTCAACATTAAAGGGGGTTCTCATCCGAGGCTTTTCTTTGCTTTTCATTGGAATAAAGTTTTTCCGTGGCGGGTCCCAAACCCAGCGCACAACCCGTCTCCGGGATTTTGATAAAAATATTCACACATTTATATAGCGAGCCGCTTGCTACAAGACAGACACCCGCTTGCAGCCGCACCATGTGGTGAACAGACGCTGCGAAAAAGACCTCGGTGAGCCCTTAAACCAAGTATGTCAGAGTGGCCCCACCGGGGCTCCCTCTCTTTCTGCCGCGAGCCTAGGTAGCTCACGTTGCCCAGAGTGCACGAACGAGGACGCAAGAGTCGGGATTGAGCAAGGTCACTCAGCAACCACACCCCATTACACTCCATCAATCGATCGCCATTTATACTAGCAGTGTCAAGGATTTTAGTGCACCCCGTGATCATTTTACTGACAGCTGCAGCTTATTTTCACAGGGTGGCTTTTTTCGCTGTGTCCTGCGATTAATATGTATGTATGTTATGAGGTTTTGTTTTATTTCAATTCATTTTTTTATTTTATTTTATTTTATTTTATTTTATTTTATTTTATTTTATTTTATTTTATTTTATTTTATTTTATTTTATTTTATTTTATTTTATTTTATTTTATTTTATTTTATTTTATTTTATTTTATTTTATTTTATTTTATTTTATTTTATTTTATTTTATTTTATTTTATTTTATTTTATTTTATTTTATTTTATTTTATTTTATTTTATTTTATTTTATTTTATTTTATTTTATTTTATTTTATTTTATTTTATTTTATTTTATTTTATTTTGTTTTATTTTATTTTATTTTATTTTATTTTATTTTATTTTATTTTATTTATTTTATTTTATTTTATTTTATTTTATTTTATTTTATTTTATTTTATTTTATTTTACTTTATTTTATTTTATTTTATTTTATTTTATTTTATTTTATTTTATTTTATTTTATTTTATTTTATTTTATTTTATTTTATTTTATTTTATTTTATTTTATTTATTTTATTTTATTTTATTTTATTTTATTTTATTTTATTTTATTTTATTTTATTTTATTTTATTTTATTTTATTTTATTTTATTTTATTTTTATTTTATTTTATTTTATTTTATTTTATTTTATTTTATTTTATTTTATTTTATTTAATTTTATTTTATTTTATTTTATTTTATTTTATTTTATTTTATTTTATTTTATTTTATTTTATTTTATTTTATTTTATTTTATTTTATTTTATTTTATTTTATTTTATTTTATTTTATTTTATTTTATTTTATTTTATCTTATTTTATTTATTTTATTTTATTTATTTTATTTATTTTTTTTTTATTTCATGACATTTTATTTTCTTTTATTTCGCGGACTTTATTTTTTGCTGAACACTAATTCACCCAATTCACACACCGCTGAAATTCTACTTCAAACTACCATACTTCTCAGTGTCTTACTTAAAACCAAAGCTAAAATCATCAATTTTCATACTCCGGCTCGGCGATTGGAATGAAGGAATTTGAAAATTTTCTACTGGAATGCTTTTGTGGTTTTCGAATAAGCTAACAATGGCGTATAAGTGCCATTTACTTAAACCAAAATAGTCTGAATGAGCTCAACACAAAGACAAACAAATACACACACACAGCAGATCAAAGTGAAAGGTTAAAGAACTCAGCTTCATGCAGCAAAAGCCGATGAGCTCAATACAAAGAATGTGTGGAAGTTATTAAATGCTTACTGAATTATTTACTTAACGCACTTTGAGGTTTAAATGCTTGGCGCTGAAGTCACTTCAAAGCACTTTACTCGTTTTAGTCTGCGGTGAACAGAGTTAGTTGTTGGTTGGTTTAAAAGTCCGGATGTTTTTCTTCGATTGCGGATGCTACTTTGGTACGTGCGTAGCATACGAATTTTTCAACAACAAAAAAAGAACAAAGAGGTAGAGCTACAAAAGACTGTTGGCGGTAATTACTATTGTTGATGGCTGTAATTTGATGTAGAAGGGGGTGGCTACAACTGCGCTTTGATTAATGTGGCAATACGAAGTAGTGTTGACTTTTAATATGATAGCTGTGATTGGACTTTGGTTTCAATACTGCTATACATCCCTTTGGTTTCACGAAGTGGACCATTAGGGTGGTCCTTATAATAAAATATTCAATTTTTTCCAGTCTCATCCTCTAAATAGGTTGCACTACGGTCAACTATATCGCACACGGGTGGTCAAAGTTCAGATTGCTGAGACTCAAAAAATAAGAGTGATTTTTCTTTTTATCTAATACTTGTTAGCACTATGGTCGCAGATATCACATACAAAATTTGGTTCCGCTTGGAAACACCTAAGGCGTATGGCATTGGTGGTCTCAACTTTAACCCCTCTGCGACACGCCTTAAGCTTTCCAATCGGAACCAAATTTTGTATGTAATCTTTCCGACCATAGAGCTATCGGGTTTGAGTATTGGATTAAAAGAAAAATCGTTTTTATTTTTTGAGTCTCCATAGGGCTATCTGAACTTAGACCCCTGTGCGACCCGCGGCCAAAATTTGTGTGTCATATCTTCGGCTATATTACTATCGATTTAGGGAATGAGCCTAAGGACCATATATACTGCCAATAATTATTCTAGAAAATAATTCAGCGGAACTTTTACTTTTTTGGACACTTGATTATTTAAATTAAGAAATAAAATATAAAAAACAATAAAATAAAATAAAATGAAATAAAAAATAAAATTAATAAAATAGAAAAAATATATAAATGAAATAAAAAAATTAGTTTCATTTAATTTAATTAAAAAATATTCTATTTATTTTATTTTATTTATTTTATATCTTTTCATTTTATTTTATTTTGCGTTTTTTTTTTATTTTTTATTTTTTTATTCTATTTCATTATTTTTATTATTTTTTATTTTATCCTACCAAGAATTATTCTACTTTTTTGACACTTGTTGATTATTTAATATTTTTTTTTTAACTTTATTTATTTATATTTTTATTTTACTCTACTTTATTTATTTTTTTATTTTATTGTTTTTTGTATACTATATTTTTTAATTTTATTTCATTTAATTGTTTTTTCTTATTTTTTATTAAATTTTTTCTTATTTTTTATTTTATTTTGTTTTATTGTTTTTTATTCTATTTTTTTTTTAATTAATTTGTTTTATTTTATTTTATTTTATTTTTTTTCATTTTATTTTAAATCAAAAAACATTAAAATGAAGTAATAAAAAAAATTAAAAAAAATTAATAAAAGTGGAAAAATAATAAAAATAAAAATTAATATTTTTTTTATTTTTTTTTTGTTTTTATTATTTTTTCTACTTTTTTAATTTTATATTATTTTACCCTTTTTTAAATTGGGTTTATTATTTTAATATTTTTATTTTTTATTTCATTTTATTTTGCTGTTTTTTTAATTCTATTTTTTTATTTTTTTTTTCATTTTATATTATGTACAATTTTTTTTAGCTTTTTTATTTTTATTATTTTTTTCTACTTTTTTTTAATTTTTTATTTAATTTTTTTTATTATTTCATTTAATTGTTTTATTTTATTTTACTTTTTTTAAATTGGTTTTATTTTTTATTTTTTTTATATTTTATTTCATTTTTTAGTTGTTATTATTGGTCATTATATTCTGAACTTTGAAAATTTTTGTGGACTTTTGACCTGTCGAATAATTTTTATCAAATTATTCTTCTGAGTTTTTTGGCGAAAACAAGTTGAAAAATGCTACATACAATACCAACTACGATGATTGCAATTTCGATCTTGTTGAAGGATCTTGTCAAACCGCTTTGTATTGTTGCTTTTATCATTTTC
>CAXKVI010000004.1:99922199-99927199 GCA_964058755.1 Campiglossa producta
CGAATTTGTTCAACTAGTTATATCAAGATTATTTTTGTAATACTAAATTTCTTTAAACTCAAATTTTTTACAGGTACTCTGTCTCCATGAAGTTGACCACCACAAACTTAGAGTGGAAATAGTTTACAAAAACAAAAATCTAATAAAAAACAATTATGACATTTACGTCAAACGAAAATTTCGACTAATTTGTTGTCCAGCCAACCTACACAACAAATACATTTTGGCATAGAAATCATTTCCCTCAGAATTTATGTGAAAATAATTGAATTTAATTGTGCGAGAGAAACTAAAATCAAGCAACAACAACCAAAACAGCGTCAGAAGGAGTGAAGGAGATGCGCGTACTGAGCGTTGCATGGTTAGTTTTCAGCATAAACTCTAAGTGAATGAGTTGCTGCAAACACAACAAAACTAAGCTAAAGCAACCAAAGAACTAAAATAAAAGTGATGATGAAATATAAATTAGTTAAAGTACAAAAAAAGGAAAAAAAAAGAAGAAAAAAAGCAAGGATGATAATTGCAGTTTACCATGGCTACATTAGCCGCGTTGTATGTATGTAGGTGTCCAAGTCATTCTACTTCATTCTGCTTTTATTGTTGTTTTTGTTTATTTCACTGTTATTGTCATCGTAATTACAAAACAAGCATTCATAATAAATGCTTAGAAACACACCTAAATACATGCACACTTTTTCCCTTGCAATATCAGTTAACCAACTGAGGGGCACTAGTTGATTCACTCAGTTTGCTAATTTAACTTTCGCTTTCATTACTCACATATTCATGCAAATAATAAACTTTGTTTGCATACTACACAGCGCGACATAATTGTTTGCGCTGATTGCTTCTAGTAGAGCATGAAAGGCATGAACTCAATCAGTAGACAACTTATTCCCCCATCAAAAACTCTCACTTCAACTTACATACTTAATTGTTTATTTAATTTCATTTATTTCAATTTAATTTAATGCCATTTAATTTAGACTTATTTAATTTTATTAAAAAAAAATGTATTTTTTTTTTTGTTTTTATTACTTTTTTTACATATTTTTTATAATTCTTTTTTCCTTTTCTTCGTCCGATTGATACTTGTTTTTTCATAGTTTCTCTCCCTCTTCTTGGGTTTCTTCATTTTTTATATTTTGTCTTACTTTATTTTATTTTATTTTATTTTATTTTATTTTATTTTATTTTATTTTATTTTTTATTTTATTTTATTTTATTTTATTTTATTTTATTTTATTTTATTTTATTTTTTATATTTTGTCTTATTTTATTTTATTTTATTTTATTTTATTTTATTTTATTTTATTTTATTTTATTTTATTTTATTTTATTTTATTTTATTTTATTTTATTTTTTATTTTATTTTATTTTATTTTATTTTATTTTATTTTATTTTATTTTATTTTATTTTATTTTATTTTATTTTATTTTATTTTATTTTATTTCATTTTATTTTATTTTATTTTATTTTATTTTATTTTATTTTATTTTATTTTATTTTATTTTACTTTATTTTATTTTATTTCATTTTATTTTATTTTTATTTTATTTTTATTTTATTTTATTTTATTTTATTTTATTTTATTTTATTTTATTTTATTTTATTTTATTTTATTTTATTTTATTTTATTTTATTTTATTTTATTTTATTTTATTTTATTTTATTTTATTTTATTTTATTTTATTTTATTTTATTTTATTTTATTTTATTTTATTTTATTTTATTTTATTTTATTTTATTTTATTTTATTTTATTTTATTTTATTTTATTTTATTTTATTTTTTATTTTATTTTATTTTATTTTATTTTATTTTATTTTATTTTATTTTATTTTATTTTATTTTATTTTATTTTATTTTATTTTATTTTATTTTATTTTATTTTATTTTATTTTATTTTATTTTATTTTATTTTATTTTATTTTATTTTATTTTATTTTATTTTATTTTATTTTATTTTATTTTATTTTATTTTATTTTATTTTATTTTATTTTATTTTATTTTATTTTATTTTATTTTATTTTACTTTATTTTATTTTATTCCATTTTATTTTATTTTATTTTTATTTTATTTTTATTTTATTTTATTTTATTTTATTTTATTTTATTTTATTTTATTTTATTTTATTTTATTTTATTTTATTTTATTTTATTTTATTTTATTTTATTTTATTTTATTTTATTTTATTTTATTTTATTTTATTTTATTTTATTTTATTTTATTTTATTTTATTTTATTTTATTTTATTTTATTTTATTTTATTTTATTTTATTTTATTTTAATTTATTTTAATTTATTTTATTTTATTTTATTTTATTTTATTTTATTTTATTTTATTTATTTTATTTTATTTTATTTTATTTTATTTTATTTTATTTTATTTTATTTTATTTTATTTTATTTTATTTTATTTTATTTTATTTTATTTTATTTTATTTTATTTTATTTTATTTTATTTTATTTTATTTTATTTTATTTTATTTTATTTTTTATTTTATTTTATTTTATTTTATTTTCTTTTATTTTATTTTATTTTATTTTATTTTATTTTATTTTATTTTATTTTATTTTATTTTATTTTATTTTATTTTATTTTATTTTACTTTATTTTATTTTATTTCATTTTATTTTATTTTATTTTTATTTTATTTTATTTTTATTTTATTTTATTTTATTTTATTTTATTTTATTTTATTTTATTTTATTTTATTTTATTTTATTTTATTTTATTTTATTTTATTTTATTTTATTTTATTTTATTTTATTTCATTTTATTTTATTTTATTTTTATTTTATTTTTATTTTATTTTATTTTATTTTATTTTATTTTATTTTATTTATTTTATTTTACTTTATTTTTTTTTTTTTTTTTTTTCTTTTATTTTTTTTTTTTTTTTTTATTTTTTTTTTTTTTTCTTTTTCTTTATTTTGCTTTATTTTATTTTTTTATTTTATTTTATTTTTCTTTATTTTGCTTTATTTTATTTTTTTATTTTATTTTATTTTTCTTTATTTTGCTTTATTTTATTTTTTTATTTTATTTTATTTTATTTTATTTGATTTTATTTTATTTTTTTATTTTATTTTATTTTATTATATTTTATTTTATTTTATTTTATTTTATTATTTTTATTTTATTTTATTTTTTTATATTTTGTCTTATTTTATTTTATTTTATTTTATTTTATTTTATTTTATTTTATTTTATTTTATTTTATTTTATTTTATTTTATTTTATTTTATTTTATTTTATTTTATTTTATTTTATTTTATTTTATTTTATTTTATTTTATTTTATTTTATTTTATTTTATTTTATTTTATTTTATTTTATTTTATTTTATTTTATTTTATTTTATTTTATTTTATTTTATTTTATTTTATTTTATTTTATTTTATTTTATTTTATTTTATTTTTTATTTTATTTTATTTTATTTTATTTTATTTTATTTTTTATTTTATTTTATTTTATTTTATTTTATTTTATTTTCTTTTATTTTATTTTATTTTATTTTATTTTATTTTATTTTATTTTATTTTATTTTATTTTATTTTATTTTATTTTATTTATTTATTATTTTTATTTTATTTTATTTTTTTATATTTTGTCTTATTTTATTTTATTTTATTTTATTTTATTTTATTTTATTTTATTTTATTTTATTTTATTTTATTTTATTTTATTTTATTTTATTTTATTTTATTTTATTTTATTTTATTTTATTTTATTTTATTTTATTTTATTTTATTTTATTTTATTTTATTTTATTTTATTTTATTTTATTTTATTTTATTTTATTTTATTTTATTTTATTTTATTTTATTTTATTTTATTTTATTTTATTTTATTTTATTTTATTTTATTTTATTTTATTTTATTTTATTTTTTATTTTATTTTATTTTATTTTATTTTATTTTATTTTATTTTTTATTTTATTTTATTTTATTTTATTTTATTTTATTTTCTTTTATTTTATTTTATTTTATTTTATTTTATTTTATTTTATTTTATTTTATTTTATTTTATTTTATTTTATTTTATTTTATTTTATTTTATTTTATTTTATTTTATTTTATTTTATTTTATTTTTTTATATTTTGTCTTATTTTATTTTATTTTATTTTATTTTATTTTATTTTATTTTATTTTATTTTATTTTATTTTATTTTATTTTATTTTATTTTATTTTATTTTATTTTATTTTATTTTTTATTTTATTTTATTTTATTTTATTTTATTTTATTTTATTTTATTTTATTTTATTTTATTTTATTTTATTTTATTTTATTTTATTTTATTTTATTTTATTTTATTTTATTTTATTTTATTTTATTTTATTTTATTTTATTTTATTTTATTTTATTTTATTTTATTTTATTTTATTTTATTTTATTTTATTTTATTTTATTTTATTTTATTTTATTTTATTTTATTTTATTTTATTTTATTTTATTTTATTTTATTTTATTTTATTTTATTTTATTTTATTTTATTTTATTTTATTTTATTTTACTTTATTTTATTTTATTTCATTTTATTTTATTTTATTTTTATTTTATTTTTATTTTATTTTATTTTATTTTATTTTATTTTATTTTATTTTATTTTATTTTATTTTGTTTTATTTTATTTTATTTTATTTTATTTTATTTTATTTTATTTTATTTTATTTTATTTTATTTTATTTTATTTTATTTTATTTTATTTTATTTTATTTTATTTTATTTTATTTTATTTTATTTTATTTTATTTTATTTTATTTTATTTTATTTTATTTTATTTTATTTTATTTTATTTTATTTTATTTTATTTTATTTTATTTTATTTTATTTTATTTTATTTTATTTTATTTTATTTTATTTTATTTTATTTTATTTTATTTTATTTTATTTTATTTTATTTTATTTTATTTTATTTATTTTATTTTATTTTATTTTATTTTATTTTATTTTATTTTATTTTATTTTATTTTATTTTATTTTATTTT
>CAXKVI010000004.1:99932441-99937441 GCA_964058755.1 Campiglossa producta
GTTGACTTTGAGTTGTGACATCGTGGCTAATGAATTGGATAAAAATGTTGCTTTAGGGTTGTCGACATTAAATTTGTTGCAGTAATTCAGCACGAAATGTTCCCATTTACATGACTTCCATTGTGTTTGAATTGAGGGAAGGAAGTGTGTTTTGTTGGTGCTTGGAGTAGACAGTTATGTAAGTATGTAGTACATATTTATATACAAATGCATGTGTGAATGTTCCTGCCGAGAAACGTGTCTTTATAGTATTCTCATATCTTTATTTATGTTTGTGTGTATGCGTCTACATCACCGTTAAAAATTAATGAAGTAATTTACTTGGTTGATTTATTCCCTAGTCAAGTTGTTAATGAGTTACAGATAAACTATGTATGAACATGGTAGAAGCTAGGTGATGGCTTAGCAGTTTTGTACTAGGAAAGCTTCTAATTAGAAAAGTGAGCGTAGAGACACAAATTTGAGGGGTGAACATATTAAGAAATATATGGTAGTCATATACTCGCATTTTTTGTTTACATCGTAAGTATAAATACATTTACATATACTTATAAGAGAGCTCGTATAGTGCTTGCAATTCTACGACAAAATCGTTTAGAAATTTTTGACATTTAACTTTCCTTTTACATCTTGTTTTTTTTTCAATTCATTTTTTTTTTTTTTATTTTAATATTTTTTTTACTTCATTTGTCTCATAGTATAATTTTCCTTTTTTATTAATTTTTTTATGTTACTTGTCTTTTTTTTCTATTTTATTGTTTTTACTTTTTTTTATATATTTATATTATTACTTTTATTTTACTTCTTTTATTTTATTTTATCTTTTTTATTTTATTTGATTTTATTATATTTTTTTTTAATTTTGTTTATTTTATTTTTTATTTTATTTTGTGATATTTTATTTTCTATTATTTCGCTTAATTTTATATAATTTGTTTCCTTTTTTTATTTTACTTTATTTTTTATTTCTTTTTTTTTTAATCTCTTCTATTTTGTTTAATTTTATTATTATATATTATTTTAATAGTTTTTATTTTTATTTTATTTTATTTTCTTTTACTTTTTTTGTTTTATTAATTTACTTTATTTTCTTTTATTTTGCAAAATTTTATTATCATTTTATTTATTTTTCTTTTAATTATTTTTTTATTCTAATTAATTTTATTTATTTTTTTTTTTATATTCTATTTTTTTTAATTTCATTTTTTTTTAATTTGTTTATTTTATTTTATTTTATTTTATTTTATTTTATTTTATTTTATTTTATTTTATTTTATTTTATTTTATTTTATTTTATTTTATTTTATTTTATTTTATTTTATTTTATTTTATTTTATTTTATTTTATTTTATTTTATTTTATTTTATTTTATTTTATTTTATTTTATTTTATTTTATTTTATTTTATTTTATTTTATTTTATTTTATTTTATTTTATTTTATTTTATTTTATTTTATTTTATTTTATTTTATTTTATTTTATTTTCTTTTATTTTATTTTATTTTATTTTATTTTATTTTATTTTATTTTATTTTATTTTATTTTATTTTATTTTATTTTATTTTATTTTATTTTATTTTATTTTATTTTATTTTATTTTATTTTATTTTATTTTATTTTCTTTTATTTCGCGGACTTTATTTTTTGCTGAACACTAATTCACCCAATTCACACACCGCTGAAATTCTACTTCAAACTACCATACTTCTCAGTGTCTTACTTAAAACCAAAGCTAAAATCATCAATTTTCATACTCCGGCTCTGCGATTGGAATGAAGGAATTTGAAAATTTTCTACTGGAATGCTTTTGTGGTTTTCGAATAAGCTAACAATGGCGTATAAGTGCCATTTACTTAAACCAAAATAGTCTGAATGAGCTCAACACAAAGACAAATAAATACACACACACAACAGATCAAAGTGAAAGGTTGAAGAACTCAGCTTCATGCAGCAAAAGCCGATGAGCTCAATACAGAGAATGTGTGGAAGTTATTAAATGCTTACTGAATTATTTACTTAACGCACTTTGAGGTTTAAATGCTTGGCGCTGAAGTCACTTCAAAGCACTTTACTCGTTTTAGGCTGCGGTGAACAGAGTTAGTTGTTGGTTGGTTTAAAAGTCCGGATGTTTTTCTTCGATTGCGGATGCTACTTTGGTACGTGCGTAGCATACGAATTTTTCAACAAAAAAAAAAGAACAAAGAGGTAGAGCTACAAAAGACTGTTGCCGGTAATTACTATTGTTGATGGCTGTAATTTGATGTAGAAGGGGGTGGCTACAACTGCGCTTTGATTAATGTGGCAATATGAAGTAGTGTTGACTTTTAATATGATGGCTGTGATTGGACTTTGGTTTCAATACTGCTATACATCCTTTTGATTTCACGGAGAGGACCATTAGGGTGGTCCTTATAATCAAACGTTCAATTTTTCCAGTCTCAACCCCTAAATAGGTTGCTCCACAGTCAACTATATCGCAACGGGGTGGTCAAAGTTCAGATTGCCCTATGGAGACTCAAAAAATAAGAGTGAGTTTTCTTTTCATCTGATACTCGTTAACACTATGGTCGAAGATATCACATACAAAACTTGGTTCCGGTTGGAAACACCTAAGGCGTGTGGAATGGGTGGTCTCAACTTTAACCCCTCTGCGACACGCCTTAGTCTTTCCAATCGGAACCGAATTTTGTATGTAATATCTCCGACCATAGAGTTATCGGTTTTGAGTATTAGATTAAAAGGAAAATCATTATAATTTTTTGAGTCTCCATAGGGCCATCTGAAAAAGAAATTTGTGTGTGATATCTTCGGCTATATTACTTTCGATTTATGGGTTGGGCCTAAGAATCATATATCTTGGCAATAATTACTCTCGAAAATATTACAGCGGAGCTTCTACTTTTTTCCACATTTTTCTTGATTATTTAAATTAAAAATTAGAATATAAAAAACAATAAAATAAAATAAAATGAAATAAAAAAATAAGAAAATAAAATTAATAAAATAGAATAAAAAATAAATGAAATAAAAAAAAAACAAAATTAAAAAATATTATATTTATTTTATTTATTCTATATTTTTTCATTTTATGGTGTTTATTTTGCGTTTATTTTTATTTTTTATTCTATTTCATTATTTTTATTATTTTTTATTTTATCCTGCCCAGAATTATTCTACTTTTTGACACTTTTTGATTATTTAATAGTTTTTTTTTTTAATTTTATTTATTTATTTTTTTATTTTACTCTACTTTTTTTATTTTATTGTTTTTTTATATTATATTTTTTAATTAATCAAGTTTTTTTTTTAATTTTATTTATTTTTATTTTGCTCTACTTTATTTTTTTATTTTATTGGGTTTTTTTATATTATATATTTTAATTGTTTTTTTCTTATTTTTTATTAAATTTTTTTTTATTTTTTATTTTATTTTGTTTTATTGGATTTTATTCTATTTTTTTAGTTTGTTTTATTTTATTTTAATTTTTTTTTTTTTTTCATTTTATTTTAAATCAAAAATAAATAAAATGAAGTAATAAAAAAAATTAAAAAAAGTAAAAAAATAACAATAAATATTTTTTTTTATTTTTTTTTTGTTATTATTTTTTTTCTAATTTTTTAATTTTATTTTTTTTACTATTTCATTTTATTGTTTTTTGATTTTATTTTTCTAATATTATTTTATTTTTTTTTTTTTTTAAATTGATTTCATTTTTTAAATTTTTTTATATTATTTTTTTTTTTTAATATATTTGTTTTCTTTATTTTATTTTTTATTGTTTTTTTCATATTATTTTATTTATTATTATTTTTTTTTAGTTTTTTATGTTCTACTTTTTTCAATTTTTTTAATTTTATTTTTTTTTTATTATTTCATTTTATTGTTTTTTTGATTTTATTTTACTTTTTTTTTACTTGGTTTTATTTTTATTTTTTGTTTTTTTTCAATTTTTTTATTTTTTTTTCTACTTTTTTTTTAATTTTATTCTTTTTATTATTTCATTTTATTGTTTTTTGATTTTATTTTTTTAATTTTATTTTATTTTACTTTTTTTAAATTGGTTTTATTATTTTAATTTTTTATTTCATTTTATTTTATTGTTTTTTTATTTTATTTTTTTAATTTTATTTTATTTTAATTTTTAAAATTGGTTTTATTATTTAAATTTTTATATTTCATTTTATTTTATTGTTTTTTTAATTCTATTTTTTAAAATTAATTTGTTTTATTTTATTTTATTTTTTTATTTGTTTTTTTTTTTTTCATTTTATATTATTAACAATTATTTTTTCTAGTTTTTTTCAATTTTTTTAATTTAATTTTTTTATTATTTCATTTTATTGTTTTTTGATTTTATTTTTTTATTTTATTTTCCTTTTTTATAAATTTGGTTTTTTTTAGTTTTTTTTATAATTTTTTTATTTTTTTTCTTTATTTTTTATTTTTTTTTTTTGTTGTTTTTTTTTATATTTATTAATTTTATTTAATTTAATTTAATTTTTTGAAAATTTTTATTTTAATGTTTGAATTTTTTTTGTTGTTTTTTTATAATTTTTTCTTTTTTTTTCAGTACTAAAAAAACGTGAGACATTTTATTTTTTTTTCTTTTATTTTTTCTTTTATTTTTTTTTTTTTTTCTTTTTTTATTGTTTTTTTTTTATATTTTTTAACTTTATTTAATTTAATTTAACTTTTTGAACTTTTTTATTTTAATTTTTTTTTTTTTTTTTTGTTGTTGTTTTTATTATTTAAAAAATTGTGATTACATGCATGGAAAAAAACGTATAACTATATCTGTAAACATACAACATAACTACTTTGTGAGAAATTTCCTTATTGCCATCACTTCATCAGATTCCACAAAGCAGCCATTTACCCGACGCCCAAATCAACAGCTTGTTTACTCCCTTGTGGGCTTGCTGTCTTGCTGCTTTGCTCCATGACAAGCTACTAATTTATTAGTTGGCTGCATATTTCGACGCTACTACGACATTTAGAA
>CAXKVI010000004.1:99942441-99967441 GCA_964058755.1 Campiglossa producta
TTTTTTCTTTTATTTTATTTTATTTTTTTTTTATTTTATTTAATTTTATTTTATTTTACTTTATTTTATTTTATTTCATTTATTTTATTTTATTAAGCTATTGCATAGATTTAACCGCAGGCCTTGGGAGTGAAATGAAAAAAATGTTAATGTTAAAAAAGTTCGTAGCGGACTTTTTTCAATGTTAAAAGGTTCGGCGTTAGCAACATAACTTGACAAAAAAAATATAAGTGTTGCCTACATTTAGGCGTATGACGTTGTACTAATGTTAGCAGCATTACATTACAGCAGCATTACATTACATTAAAATTGGATCTGTAAGCATTGCCTATATTTAGGCTATACTGTTAACAGGTTAAGGCTGTAATGCTCTAAAGTCATTGAGTTTTCATAAATATTATAATTGCAAAGTTGATCAAAAGTGATATGCAATAGCTTTACCGCGGAAGTCCCCGAGTGCCACACGATCTTTTTATTTTCCTTTATTTTATCTTATTTTATTTTATTTTATTTTATTTTATTTTATTTTATTTTATTTTTTTTTATTTTATTTTATTTTATTTTATTTTATTTTAATTGATTTTATTTTTTTTTTTTTTTTTTTTTATTATTTTTTTTTTTTCGTTAAATTCTTTTTATTATTTTATTTTATTTTTTTTATTTTGTTTTATTTTACTTTATTTTATTATATTTTATTTTATTTTTATTTTTTTTTTTTTTCATTCAAATTATTTTAGTTTAACCCAATTGAACTCTTTACCTTCTGGCACATATTTACTAGACATCGACCATCTTCTTGAAAGGTATAAACAAACACAATAAAGCTCAGCACTAATAGAAACAGTGTGAAATTACAGCATAAAATGAGCGAAATCGCCTTACTTACTTGTTGCTTTTGTTCATTGGTTAATTGTGCTTTAGCGCCAACGAGTGCAGCTAACTGCATAACAACACAAAGTTAATATTCTTGTACCTCCACAATAGTAAGAAAACAAACGCCCAAAGCACCAACCAACCCGATAACCAGGCGGGCGTACAGGTCAAGTGACAAATGTTAAGTGATGGCCACAAGCGTCAAAATGAAATTTCCGTGTGTAAATGAACAAACCAAATGTTGTACCAAAGAAAATCGGTATGAAGCAAAGCAAACTTCCTCTGTATGTTTGAGTGTGTGTGTGTGTGTGTCCCTGTGTCTGCCTGCCAATGTGAAGGACATAAATGAGTAAGTATGCTCAACTACCGACGACATTGTTGAGGTGTCATCATTACTCCAACAAAAACACCAACAATTTACTAAAACGTCATCTTAAAAGGTCGTTACAGCTTGCGTGGGTTCGGCTGTGTTATTGTTGCATTGCTGCTGGTGCAAGTGATGTTAGTTGTTTGTGTAAGTCTAGGTGGCTTTTGTCAGGGCACACCGTTGCTGGCACAGCTTCTTGTGTCTGTTGATAGACGCTCTTGGGGTTTACTGATGATAATGAATGTTTTCACTTCCTCTCCTCTTTTTTTTTTTGTTAACCAACAATGCAGTCAAGCCATGAGCACCTGGTTAAGCGACAAATGTCAGTAAGTGAGTATTGCACTAGAGGTGCTTAAATATGAATGCATTGTCGGCGGAAGTGTTTGTATTAGGGTGCACCGAGCCTGAAAATATAGAATTCGTGAAAAAATTGTGTTGGACTTTTATTTTATCTTTTTATTGTAGCTATTTAACTTTTTTTTTTTAATTTTTCAATTTTAGATTTTTTATTTTATTTTATTTGCTTATAAGTAAGAATTTTGTGAGCTATAGATCGGGATAATAATTCCTATTGAAACCTTTCTATTTTCTTTATTTTTAATTCCTTTCTGTTTTTATTAATTTTTTTTATTTTTTTTATTTTTTTTTTAATTCATTTTATTTAGTTTTTTTTAATTTGATTTAGTTTAATTTATTTTATTACATTTTTTAATTTATTTGATTTTATTTATTATTTTTTTTTTATTTTTTTTTTATTTGATTTTGTTTATTATTTTATTATTATTTTATTTAATTTTTTTATTTTTCGTTTTATTTTTTTATATTCTTTTTGTTTTTTTTTTTTAATTTTATATATATTTTTAAAATTTATTTTTCGTTATTTTTTTATTTGATTTTTTTTATTTTATCTCATTTTATTTTATTTTATTTCATTTTATTTTATTTTATTTTATTTTATTTTATTTTATTTTATTTTATTTTATTTAATTTTATTTTTAGTTAATTTATTTTATTTTTTATTTTTTTTCTTAATTTTTTTCTTTTTTTTTTGTTTATTTCATTTATTTATTTTTTTTATATTTTTATTATACCCAGTGTACTAGTCCTAGTACAAGGGTATATTAACTTTGTTCACATAACGGCTGTTTGTAACGGCACAAAATAATCGAGATAGATATAGAGTTCCATATATGAAAGTTCTTAGGATTAAAAGAGGAGTTGATTTAGGCATATCCGTCCGTCTGTCCGTCTGTCCGTCCGTGTACACGATAACTTGAGTAAAAATTGAGATATTTGCATGAAATTTTGTACACAGATTACTTTCTGGCCAAGGTAGGTTGCTATTGAAAATGGGCGAAATCGGATGATAACCACGCCCCCTTTTTCGATATCGAAAATTTCGAAAATCACACAAATTGACTTATCTCCGCAGCTGAAATGGCTAAAATGATATAATTTTATAGGTGAATCCCCTTGCTCATTCTCTTATGATTTTTCCATAAATTTTTTATAGTGGGCGTGGCACCGCCCACTTTTAAGGGAAGCGTTTTTGAAAATTTGACTGGTCGTAACTTTTAAACTGATTACGATAGAACGATGGAATTCGGCACAAAGCATACTAGTATCGTTGGGAGTATACCTGATGAAAATGGATAAAATCGCCCTCCAACCATGCCCACTTTCGATATCGAAAATTTCGAAAATCACATAAATTGACATAATTCGCTAACGGAAATTGGTAACATTACATAATTTTATAGGTGAATCCCCATGGTCATTATATAATTATTTTTTGATAAATTTTCTAAAGTGGGCTTGGCCCCGCCCACTTTTAAGGGAGGCATTTTTATACCAAGCGTACTAGTACAGGGGTATTATAATTTTGTCCACATAACTGTACTATGTACCGGCGCAAAATAATCAAGATCCATGTATGAAAGTTCTTAGGTTGAAAAGAGGAGTCTATTCAGGCATGTCCGTCCGTCCGTCCGTCCGTCTTTGTACACGATAACTTGAGTAAAAATTAAGATATTTGCATGAAATTTTATATACAGGTTGCTATTGAAAATGGGCGAAATCGGATGATAACGACGCCCCCTTTTTCGAGATCGAAAATTTCGAAAATCATACAAATTAACATAACTTGAGTAAAAATTGAGGAATTTGCATGAAATTTGGTATACAGATTACTCGGATTATAACCACGTCCCTTTTGTCGGTATCGAAAATCTCGAAAATCACATAAACTGACATATATCGGTAGCTGAAATTGATAAAATGATATAATTTCATAGGTGAATCTCTCTTATCATTCTATTATGATTTTCTGTTAAATTTTAAAAAGTGGGCGTGGTACCGCCCACTTTCAAGGGAGGCATTTTTGAAAATTCGACTGGTCGTAACTTTTAAACAAATTATGGTAGAACGATGAAATTTGGCACAAATCATACTAGTACTGTTGGGAGTATACGTGATGAAATTGGATAACTGGCTACTCTCGATATCGAAAATTTAGAAAATCACCTAAACGACTGGTCGTAAGTTTGAAACTGCTTACGGTAGAATCGTGAAATTCGGCACAAGGTATACTAGAGTTATAGGAAGTATACCTGTTGAAATTAAACGAAATCGCTTCCCAATCACGTCCACTTTCAATATGGAAAATTTCGAAAATCACATAAATTGACATAATTCGGTAAGGTAAATAACTAAAATAGTATAATTATAGTATAATTTGGTAATTAAATTTGTAAGGAATTGTCAACTATTAACGAGTCCTAAAAGATGAGTTAATTTTGTTAAGTGAGCCACCTATAATTTTTTCGACGGCCATGTATTTTATTGAAAGTGGGTAGTATGGCTCAGAACGATTAAACAAACAATTTTTCAAAATTCGAATTATTTTGAAAGTTATATCTATCAACAGTTTTCTTGATGATTTTCTCACGATTGGTCAAACCGATTTTGCTAATTTTTTAAATATATATAAAAGATGGTATCTTCTACAAAAGGACATTTCCAATTTTTGCAAAAAAATTTTTTTTACAAACATTATTCGCAATTTTTAACTGCTCCATCGTGGCGAGATGGCGCTTTTGTATGATGTTGTTGGGTATTGCATTAGTAACTATTAGCAAAAAAAATTTTTTTTGGCACTTTAAGGGAGCGGAAGTTATTTACATCAAAAATTAAGGAATTTCGAAAAGTGGTGATAGCTATAACTTTGAAAATAATTTGAATTGCGAAAAACTGGCCCAAACGTATTTTTTTCAATTTAAAACTTTGTCACAAATTGGGCGTAAGTATATTAGAAGTAAGAAATGCATAAACTATTAGTAATATTTTGAGGGCACACGAACAATGTACATATATGTTATACCGTAGCATAAATAAATATTAATTTTATAAACTAACTAATAAATTTATTGAGTTCGTTTTTCCCAAATTATAATATATATAGAAAATATATAACTTATAGGTACTACTATTGTTTCCATACACTGGGTATTTAATGTTCGGCTTACCCGAACTTAGACATCCTTACTTGTTTTTCATTTAATTTTTTTTTTTTTATTTTATTTTATTTTATTTCAGCCTAACCAACTTACCCAATTCACTCATACTTTCACATTAATAAAGAAGCGCGTGTAAACTGAAATATACCCCCCGCAAAGCTCCAACTTTTTTTGTCACGTCTTTGATGGCTTCTAGTTTTTCTAAAGTTCAAGTATTTGTATGCAATTAAGAATGCAAGTTTGAAGTCCCTCTAATATGACATTACACCGTATATTAAATAAGTACCAAGTTAACAAAAGCAAGGATCACAATTTCCGCTACACTGTTTGAATGGCCAATGTGATGGTTGCTTCCTGCGTAAGACAGTGCGAAACGACAAGTTGGAGTGTTGACATGACTTGAGCTATTTAATGAGGTTCGCATGACTTAATATTTTGTTACCAAAATTGCATTAATATTGGGGTTAGATTTCATCAGAAAATGAGTGCATTTACAAAATAAAAGTTTTTTTTTTTTTTTAAAAAGTAAAAGAAAAAATTAGTTTGAAAAGGATTTTAACAATATTACATAAGTTAAAGACGTTTAAGGCTGACAAAATTTCCAAATTTTAGAACTAGTAAAGTGAGTTCCAATTATAGGTTGGGGATGTAAAACTAAGCTTGTTTGGGTGGCAACAACCCTATACTATCATCAAATAACTATCATAGTAAAACTTTAGACAAAGCGATTATAATAAAATTTTAAACTTTTTGATATGTTGCCTTTTTAAACGAGAATGAGTGTTTAAACATTTAACAAAAAGCACAAGTTTAAACTTTAATTACACAAACATCTTTTCACCTCAACAAAGTCTCCCTGCGAGGAGCTTGCTTGTTTTCTGGAAATTTTTTATTCACATATTTTCATGTATTTCTATTGAATGTTATTTTATGCGGATAGGCTTTTAGATATTTGCATATATGTAGTTGGTTATGTACTTTTATACATTTACATATAACTATGTAGGTATATTAGACTGGCAAAAAAAATGCTATTGGTATATATTTTTTCGCACTTCAAAAAAAAAAAAAATAGCAACATGTGTGCGTAGTGTTATTGCTCTAGGATAACGGTATTCCCTGCCGATTTCTAGCTAAAGTTTAAGCTAACAGCTTATACTAATACATCGAGGCTTCGAAAATCACATATTGTTAATATTTTTCCCATAACTAAAAGGCTGTGTAACATATCTGCATCTTTGAATTTTTATAAGGACAACAGGATCCTCTACCAAGATATTGAAAAAAAAAACGTATTCACGAGAAATTGGCACTGGAATTTGATTAGTATATTAGTAGATTGCGTAACAATATTTTTTCTAGTAAAAATAATTGTGTATATATTGAAAACTTTGCAATTATAGTGCATTTTTTTAAGTCATACATGGCGTATGAGTTATAATAAAAATTAGGGTGTATCTTATAAATAAATGCGCAATGTTCAAACAGTTTTCCCTTTTTTGCAATAACCACAATTCTAAAGTTCACAATATTTTATATAAATCGATAGGTCTCCTCGAGCTGTGTATGCATCAACAAGCCAAAAATTAAAAAAATAAATAATAAATAAAAATAAGCCGCTGTCCTGTGTATAGGTATGATCACTTGCATTGGTGTTTTTGTAGAAGAGCCTGAGGAAAGAAACTCAAATAAAATAATGAACTTTATTAAAAAATAATCCAGCAGGAAAAGTGAAAGTATGGAAAGGAAAGGAAATGAAACGAATGGAGGGAAAAAGTAAGGTAATGAAAGAAAAGGAAGGGAAAGAAAGGGAAAGGAGAGGACATTACGGGAAAGGAAATAAAATAAAAGGTAGGGTGAGGAAAGAAAATGAAGGGAGAAGAAACGACAGGAAATGAGGGAAAAGGATGGGAAAAGACGGGAAAGGCAATTAAGGAAAAGGAAAGGACAAGAAATGACTGTAAATGAAGGCAACGGATAGAGGAGGAAAGAAGAGGAGAGGACAGCAAAGAAAACGAAAGGAAAGGGCAGGCCAGGAAAGGGGAGAAAAGGAATGGAAATAAATGACAAGGAAGGAAAGGAAAAGAAAGGAAAGGAATGGAAAGAAAATGAAAGGAAAGGAAAGGAAAGGAAAGGAAAGGAAAGGAAAGGAAAGGAAAGGAAATAAAAGGAAAGGAAAGGAAAGGAAAGGAGGGGAAAGGAAAGGAAAGGAGAGGAAAGGAGAGGAAAGGAGAGGAAAGGAGAGGAAAGGAGAGGAAAGGAGAGGAAAGGAGAGGAAAGGAGAGGAAAGGAGAGGAAAGGAGAGGAAAGGAAAGGAAAGGAAAGGAAAGGAAAGGAAAGGAAAGGAAAGGAAAGGAAAGGAAAGGAAAGGAAAGGAAAGGAAAGGAAAGGAAAGGAAAAGAAAGGAAAGGAAAGGAAAAGAAAGGAAAGGAAAGGAAATGAAAGGAAAGGAAAGGAAAGGAAAGGAAAGGAAAGGAAAGGAAAGGAAAGGAAAGGAAAGGAAAGGAAAGGAAAGGAAAGGAAAGGAAAGGAAAGGAAACGAATGGAAAGGAAAGGAATGGAAAGGAAAGGAAAGGAAAGGAAAGGAAAGGAAAGGAAAGGAAAGGAAAGGAAAGGAAAGGAAAGGAAAGGAAAGGAAAGGAAAGAAATTAAAAGGAAAAGAAATGAGAGGAGAGGAATGGAAAAGAAAGGAAAGGATACGAAAAAAAAAATTGAGGCTACGTTACTAATTGGTATAGAGAGTAAAAGGCAGAAGGTAGAAGAATGTGAAGAAGGAAAAATTTAGAAGAGAAAAGGAAAAAAATAGTTAAATCAAAGGAAAGAAAGTTCAAAAAACATAGTAAATTCGAATAAGGTTTTGTTGTTGAATTTCAACGGCTGGGCAAACTCTAATGTGTTTAAATAAAGTAACTTTTATTTTTTGGCACAGTCTAGTGTGTATCCTTAAGCTTTAATTTCATCTAACCTGGGTGTTGTATTGTTGACTTTCAAAGTAAACATGCAAATATTTATTTAACTACCTAGAGACAAAGAATGTAAGAAGTAATGAACTTTGGAATTTGTTGGCATAAGCAAACAATTCACCCTAAAAATAAAATGTAAAAGCAAAAACTTTAGCAGCCAGAAGCGATACTAGAGCAGGCGTTGGAATTTAATGTTATATACATATCCTTTAAGTGAGGCGATATGAGCAACGACTACGCTGATTAGGTCATGACTTAGAAGGTGAAGAAGTTATGATTCTTTATTCGTTTCATCAAAATGAAACAGGCACTCGTCGTTTTAATAATGCACACAAATGTTTAAGTTTTTCGCTCTATAGCTGTTGCCTGTAATTTTGACTTGGAATTAACTTATCAACAAAAATTACTGCTTCGGTGTCTTATTACATCACACATTAACCGTTATTATTCAACAAATTCGATGTGCAATTTATCAAATTAATAGCACCATATTAAGGCTCCATTATGCTTACTTCCACCATTATAATAATATATGTTATTTTATATTTGTGAAGGCAAAATGTTTAGGTGTACTATAGATCGCTAAACTATTCTCAATTTGCTACAGAATAATCAACTCAACCCCCTTATGACTACAGTAATTTCAACAAAAATCGATTTATGTATACTGATAAAAAAAATAATAATAAACATAAATCCATGTATTTACATTAGACTGTCTCAAAAAAATCAAAGTTGTTTTATTTAAGCGTAACCCTTTTAGTCTAGTCTAAATGTTACTCATACGCCGTGTATTATCAATAAAAAGTGCACTATAATTACAAAATTTCCAGATATACACAATTATTTTTGCTAGAAAACATATTCTTACGCAATCTACTAAGCTACTTTTGAAATGCCAATGTCCTTTTTCTCGCGATTACGTGTTTTCAATATTCTGGTAAAGGATCCTGTTGTCCTTATAAAAATTCAACATTACATTAGACTGTCCCCAAAAATCAAAGTTGTTTTATTTAAACGCATACCTTCTAATTTTGACCATTATGCACCAAAAACTATCCTGACAAAGTTGTATGCAATTTGGACCATGGCAGCCGGTGTCGACTTGCAGTTGAATTGATTATTAAAATCTTATTAATTTACACGTGTCATTTATATTGTTGTATTCTCACCGTCTCAATGCGTTTCGCAGATATCAATCAAAACATGAATAAAATGTATCTAAACTTTTCTTACTAGAATACTTAAATGTTACTCATACGCCGTGTATTATCAATAAAAAGTGTACTATAATTGCAAAATTTCCAGATATACACAATTATTTTTGCTAGAAAACATATTCTTACGCAATCTACTAAGCTACTTTTGAAATGCCAACGTCCTTTTTCTCGCGATTACGTTTTTTTTACAATATTCTGGTAAAGGATCCTGTTGTCCTTATAAAAATTCAAAAGTAGAGATTTTTTGCACAGTCCTTTATATATGGACACAATATTAAACTGATGTGTTTTCTTAAGCCCTAATGTATTTTTTGCCCACTTAGTATTAGCTGATAGATGAAACTTTAACTAAAACTTGACGCGGATTTCCGTTATCCTAGAATAATAAAATTTCGCACACATATTGTTTAGACTAAAATGCACCGATGTAGAGGGTATGCTTACAAAATTCTTTTCCATATATTTTTGGGATGCTCTAATATACATAAATATGTGTTTATTTACTGAAGACATACATACATACACACTACGATATAAATTATTTATTTATCTACATACATACATGAACATGTTTGTGACAACGTTTTATATACATACATAAGTCAAAATTATTGGTATAGAGTATTTGCTTAATACTCTCAATTGTATTGATAAATTGCATGGTGAATGGTATTCATACATATTTACATACATATATACATTAGACTGAACCAGAAGAAAACCCCTTTTGATATTTTTGAGTGACGAAAAAATGCAACAGTTACAGATCCTAATATTAATTTCTAGAGGCCTATCATTGGCCTATTCTTCGCTTTAAATGCGAAAAGCTAAAAACAAAATACTTTCGGTTTTTCAGTTATTTCATTTTTATATGGAAGTCGGACTAAAGTTGTTGATTATAAATCAAGCATATGTACATAAGTGCCAGGTATGAATATAATTGGACGGATTTTGTAAATATAACGAATCCAGCGACATCTAGCGGCGGAAAAATATATCCTATGTTTAGACTGTTTAAATTTAGTGAAAATCGTTTAAATCGTTTTTGAGCCAATCCCTTACAAAAAGACCCCATAGAGTGTATAGATTATTTTTTTTTTTCACCCCGTCTAATATTTGATTGTGTGTTTATATAATTGTATTTTATTCGATGACAGTCATTCCAATAAACATCCATACGTAAATATGACTTATAGATTAATTGCTAGATTATTGAATTAATTGCAAGATTGGCTGTAGCAGCGTTAAATATCTGTTCATCCATGCATAAAGCCAATCAGCAATAATTATAATATTCCAGTTGCTTTCTCAATACGGAAAAGAATCGAACATCGTATACTTAGTTTTGACATATTTAATGAGATATAAAAAATATACGATCAGTCCATTAAGGCTTCGAAAGAAATCCATATATAAAGGACAGTGCAACAAATCTCCACCTTTGAATTTTTATAAGGACAACAGGATCCTTTACCAGGTTATTGAAAAAACGTATTCATGAGAAAAGGGCATTGGAATTACAAAAGTAATTGCTTAGATTGCTCAACACTATGTTTTCTAGCAAAAATAATTGTGTATATCTGGAATTTTCACAATTATAGTGCACTTTTTATAGGACATACACGGCGTATGAGTAACATTAAGTTATTCAAGTAAGAAAAGTTCTGTTAAATTGCATTCATGTTTTGATTGATATCTCCGAAACGAATTGAGACATCGAAATAAAAGTTATTCTTAATCCAAATTGCATAAAGCTTTGTCGGGATAGTTTTTGATTTTTTGGGATGGTCTAAGGGTTAATAAAATTTAAATACTCCAAGAATTGGATTAAAAAATCTGCAATCTTCTGCAGCTAATCCACAAATGCCATCTTCTGCAGCTAATCTAGAATACTCTCTGCTCAAAACCACACACTCACACACACCCCTTTAAATGAATGTGGAGTAAAAATGATAGACAAGCAAAAAGTCATCCAAATAAAAGTTAAACATATCTCGTAACTTCACAGCAGGCAAAACATTGATTTATGACAAAGTAAACATACAGCATGTCTGGAAGGTAAAAGAAAACTAACAAAAGTGTGAGCAAAGAAGATATGAATGGAGGAGAAGAGTTGAAAGAAAAGTAAATAAAAAAGTCTAATAAAGATAAAAGCTACTGTTTGAATTTGAGACTTTTGCTTGGCAGCCAATTGGTGCTAAAATCTGGTGTTCTAGTGATTGAAAGTGAAAAGGTGATTGTAAGCACATACTGAGAGACATAATATGAATGCATATACATACATATGTGTATTAGGGTGGCTGGATTTGTATGAAGCATGTCGCTTGAGACGATTTCGGTAGGTAGTGACAGTAAAGTTAGGATAAAACTTTTATAAATTAACAACTATTATGATTTTTGTCTGTATGTCTGAAAGTTTGTACGAACATCACTCAAAATCTACGTAAGGGACCTAAATGATTTCTTCATCCATGTATTGCTGGAATACTATAATAAATAATGCATGAATTGATGCCTCAAAAAGATTCGAGTTTTGAAAATTTCGCGTGCTTGAAATATAGTTCAGTAACATGGTCGAGTTAATTTTTTTCTTTGTCTCACCCTATTTCATATATAAATGGATATACGAAGATATGCCCTTTTTTACTTAACTTTGAAAAGAAAAGTGAGCAAAATAAATATGAATTGAAATTTTCCTAACTTCACAAATTGGCTTAGATTTTTTTTTTGCAAACCAGCACTAAGTCTACACTCTAACTATTGTACTAATTTCTTATTCATTTTAGTCTCTACTAAATCTATCCTTTAAAAAAAACTCAGTTATTTTTTATTCAGACCTATCTTACCCGAATGCCTTATAGCTGTACTACTTGCTGGTTTCCTTCCTCTGCATGAAAAACAACTTCACTTGAACAATTTTATTGAAATTAATTTCTCTTTTGTAGTGTTTATGGTAATCACCCACTTTCTCGGTAACTTAAACCACAGCTACACTTTTCAATTTTTCTATTAACTCTCCATAACCCACCCATTTAGCCCACAACAGGTTTCGCCACATTTATTTTAGGAATTCACATAAAACTAAATTAATTCACTTGAGCTGTCATTGTTGATTGTTGGTTCTTCAACCACAAATGACACAAAATGTATCCTTCTACTTAACAAACTTCCATGAAAACCGATTTTGTCATATCCACTCCAAGTGTTTGTGCTAAAACTTTTCATTTTGTTGACACAACACAACAACTGCATCATTGAGTAGACCACATTTCATTTTATGTTACTCTTAAGATCTGGTAGTTGATATGTTTTGTGTATTGGTACAAGGCGGCTGAGAGAAGCTCGATTAGTTGGGGTCTTCATTTTTGTAGTTCTATTTTAAAAAAATATCAAATTGTATTCCATTGCTTGAACTAATTTCAAGAAAACTGAAGTCTCCAAAACTAAAGTCTCCAAATTTTAAGTCTCCAAATCTGAAGTCTCCAAATTTGAAATCTCCAAAGCTGACCTCTCCCAAAACTTAAGTCTTCAAAGCTGAAGTTTCCAAGGCTAAATTCCAAAACTGAAATTTTCAAAACTGACGTCTCCCAAAACTGAAGTTTTCAAAGATGAAGTCTCCAAATTTCAAAGTGTATTCCATTGCTTGAACTAATTTCGCGAAAACTGAAGTCTCCAAAACTAAAGTATTTAAATCTTAAGTCTCCGGAACTAAAGTATCCAAATTTGAAGAATCCAAATCTGAAGTCTCCAAAATTGAAATCTCCAATTTTTAAATCTTCTAATCTAAAGTCTCCAAATTTGAAATCTCCAAATTTAAGTCTCCGAAACTAAAGTATCCTAATTTGAAGTCGCCAAATCTGAAGTCTCCAAATTTGAAATCTCCAAATTTTAAGTCTCCAAATTTGAAATCTCCAAACCAGATGTCGCCCAATACTGAAGTCTTCAAAGTTGAAATTTTCAAAGCTAAAGTTTCCAAATTAGAAGTCTCCAAAACTGAAATTTTCAAAACTGACGTCTCCCAAAACTGAAGTTTTCAAAGCTGAAGTCTCCAAATTTGAAGTCTCCAAAATTAACGTCCCCCAAAACTGAAGTCCCCAAAGCTAAAGTTTCCAAATTAGAAATCTCCAAAACTGAAGTTTTCAAAACTGATGTTTCCCAAAACTGAAGTTTTCAAAGCTGAATTCTCCAAAACTCGCGTCCCCCAAAACTGAAGTCTCCAAAGCTGAAGTCTAGAAATTTGAAGTATCCCAAACTGACTGCTCCCAAACCTGAAGTATCCAAAGCTGAAGTCTAGAAATTTGAAGTATCCCAAACTGACTGCTCCCAAAACTGAAGTCTCAAAAGCTGTCGTATTTCATCGGCTTTTATGCAAGCGGCGCTTAGTCTAAATATTGAAATCTCCAGAATTAACCTCTATAAAACTGAAGTCTCTGAAACGACTTCTACAAAGCTATCGACTTCAAATCGTATACAAAACAGGTTTCTGCAGAACTGACATTTAAGAAACTGAAGTCTCCAAAATGGACTTCTAAAAAACTGAAGTCTACAAAAACAAAATCTCAGTACAATTCAAAAACTGAATTCTCCAGACCAAAAGTCTGCAAAAAAGAAAACTTGATAGAGCTCCAGACGTCTTAAAATTAAAGACTCCAAAATTCACATCTAAAAAATATACGTCGCCAAACAAGAAATCTTGCTAGAGCTCCAGACGTCTCAAAACTAAAGTCTCCAAAATTGACATCTAAAAAAACTGTAGTCTCCAAAACTGGTATTTATCGAACTGCAGTCTTCTAAACTGACATCTCTAAAAGTAAGTCCAGATAAAGCCCTGGAATGTTGATTGAGCCAGTGGGTGGCCACTTCACTTGCATTTCTCCAGAGACCATCACTACGTCAACTTCACCTAGCCTAAAAATTTCAAGCCCATATCCATCCCATTTCATCTGCAATTGAAAAGGAAAACTTTTCAATGAAAACTTTTGACGCCCTCTTTCTTTCTTCACAAACTTTTCAAAGTCATCCATTTTCAATATTTTAATTGCAAAACAAGCCATATCAATGCAGCTTACCATAAATTTCCATTTTCATTTCAGGTTTTTCACTTTAACTTGGCTTTTGTGTTACTTACACTTGTGGCAAACAAAAATCATTCAGACTCAGAATGCTTACGCACAAGAATAATTTCTAATTGTTTTCCTGCTGTTTTTGCTATGAAAGCGATTACTTGGATGTCAAATGAAAACAAAAAGCCCACAATTCGAAAGAAAGACCAATCGAAGTTTTGCTATTGAAACGTGACAAAGTCATAAATGTCAGCATGACGTATGGCATATGGGGTGTTGATACACAAATCTTTGATTCAGGGTCCTAGTAAGTGCAAAGCTCATTTTAGTCTGCTCAGCGTCTTGTGCTTTTGTGAGTACGGGAAGGTGATAGTTAAAGGCAATTGGAAATGGGAAGGGAGACTTAGTCCCCCTACGACCTTTTGTTAACTCAGACTAACTGTGTTCCTATCCATACTAACTCATCGCTAAATTACTCGACGGTGGCATAGCTAGAGAGACCTTAAATCCTCCAGAGAGTTTTTCCAATGACCATCATATCTCCTTATGACACTTTCCTGGCGTCCGAGCCATACATTAGGAAAGGTGAGCTTCTATAAAACCGTTTGGTTGCGGATTGCTCCGAAAAGTTCTCACAATGAAATAAAAAGGCATGCATATGTTCTTTATTAGAGTTACAGATTGCGAAACTACAAATTTTTAGAATTTTTGGAATTTTTGTGTGTCTATGTATGTTTGTTCGCGCATCACTTAAAATTTACTGTCTGGAGTTTAATGAAATCGGTATTGAAGTATTGCTAGATGCCTAACTTAAAGTTTAGATACCTTTTTACTACGGGTAAATATTTTTTCCTGCTAAATACAGTAGTGGCAACAAAAATAGGCTCGACTATTGTTTATGTATAGCGAAATTATAGCAAGCCGAAACAAAATTTCCAGAATTTTTGTATGCCTGTCTAAAAGTTTGTTTGCACATCACTGCAAAACTGCTATATCGAATTAAATGTTTTCTTCACTAATAAATTGCTGGGACTCTATCTTCAAATATAGAATACATTTTACTGATATTATTCGAATACTTGATTAAGCCTCGTACAACCGCGCACATCTAGCAAATACATTTTATAAGTGTCCCCCAAGTCCCCCCATAAACAAATAATAAAAAACTACTTCTTTCTTCTTTTCAATTATATCTAATACAAATACTTAAGGAACGTGCTGGCGTAAAATATAAACAAATCTTATTTGAGCAACCCTGAGTTGTGCAATATAACAACCACTATGCATATGTCGCCCAATACTGAAGTCTTCAAAGTTGAAATTTTCAAAGCTAAAGTTTCCAAATTAGAAGTCTCCAAAACTGAAATTTTCAAAACTGACGTCTCCCAAAACTGAAGTTTTCAAAGCTGAAGTCTCCAAATTTGAAGTCTCCAAAATTAACGTCCCCCAAAACTGAAGTCCCCAAAGCTAAAGTTTCCAAATTAGAAATCTCCAAAACTGAAGTTTTCAAAACTGATGTTTCCCAAAACTGAAGTTTTCAAAGCTGAATTCTCCAAAACTCGCGTCCCCCAAAACTGAAGTCTCCAAAGCTGAAGTCTAGAAATTTGAAGTATCCCAAACTGACTGCTCCCAAACCTGAAGTATCCAAAGCTGAAGTCTAGAAATTTGAAGTATCCCAAACTGACTGCTCCCAAAACTGAAGTCTCAAAAGCTGTCGTATTTCATCGGCTTTTATGCAAGCGGCGCTTAGTCTAAATATTGAAATCTCCAGAATTAACCTCTATAAAACTGAAGTCTCTGAAACGACTTCTACAAAGCTATCGACTTCAAATCGTATACAAAACAGGTTTCTGCAGAACTGACATTTAAGAAACTGAAGTCTCCAAAATGGACTTCTAAAAAACTGAAGTCTACAAAAACAAAATCTCAGTACAATTCAAAAACTGAATTCTCCAGACCAAAAGTCTGCAAAAAAGAAAACTTGATAGAGCTCCAGACGTCTTAAAATTAAAGACTCCAAAATTCACATCTAAAAAATATACGTCGCCAAACAAGAAATCTTGCTAGAGCTCCAGACGTCTCAAAACTAAAGTCTCCAAAATTGACATCTAAAAAAACTGTAGTCTCCAAAACTGGTATTTATCGAACTGCAGTCTTCTAAACTGACATCTCTAAAAGTAAGTCCAGATAAAGCCCTGGAATGTTGATTGAGCCAGTGGGTGGCCACTTCACTTGCATTTCTCCAGAGACCATCACTACGTCAACTTCACCTAGCCTAAAAATTTCAAGCCCATATCCATCCCATTTCATCTGCAATTGAAAAGGAAAACTTTTCAATGAAAACTTTTGACGCCCTCTTTCTTTCTTCACAAACTTTTCAAAGTCATCCATTTTCAATATTTTAATTGCAAAACAAGCCATATCAATGCAGCTTACCATAAATTTCCATTTTCATTTCAGGTTTTTCACTTTAACTTGGCTTTTGTGTTACTTACACTTGTGGCAAACAAAAATCATTCAGACTCAGAATGCTTACGCACAAGAATAATTTCTAATTGTTTTCCTGCTGTTTTTGCTATGAAAGCGATTACTTGGATGTCAAATGAAAACAAAAAGCCCACAATTCGAAAGAAAGACCAATCGAAGTTTTGCTATTGAAACGTGACAAAGTCATAAATGTCAGCATGACGTATGGCATATGGGGTGTTGATACACAAATCTTTGATTCAGGGTCCTAGTAAGTGCAAAGCTCATTTTAGTCTGCTCAGCGTCTTGTGCTTTTGTGAGTACGGGAAGGTGATAGTTAAAGGCAATTGGAAATGGGAAGGGAGACTTAGTCCCCCTACGACCTTTTGTTAACTCAGACTAACTGTGTTCCTATCCATACTAACTCATCGCTAAATTACTCGACGGTGGCATAGCTAGAGAGACCTTAAATCCTCCAGAGAGTTTTTCCAATGACCATCATATCTCCTTATGACACTTTCCTGGCGTCCGAGCCATACATTAGGAAAGGTGAGCTTCTATAAAACCGTTTGGTTGCGGATTGCTCCGAAAAGTTCTCACAATGAAATAAAAAGGCATGCATATGTTCTTTATTAGAGTTACAGATTGCGAAACTACAAATTTTTAGAATTTTTGGAATTTTTGTGTGTCTATGTATGTTTGTTCGCGCATCACTTAAAATTTACTGTCTGGAGTTTAATGAAATCGGTATTGAAGTATTGCTAGATGCCTAACTTAAAGTTTAGATACCTTTTTACTACGGGTAAATATTTTTTCCTGCTAAATACAGTAGTGGCAACAAAAATAGGCTCGACTATTGTTTATGTATAGCGAAATTATAGCAATTCAATGTCTGTTTATAATAAATTTAATGTAGCATTGCATAAGAGGGAAATTTATTCGAGTTACAGTGATCAGAACATCAGTTTACAATTTTTGTCTGTATGTTTGTTCGTGCATCACTTAAAATCTACTCACTGAAGTTTATTGGAATTTTCAATGAAGTGTTTATAGATGTCTAACTTAAGGTTTAAATGCCTTTTTGCTATAGGGAAATATTTTTTCTAGTAAAATACAGTAGTGGAAACAAAAATAGGCTCGAATGTTTTTAAAATCTCTGTTTGTCTGTTTATATATTTGTTCAGATTACACCCAAAACTTGCTGAATATAAATTTAGAGTCATTT
Source organism: Campiglossa producta (assembly GCA_964058755.1). Classification (NCBI taxonomy): domain Eukaryota; kingdom Metazoa; phylum Arthropoda; class Insecta; order Diptera; family Tephritidae; genus Campiglossa; species Campiglossa producta. The sequence continues at coordinate 99,960,134 of CAXKVI010000004.1, forward strand.
TTTGCTGTAATGCTGTAATTTTTTCTCCAAAATACAGTGGTGGCAATAAAAATATGCTGTAATGTGTTTTTTTTTCAATGAAATTGTATTAAGCCGATGACTGTGCATAAAAAATGTATTTAAAAATTTATAGAAGAGGTCTTTATTTGAGTAATAAAAGCCAAAACAACATTTCTTGGAATTTTGGTCTGTCTGCCTGAAAGTTCGTTCAAGTATCACACAAAATTCGCTGAGTATAATGTAATGCAGTTTCTACCGAAGTATTGCTAGATGTTCAATATAAGGCTTTAGTACCATTTTTGATTCAGAGAACTGCTTTTTTCTAAAATTAATACAGTGGTGGCCATAAGAGTTGGCTGGCAAAATTTTTTTTAATTTTTTCACATAATAAATATTATTAAAAAATTTATACGTAAACTCTTAATTAGAGAAAACAAGCCGAAACAAAATTTCCAGAATTTTTGTATGCCTGTCTAAAAGTTTGTTTGCACATCACTGCAAAACTGCTATATCGAATTAAATGTTTTCTTCACTAATAAATTGCTGGGACTCTATCTTCAAATATAGAATACATTTTACTGATATTATTCGAATACTTGATTAAGCCTCGTACAACCGCGCACATCTAGCAAATACATTTTATAAGTGTCCCCCAAGTCCCCCCATAAACAAATAATAAAAAACTACTTCTTTCTTCTTTTCAATTATATCTAATACAAATACTTAAGGAACGTGCTGGCGTAAAATATAAACAAATCTTATTTGAGCAACCCTGAGTTGTGCAATATAACAACCACTATGCATCTCCCTCTCCACAAAGCTTTTATTGCTTCGCTTGCAAAGCTCTCTAGCACTTGGACATAATCCAATCAAATTGATTTTCTAAGCGCAACTAGAAAAGTTTTTCTAAATAATGTCCAAAGTATATATTGAATAATAAGCAAATATTGTTTGACATTTATTTACATACATTTATTTTTGTTTTTGTGACTACTTATTTATCGCTGGCACATGTAATAAATTCGATTACGAATCTGTAATAAACTCCATACATTCCTAGGTAATCAAACTTAATCGGTAGTGAGTATTTACCCTCTTGTTGTTTTTATTGTTTTTACCTCCTCCTCATTATGTGCTTCCTAGGCACTTAGATGCTTGCCATAATATGTAAGTATTTGACATACATAAAAAGTTAGAAAATATTTTATTACAATGTTCGATTTATAATTAATTCAAGTGCTAACAACAACGAGCACTCAAAGAGAGAGCATAAATGTCTCTTTGGAGCGTTCTTAATTACCCATCCAATAATGGGCACTTAAATAATTATTTACTAATAACAGGGTTTACCACACATATTATATATTTTTGTATGTAAGCATTAGCAATAATTGATAATTTTGATGTGCGTACTTCAGTCTGTGACTTAAGAAAACATTTTCTAACAAAATATGTATTACGAACTTCATAAGCTGACTAATTACGTAGTTTTGGTTATTTTTGTTGGAAATTTCTCTATAGGAAAATGGGTTCTTAACTGTAGGAAATATTTGCCATAGCATTACCATACCATTACCATACCATTACCATACCATTAACATACCATTACCATACCATTACCATACCATTACCATACCATTACCATACCATTACCATACCATTAACATACCATTACCATACCATTACCATACCATTACCATACCATTACCATACCATTACCATACCATTACCATACCATTACCATACCATTACCATACCATTACCATACCATTACCATACCATTACCATACCATTACCATACCATTACCATACCATTACCATACCATTACCATACCATTACCATACCATTACCATACCATTACCATACCATTACCATACCATTACCATACCATTACCATACCATTACCATACCATTACCATACCATTACCATACCATTACCATACCATTACCATACCATTACCATACCATTACCATACCATTACCATACCATTACCATACCATTACCATACCATTACCATACCATTACCATACCATTACCATACCATTACCATACCATTACCATACCATTACCATACCATTACCATACCATTACCATACCATTACCATACCATTACCATACCATTACCATACCATTACCATACCATTACCATACCATTACCATACCATTACCATACCATTACCATACCATTACCATACCATTACCATACCATTACCATACCATTACCATACCATTACCATACCATTACCATACCATTACCATACCATTACCATACCATTACCATACCATTACCATACCATTACCATACCATTACCATACCATTACCATACCATTACCATACCATTACCATACCATTACCATACCATTACCATACCATTACCATACCATTACCATACCATTACCATACCATTACCATACCATTACCATACCATTACCATACCATTACCATACCATTACCATACCATTACCATACCATTACCATACCATTACCATACCATTACCATACCATTACCATACCATTACCATACCATTACCATACCATTACCATACCATTACCATACCATTACCATACCATTACCATACCATTACCATACCATTACCATACCATTACCATACCATTACCATACCATTACCATACCATTACCATACCATTACCATACCATTACCATACCATTACCATACCATTACCATACCATTACCATACCATTACCATACCATTACCATACCATTACCATACCATTACCATACCATTACCATACCATTACCATACCATTACCATACCATTACCATACCATTACCATACCATTACCATACCATTACCATACCATTACCATACCATTACCATACCATTACCATACCATTACCATACCATTACCATACCATTACCATACCATTACCATACCATTACCATACCATTACCATACCATTACCATACCATTACCATACCATTACCATACCATTACCATACCATTACCATACCATTACCATACCATTACCATACCATTACCATACCATTACCATACCATTACCATACCATTACCATACCATTACCATACCATTACCATACCATTACCATACCATTACCATACCATTACCATACCATTACCATACCATTACCATACCATTACCATACCATTACCATACCATTACCATACCATTACCATACCATTACCATACCATTACCATACCATTACCATACCATTACCATACCATTACCATACCATTACCATACCATTACCATACCATTACCATACCATTACCATACCATTACCATACCATTACCATACCATTACCATACCATTACCATACCATTACCATACCATTACCATACCATTACCATACCATTACCATACCATTACCATACCATTACCATACCATTACCATACCATTACCATACCATTACCATACCATTACCATACCATTACCATACCATTACCATACTCACGAAAAAAAAAAAATTTCCGCTGAAAGGTATTATTTCTTACTAAACCAACAACGTTTTTCAACGTAAATACAATAAAGAGCTCATACAAATGTGCTAAATTCAAAATCTACTCACAAGCTTGTCATCATAAGGATTTTCAGTGGAAAAAAAGGAAATCAGATCGCCATAACGAAGCCAATAACTAAAAACAAGAGGAAATCGTACTTATAAAAACGTTCACTTTCATATCCACATCACTGCCAAGTGCCAAACAATGGCATTTACGCACTTGAATTCAAAACTGAAGAATGGATACAAAAGGATATGAGTGGCAGTTTTTGTTGGTTCGAGGTAAGCTGTAAACATTCAACATTCGTAGAACCGCAATGCCACCAACAGACGTCACCACTAGCCGGTTTGAAATACGGCAAGGCGCGCTATTGAAGTGTCTATGTTGTTATATTTTATTTCCATGTGTGTGTGTGTGCACATGTATGTATAACTGTGGATAATCTTGTCAAACCACTTGCATGCATGTCAATACCAATTTATTCGCTTGTTTGTCCGCGAACTTCAATAAAACTGTTATTCTGCTGGTTAAATCGCTTTATCTCAATCATAACGCAAGCAAGCGCACACAAACACACGCACAGCTATTGTTTTCCATATGTTTGTTTAAGGAAATGAATGTGAGAGAGCGGATGCATTGACGTCCGCTATATTTTGACATATGCGAATGCTATTGAAGCAGCCAACCAATCTACTGTGCAGCCATATCGAGTTCTTACCTGGCTGATTTCAATTAAAATGCGACATTGAAACCAATGAACTATCTGAATGATTGTCTTTAGTTGGCACTCGTACGTAAATATATGTATTTTTCTTATTTTGGTTGTGTAATGTAAAAATGTGGACGAAATGGACGGTGTGATATCATCATGATTGCACAAAAAGTGTTTTAAATGTATGATGCCTGAGGAAGAAAATGATGATTGATTCGGTTATGGTTATGGTTGAAGAGTTTGATGAAGTGTGAATTGGGTGATACCCAAAAGGGAGGCAGATAGTGGCAACCCTGTAAAGCGACCCAAGTGGCAACACCCATGTATATAATCTTAGAATGAGTCAAATTGTCTATATGTCAAATTTTATCCAAATTGGCATATCTAGCTCTATATTAAAAAAAAAAAATGGGGATAAGTGGCAACCCTGTAAACCGCCCTAAGTAGCAACACCCATGTATGTATATAATCTTAAAATGAATCAAATTGTCTAGATGCCAAATTTTATCCAAAGCGGTCAAGCAGTTCCTGAGATATATGAAAAAATAAATAAATTGCGGTTAGGTGGCAACCCTTTGTGACAAGCCTCTTTGAAAATATCTTGTTTGGAATACGGTCGAAAATACTTTTCATTTGATACCCATATCGGCATATCTAGCTCTATATTTAAAAAAAAAATTGGGTTAGGTGGCAACCCTGTCAACCGTCATAAGTGGCAACACCCATGAGTTCTGCCCGGCCTAACTATTACATTTTGTGCAATGTTAACTAGATCCTAGAATTTAACCTCCTATTTGATTTGCACAGCTAAACATCGTGGTGAAAATCGCCTACGCCTGAAAATTTTATGTTAAAACAACAACTTGCTCTAGTTAATCTAACAGCGACGTAGCAGTAATTTTAAATTTATTGCATCATTCATCCAAATATAGTAAAACCGACAGAGTTTTTGTTGATCAAACAAAATTTTATGTTGAAACAACAAACATACGATGGCATCATGGTAGACATCTGGGTTGAGCGTTCAAAACACCTGAGCTCGATTCTCTGTGAAGTCAATAGATATAAAAACTTTGAAAAATACATTTTTTTTTATTTGACTCCCCTTGGTGTTAAAATAACACTTATTTTTGGTTATATATAAAGCAACACCTTAAAATAACAGTTAAGTTAAGATTAACAGTGTCAATGCAGTTGAATCAACAGCATTAAATAACACTGGCCAACAGTGAAAATTTTCGTTTTAAGTTAATTTAAGGGCGCTGATATCAAACCCACCTCAGAATTTGATGAAATTTTGCGTAGTACATCTTACGTACCCAAACACAAACTCATTTTTAGAAATTGCATTTTTGAAAAATTGTGGGCGTGGCAAGGTATCGAAATATTCGAAAATATTCGAAAAATGACGATAATAGGTACTTTTTAAGTGTGATTACTACGGAATGGCTTTACCGATTTCCAAGATCGTCATACCATTAGAAAGGTATTGAATTTAGCTTTCAAAAAAATACACTGTAAAAAATTTTTAGTATACTGAAAAAAAAATGTTTTCCAAAATAAAATTAAAAAAAAAAAGAATTTTTTTAGAAAGGTTTTTTAATATATACTAGCTGACCCGGCAGACGTTGTCCTGCCACAAATTTATTTCCCTCTCTGTTTCTCTAACCCGATCCCTATATCTATTTTAAACCATATCCCTATCTCCTTCATATAGGAGAAACCACGCCCCCTTTTTCCTTATCCCCAGTTTTTTTTGGAGGTGTCCGGGATTGATCTTATATAACTCCTCACAAAATTTCAGTGGTCTAACCTAAATACTTGTAGAGATATGGACTATGAAGTATTTTATTCGTATGGGAGGTGCCACGCCCCCTTTATCGTTAACTCGAGTTTTTTGGGAGGTATTAGGGATCGATCACATATAAACCCTCACCAAATTTCAGTGGTCTAACATAAATACTTGCAGAGATATGGGCTATGAAATGTTTCCTTCATATAGGAGAAACCACGCCCCCTTTTTCCTTATCCCCAGTTTTTTTTGGAGGTGTCCGGGATTGATCTTATATAACTACTCACAAAATTTCAGTGGTCTAACCTAAATACTTCTAGAGATATGGACTATGAAGTATTATATTCGTATGGGAGGTGCCACGCCCCCTTTATCGTTAACTCGAGTTTTTTGGGAGGTATTAGGGATCGATCACATATAAACCCTCACCAAATTTCAGTGGTCTAACATAAATACTTGCAGAGATATGGGCTATGAAATGTTTCCTTCGTATGGGAGGTGCCACGCCCCCTTTTTCTTTATCTCCATTTTTTTTGGAGATGATGGGATTAATCTTATTTAACTCCTCAAGAAATTTCAGTGGTCTAAACTAAACACTTCCCGTGATATGGACTATGAAGTATTTCATTCGTATGGGAGGTGCCACACCCCCCTTTTCCTTATCCCCAGTTTTTTTGGAGGTGGTAGGGATCGATCTCATATAACCCCTTACCAAATTTCAGTGGTCTAACATGAATACTTCCAGAGATATCGACTATGAAATATTTCATTTGTATGGGAGGTGCCACGCCCCCGTTTTCGTTATCCCCAGCTTTTTTGGAGGTGGTAGGGGTTGATCTCATATAATCCCTTGCCAAATTTCAGTGGTCTAACATGAATACTTCCAGAGATATCGACTATGAAGTATTTCATTCGTATGGGAGGTGCCACGCCCCCTTTTTGGTCAACCCCCAGTTTTATAGGTGAGAATGGTGTTGTTATCCTATAGGTCTGTACCGATTTCCAGGTCCCTACCTTAGGGCCGCTTGCATAAAAGCTGATAACGACTAACCGTAGTTTAATTGACGTATTTTGTATGGTTAGCTGTCAAGTTAATCACCGATTAGGCTTAATCGGCTTTTATGCAAGTGGCCCTTAAACCAAAGGCCGGCAATTACTTTCCTGGGTGGAGAACTCCAATGCTTTAACATAGCAAGCGCTCTCTCTGTGCCGACTACTGCCTTAAACCCATTTAGAGATATTCACCTTGAAGAAAAATGTTTGTATGGGAGGTGCCACGCCCCCCTAATATTTTGTTCTGATTTTATAACA
>CAXKVI010000004.1:99984941-100362441 GCA_964058755.1 Campiglossa producta
CACTCCAAAACAACTTTAAATTACGCTCTCAAACAAAGTCTTGCCTCCCCGTCAGACGCGAACTTTCTTCTGCTCTCAAGGTAAATATCAAAAGTATCCTTCAACTACATTTTCTCCAGATAAGCAATGCCAAATTCGCTATCATTTCAAAAACTTTTAAATTTGCAGGATAGTCAAAGTATATGAGTGCACTTCAGTTTATTAGCATTTCATCCTGCATTCTCCTGCTGTACCGTCAGCCAATTTAAAACAACTTTTTAACTGCACATCCACTATCATCTCCATATACTACAATTTAAGGTTAAGTGTCGTCTCATGTAATTGTGCCATTCCTTAAAAGTATTCAGTTTTTAAAAAAAAAAAAAAAAAAAAAAAAAATTGTCACACATTTAATAGCACACCTCGCAGGTGAAGAAGTGAAAGAATGAGCCCAGACAAGCACACATCAAATGTGATATGGCAAATGTGCTTGAACGAATGAATGAATGTGTCACGTCCGTCGAGACCAACGATAGTGGGCATGCAACCTGTGACCGCTTTTTAATTGTAAAACTTCACGTGAATGCACTGTATAAATATGAGTTTGTGTGTGTGTGTAAGTGAGAGCTCTCACACGCATGCAAACCAAATAAACCAATATGCGACAGACTGCGATAGTCAAATTCTAATTGAACTCCGAAATTTTATTGCAGTTTTCCTATTTGGGTGACATATTTTATTGACACACTGTAAACTGCTGGAAAATGTGGGAGAGTGGTGAGTGCAAGCAAAGAAAATGAGTTGAAAAGAGAGCAAAAAGGATTGCGCATGCGTCGAGAGCGCCTAGGTGTCAATGTACAGTGCGCTCTACTTAAAGTGAACAGTTTTGAGAGTTCATTTCTTCTTACCAACTCAGTGTGGAGCTCTTTTCTCGCATCGCTTGTCGCTAAAATAATTCAATACCAACAATTTTTGTCTAACCTCGATCGACTCTCATTTGCTTTCAACGCGATGGGTATCTTCGGATAACGGCAGATTTAGGGATGGGGCACGGGGGCACGTGCCCACCCCAGACGGTATTTTATGTACTGTTCATGCTTCATCACAGTGGATGAAGACGAAAAATAATTGATTTTTTATGTGAGTTCTATACATTCCTTTACTTGTGAAGATAAACTAAGTATGGTAATTATTTTAACTCTACCAGAGCCTCTGTGTCCCCTCCCCCAAAAAAAAAATCCCGGATCCGCCCTTGTCTTTGGATACATCTAAAGAACGCACTTAGATGTTTCGATTGGGAGGACGTGTTCGTTATCCCTATCACTGTCCGTATCCCTATCCCTATCCCTATCCCTATCCCTATCCCTATCCCTATCCCTATCCCTATCCCTATCCCTATCCCTATCCCTATCCCTATCCCTATCCCTATCCCTATCCCTATCCCTATCCCTATCCCTATCCCTATCCCTATCCCTATCCCTATCCCTATCCCTATCCCTATCCCTATCCCTATCCCTATCCCTATCCCTATCCCTATCCCTATCCCTATCCCTATCCCTATCCCTATCCCTATCCCTATCCCTATCCCTATCCCTATCCCTATCCCTATCCCTATCCCTATCCCTATCCCTATCCCTATCCCTATCCCTATCCCTATCCCTATCCCTATCCCTATCCCTATCCCTATCCCTATCCCTATCCCTATCCCTATCCCTATCCCTATCCCTATCCCTATCCCTATCCCTATCCCTATCCCTATCCCTATCCCTATCCCTATCCCTATCCCTATCCCTATCCCTATCCCTATCCCTATCCCTATCCCTATCCCTATCCCTATCCCTATCCCTATCCCTATCCCTATCCCTATCCCTATCCCTATCCCTATCCCTATCCCTATCCCTATCCCTATCCCTATCCCTATCCCTATCCCTATCCCTATCCCTATCCCTATCCCTATCCCTATCCCTATCCCTATCCCTATCCCTATCCCTATCCCTATCCCTATCCCTATCCCTATCCCTATCCCTATCCCTATCCCTATCCCTATCCCTATCCCTATCCCTATCCCTATCCCTATCCCTATCCCTATCCCTATCCCTATCCCTATCCCTATCCCTATCCCTATCCCTATCCCTATCCCTATCCCTATCCCTATCCCTATCCCTATCCCTATCCCTATCCCTATCCCTATCCCTATCCCTATCCCTATCCCTATCCCTATCGCTATCCCTATCCCCCTGTTGGTGGGTTGTTGGTGGGTTGTTGGTCATATGACGGAAATTCAGCTGAAGCGATATACATACAAGTTATATGTAGCTTCTTTCTTTTCCTGACATTGAGCTTTTGATGTGTTAGCTTCCACCTTTCATACTTGAGTCGTTCACCTGTTCCCAGTTACAAAAATTACACTTATCCGTTTCTTGCATAACTTTTTTTTGTTTGTTATTTTTTTATTTCAGCTTATGGTTTCGTTTTTACATAACTAATGACATTTCAATTGCAATGTGTTTCGGAAGAATACTTCAACACCATTCTGACATAACACACTTCACACTACTACGATCAACTTTGTTAGCTGCTGGAGTGCTTTGGCCACTCTAAAGTGCATTGTGGTACAACACATTGACCATTGTTGCTTGGAATTATGCAAAGTTACGAGCGCAAGATTATAATATACTTAAAATAGGTTATGTGCATATGGGTCATTCCATGCCAAATCGACAAATTTTTTACCTGACCCCTTTCGATTTCGCTAAAAATTTGCTATCTTTCTCTACCTCCCGAAAGACATTTTTCAGAATTTTTCAAATTGTTTTCCCCAAATCCAAAAAAGTTATGAACTTTAAAAAAGAAAACTTTTTTTTAAATGCTGTAACTTTTTCAAAAATCGGCCGTTTGGGATCATTATTTTTTATAAGTTTTTGTTTTTAAATGTACTCTTCGGAAAAAAAAAAATAAAAAAAAATTTTAATTTTCGAAAAAAGGCCGACTTTTTTTATTTTTATTTTTATTTTTTTTTAATTTTTTTTTTTAATCCAACTAATTCTGCAAAAAGCCCCGCTAATAACAAGATGTGACGGCAATCGCTTCTATTTTTTATCTTGTTATTAGCGGGGCTTATTGCAGAATTAGTTGGGGTTTTTAAAAAAAATAAAAATAAAAATAAAAAAGGGTCGGACTTTTTTTTTTTTTTAATTTATGTATCTGGGCTTTTAAATTTTTTTTAATTAAAACTACATTTAAAAACAAAAATTTAAAAAAAAAATGATCCCAAACGTTCGATTTTTAAAAAAGTCAAAGCATTTTAAAAAAAAAACGTTTTTTTTTAAAGTTCATAATTTTTTTGATTTGGAGAAAAAAATTTTAAAAAAAATCTGAAAAATGTCTTTCGGGGGGTAGAAAAAGATAGCAAATTTTTAGCGAAATCGTATGGGGGTGAGTTAAAAAATGCGTCGATTTGACATGGAATGACCCATATATAAGACATAAGTTTTTTATTGAAACCACTCTTATTTTGCATACATACATACGTTGAGCGTTAAAAAAAAGTACTCATACATAAATAAAAATTTGTTTCTAGATTTACCGGATTTTTCGTTGCATTACTTCGAAAACATTCACTCTTGATTATGAAGGAACATTTAAATTTATATCGGTAGCGTTCGCGAATTAAAAAGTACACAAATTTTTGTACCAAAATGATTCCGAAAAGCCCAGTAACTAAACCCTTGAGGTCGCTATTTTTTTTTTTTTTTTTTTTTTTTTTTGAATTTCGTATGGATAAAAATTTTTGCAATTTTCTTCAAAGAAAAAACCTGACATATTCTCAGATTTGAGCTTTGAACTTTTCAAACTATATGTATTTAAATGGCGTTTATTATAACTACAAAACTTAATACAGCAATTTGAAATCTACTATATTTTGGAAACAAATTGTTCACCCAGTCTAATGTTATGTTTGTATGTATGTTATGTTACTACTATTTTTACTACTGATGTTTTCTTAGTGGATTATAAATTCTTTCGTTGGAAAAGCTACAAGCATTAAATCACGTACGTTTCAACAGAATCCTTATGACCAGTCCACACCTCACGGCTCACAATAAATTTTATACACGGTTAAAAATTATAGGGGACATTCCAGCCAAAAGAGGAAAAGTACCAAATTTTTAAAATGCCATAAACTCCCACTGCTCTGACAGAACTTTACAATAAAGATCTTTTTATTATCATAAGTTAGGGGGTAACTAGTTGCGTAGCTAAGTTTTTCAAACTGCCAACTGATATTTTGCATTTGTTTGTGATTTTTGTTTCTTAAATGCGTTACAAGATAAGACGATATTTAATACTGCAATACACATTCAGTAACTTTGTATAAGCTTTCAAAAATAAATTTGAATTTTTAAACCCAAAAGTTCAAATTTTATACCGAAAAGTTTTAATTTTCAAACCCAAAAGTTTAAATTTCATACCGAAAAGTTTTAATTTTCAAACCCAAAAGTTTAAATTTCATACCGAAAAGTTTTAATTTTCAAACCAAAAAGTTTTCATTTTATACCGAAAAGTTTTAAGAATAAAATAAAACTAAAAAATGTGGCAGCTGGCAGGATTCGAACGAAAACGCTCACGAGTCACAGCCGACTGCTCTACCGCTGAGCTATGACGCAGATGAAGTTTTTGTGGGCAAAATTCAATTACATTCAAACAAACCAAAAATAAAAAATTTTGACTGATTTTTCATTTAGATTTTAAATCGAAATCAAAAGAAATTGAAATTCTTTGTAGGTATTTGGATGGTTTGAAATATTGTACAAAAAAGTTTGAAAAATTCATTAAACTTTATACGGGTTTAAAATTTAGGTTCATTTTTTTAGCCGTGTGTGAATGAATAAAGTCCCCGAAATTAAAAAAAAAAATCATGCATCCGCCACTGGTTAAACTTATACGTTTTTGACAACTTTTCAAAACTAACTCTGAGTTAGGTTAGGTTAGGTTCAAGTGGCTGCCGCAGAGGCACACTTAGGCCAGTTTTGAAAAGCCCGTTGTGATACCACCAACACTAGGAAAGTCAGTCCCGGAACCTGGCCATATGGAAAATCCCTGAGTTGTTAGGACTTTCCACATAACTCAGAGTTAAAACTATTAATATTTCTAGTATCACCTGTGATCGAAAATTCGACCAATAAAATCTGATGGTGGTGACTGGAGGGGGTCGAGGGGCCACTAGCCCCGTACCCCCCATCCTTAAATTTTGGGACGCCCCTGAAAATATACCGCCTATACCTCAGTTTTTTCAATTTCCTTTCCATCGGTGCATATTTCATTCAAATCGGTCAAAGGGTTCGCTCACAGGAGGTTCCTATTTGCATTTTTTTTTTCAGCCCAGCCTAATGTATGTACACTCGTTGGTACCTCGTTTTGAATTCCTTTAAAATTAATTTACTTTTCTATGTTATTTATGTGGCTTATTGGCGATTCTTGCAATCTTTTCGAGCGCAATCAATATTCGTTCTTCATTTATTATTTACGTCCATACTTACCTTGAAAATTCATGAACATTGATTTCCTCGCCCATTACAAGTGCTGTGTAGTATGGGTACACTCTAAAAAAAACAAAACATTAGTAGAACAAATTTTGTTTTCACCATACTGACACCATAGGAAATAGTTATTATATAAAACTAGCAGATGCTGGCGACTTTGTTTGCAAAACTTAAAAAAAAAAACAGGCCAAAAAACAGGCCAAACATCATGTTTTTATAATACATCGACCCCATCGCCACCTAGCGGTTTTTGTAACAGAGTTTTTGATAATAGCGAACCCAGCTTCATCTTACTTCGGCTGCTGTACGAAGTGATCCGGAGATATGCGGGAGCACTCCGCTGGATTGAATTGTACTCTCAGAGAGCAGGGGGTGAATTCTGGTTCTATGAAATGATAAAATGAAAAGAATTTTCATACAAAATCTGTGAAAAGAAACTTCAAATTCATACAAATTTTTTTCACGTTATCATATCATAGAACCAGAATTCACCCTCAGGTGCGCGAGTCGTTCTGCGAAATCATTGGCTGTCTGTTGTGACTGCAGCTTTTCGAAGTCCAGCTTTCCTTGCGTTTTTTGTGGTGCCTCTTTCATTGTACTTAGGCGAGTACGAATCTTGGGTGCTACCAAGTAGTGATCAGAGTCGATGTTTGCACCCCGTATCGCACGTACGTCCATAACGCTGGAAGGATGCCGTCCGTCTATCACAAAGTGATCGATCAGATTGCGTGTTTTCCGATCTGGCGATAGCCATATTGCTTGATGGATCTTTTTATGCTTGAACCTGGTGCTGGCTACGACCATATTTCGTGGACCGGCGAAGTCGATCAGGCTGTATCCATTCGGCGAAGTCTCTTCATGGAGGCTGAACTTTCCGACAGTGGGGCCAAATACACCCTCTTTGTTCACCCTGGCGTTAAAGTCGCCAAGCACGACTTTGATATCATGACGGGGGCAGCGCTCATAAGTTTCTTCTAATTTCGCGTAGAATGCATCTTTTTTCATGTCGTCCTTGTCCTCAGTCGGTGCGTGCGCACAGATAAACGATATGGTGAAAAATCGTAGTTTTATTCGGATTGTGGCGAGACGCTGGTTCACGGCTGTGAAAGACACTACCTGTTTCACAAGCCTCTTTCCCACCACAAAAACGACGCCGAATCTGCACTCGCTCCAGTAGACATTGCAGGTTTGGATGGTCTTATAACCTTGTCCCGTCCATCGCATTTCTTGTGTAGCGGTGATGTCAGCTTTTGCCTTGTTGAGGACCCAACTAGGCGGGCATCGTCACCTTCCCTGCTAAGGGTTCGGACATTCCAAGAACATGCCCTGATTTCCTTAATCATATTCCTAGTTCGTTTGCAGTGGTCGTTATCTAAAGAGTGAGTTGTCATATCCGAGGTCTGAATATTGGATCTCATTGGAAGTTTGTTTTTATGTGGTGGGTCCCAAACCCTACGCACAACCCATTTCTCGGGGGTTGGATTTAAATTACACATTTATATAGCGAACCGCTTGGTTCAAGACAGACACCCGCTTGCAGCCGCACCTCATGGTGACATACGCTGCTGATGAAGTCCCCTGGCGATTATGTCGGAGTGGTCTTGTCAGGTTGTCGCCTTCTCACATTAGTTCATCACCGAGCGGGTGTTCAGTGGCTATCCAGAGGATACGTGAGCTTTCCCGGACGTAGTGAGCTGATTGGACCGTAGTCAGCTGATTGGACCGCCAGTTAAATGGCGATCAGAAACTTTCCCCACTTGCGTGGACTTCTACACACGGCCCCAGCTCCACCCAGCTGCATCTAACGTGAAAAATAAAGCCTATGTCGAGAGGACTTATCCAAAGAACAAACTGTCTAAATTTTGCGATAGTCGTTTCAGTAGTTTTTAAGCTAATCAGTGTCCTAAATTTTCTTTAAAATATTAAAAATGCCCAAAAAATATTTTTGTTTTATTAATTTTAATATTTTATTGTTTTCATAAACTTCGTGCCCGTCACGCCAACATTTACATATTTTTATCGAACTCAGCTGATTTTTTTTTTTTTTTTTTCATCCACATAACTTATTCCCGGTCAATTACTTAACGATAAGCTGGTACATAACATTTCTTGATAGTGCGTTTACATTGCCCTTTAACTTGTTCAGTGAGTGATATTTCTTTCGCATTAAATTTGTGTTTATTTTTTTAAATTTTTTTCTTATTGGTATAAATTGGGGTTTGTGTTTAATTATTTCGTCTTAAATTTTTAAAACTATGTTATCGATTGTTGTTTTATTATTATTATTATTATATTTATTCAAAATCTTATATTTTTATACGTGTCACTTAAAATGTCTACTTATATGTTTTCAGTGTTGCCAGATTAATAACAATTTGTTTTTTGGGTATTTTTTTGGTTAGCTTTCTTTTTGCTTTAATTTTTGTTAGTGCCATATGTTTGCAGTTTTTCAAGTATGTGTTAAGGTATAACTATCATTATGTATAGATTTTCTTGCGTTTTCTAGGCAACATGCATTCTAACTGTTGTTATTACAACTTTTTTCAAGTTATTTTTTTTTTTTGCTAAAAGTTTTTTTTTTCTTTAATTTTTTTGTTTCTTTTTTTTTTTGTTTTTGTAACACACTTTCGATATCAATGTTGCATGGAAATTATGAAAGCTAGCACAAGAACACTGTACCTATTGAGCTACATAAAGTACATTTTCAATTAAGGCACAATTTTTTACAGTGTACTTAAGTTTAAGGTAGTAGATTGAGCTGGATGGAAATTTTCAACAAATTTAAATGAGATGAATATAATTTCACGTACTCACCATAGTATTCTATGAGCGTTTGGCGCAAAATTTTATGTTTGTGAACTTGAATACACTGTAAAAAATATATACGCCACAACAGGTGCCCTAATATTTTTTTGCGCTTTTTCGCTTTCTTGCCTGTTAATTTTTTTTGCAGAATGTTATTTTTTATATATTTTGTTGAAATATGGGATGATAACATTAGTTAAATGCGTGGAAGGTTTTTTTCTTTGAATATCATAGTTTTTTTTGCAAATTTTTAATTTTTTTTTTTTGTATTTTTTTTTTATAATTTTGTTTGTATTTCTGTTTTGCTATTCGGACTAGCGCTGAGTTTCGATTGTTCTTTCGAATTTTTTTGTAAATTTTTTTTTTTTAAATTTTTTTTTTATTTTTTTTTTTTTTTTTTTTTCTTTAAATCAGTTTAACTTCTACACATAAACTAACATCTCAGTCGCTGAATTAAAAGGATAAGTAACTAATATATACCTATTTGTATATATACAAACATACATATTTATAAAACAACAACATTTAATACCACTTAAAGCCGTTTTAAAGCATATTAGTATTTATTGCCGTTATCTCTTATGAGTGTATTTTTTCGCACTTAAGCGAGTAGGTAATACCTTAAAAAAAATTAAAAAAAAAAATGTCAAAAAAAAAATTTAAAAAAAGAATTAAAAAAAAAATTATAAAAAAAATTTAAAAAAAAATATTAAAAAAAAAAAATTTAAAAAATAAATATACATATAAGGCTCGCCTCTAACTATAAATAACCAGCCTATCAGACGAAGTGACATCACTCTG
This sequence comes from Campiglossa producta, assembly GCA_964058755.1. NCBI lineage: Eukaryota > Metazoa > Arthropoda > Insecta > Diptera > Tephritidae > Campiglossa > Campiglossa producta. The sequence continues at coordinate 99,994,070 of CAXKVI010000004.1, forward strand.
AAACATCCGTTGAGTAATTCAAACTATCACGTATACCTCTCTGACGCCCTTTTTCTGTTTTGAAGCTATAGTTCGTTTGGGGGGGCAAAATCATTTTACTTTGGGACCAGTTTTGTAACAAGTTTGTTTCGTTTCTCTTCAAGTAGAGTAGGTCGGCTAAATTGAACGTGTTCTTGATCGTTTCAGGATTTTTTCAGCACCATTCCATAACTATTTTGGGATAATTTCATATTTTTGTAATCGTTATGAAACATTTTAAGAATATTCGAGACCATTTCGCTCTATTTTCGTAACCAATTCGAAGTGATTTCGGTTAAGCGCTGATGTGTATTCGGCAAAGCTTCGAAATAATTTGTGGTCTACTTTCGAAACCATTTCTGGATCATCTCGAAATCAATTTTAAATATTGTCATTCGTGTTTCCTGATAATTTCGAGGTTATTCCAGAATCGCTTCAGAGTAATATGAAGAGCAATGTAGATGATTTTAGGAGTTTTTCCGAGTTGTTTGATTTTTTAATTTCGGGAGCGAGGTGATTGCGGGATTATTCTCTGATCTAACCTTGGGTCATATTTTTCGGATGATTTCGCATTTTAGGGTAATTTTTTATTTATTTCCACCACCATTTCGAGGTTGTTGCAGGATCGCCTCTGGGTAGAATCGGGATCGTTATAAAATAGTTTTGAAGACTCGTTCGAGATAGCTGGGGGTTCTTTTCGGAACCAATTTTGGATGATGTCATTCGTGTTTCCTCATAATTTCGTAGCTGTTTCGCCATTTCGAGGTTATTTCAGAATCGCTTCAAAGTAATATGATAGGTTTTTCGAGTTATTTGTTTTTTTTTTTAATTAGGGGTCGAGATGATTTTGGGATAGTTCTGATCTGCAGGTTGTACCTTTCGGATGACTTCGCATTTTTGGATAATTTTTAAATTATTTCCACTACCATTTCGAGGTTGTTCCTGGGTAAAATCGGGATCATTATAAAATAGTTTTAAAGACTGTTTCGACATAGGTTAGGTTAGGTTCAAGTGGCTGCCGTAGAGGCACACCTAGGCCAGCTGTTTCGACATAACTGGGGTTTATTTTCAAAACCGATTCGGGCTGATTTTGACTTAGTGCTGCTCTATTTGAAAGTTATTTTCGGATCCAATAACTTTGCTATTTTTAGATGTCATTAATGTTTTGGATAACTTTCAAGGTGTTCCCAAGGTTGTTCCAGAATCTCTACTCAGTAATATGCGGATCATTATGGAATGGATATTTGTAGGTGTGTTTCGAGATATTTTTGTTTTATTATTTTCGTGATGAGTTAATTTCGGGATAGTTTTGCTCTAATTTGATATCCGTTTATTCGGGTTTCTCTGTGATCTATTTGAGAGGTTTAATTATGTTTTTTTTTGCTTTTTAATTTTTTTACAGTTTATAACGCTTGGTTCTTGAACACTTGACACTCAACTAGGTTTTTTTTATATTTTTACTTCTAATTATTTTCTTATTTCGCTTAATCAATTATTTAATGAATGCATTCTCTTATTATTATTCTTATTATTTGTTTTAATATTCCTCTACCTTGTGTGGGGTATTTATTAGTGTATTTATTTTTCATTTCGCGCTTAAAGCTAAGCATTTTTTATTACTTTCATGAGTAAACAAGTATTTGATGATTTTCTGCCCTTTTATCATATTGAGGGTATTCACCTAGACGCGCAAATAAGAAAGTTTGTAAGATTTTCGCGTATTGAATGAAGTGCCTTTTTGACATTATATAAGTCTACATGACAGACTTTAGTTGCCTTTTTTGTTCATTGTACATGCTGGGCTTGTTGGTTTTCATACTATTTTCATTGTTTGTTGTCTTTATAATTTTGTTTTTTTTTTTCTTTCAGTGTACTTACCCACTTTGAATCGTTCAATTAACTTTTTTCTTAAAAGTTCCCCTTCGTAGACAACATTATTCACTAAACGCTACAAATTTTGTAAATGATTTTCACAATTGATTGGCTTAAAGCGTTTTTTTTAACATTCCCTTTTTTAATGTTTTCAAAAGCGAAAACAGAATTTTTTCTTTAATATTTATAGAAATGACAAAAGACTAATGACAAATTAAAAATTGATTGAATAACAATGATTATAACAACAAAACTTTATTCTCATTCAAATTTAGAGTATTTATGTGGTTAAAAAAAAATTTCCCTTTTTGGGAAATTTCAATTATCTGATTTAAAAACATATCTTAGTTGTTAACCTTAGTAGATATTTATATAACAGGGAAGGCGAGAAAGTTCGGTTCTCAAATCTTTTAAACTTCCCTTTTTGGGAATTTTTATATTTCAGAAACTTGGGAATAAAAAAATTCCTTTTTTCGAAAGTTTAAATTTTCTAATTTGAAAACATTTTGTTTAAATCCGATAAAAGGGAAGGTAGGGAAGTTCGGTTCTCTAATCTGGAAAATTTCCCTTTTTGGGAGATTTCAATTGTCTGATTTAAAAACATTTCATAGTTGTAAACCTTATTAGATATTCATATAAGAGGGAAGGCGAGAAAGAAATTTTTTAAATTTCCCTTTTTGGGAATTTTTATATTTTGTTTAAATTTTCTGATTTGAAAACATTTTATTGTTTAAATCAGATAAAAGGGAAGGCAAGGAAGTTCAGTTCTCTAATCTGGAAAATTTCCCCTTTTGGGAATTTTTGTTTTCAAAACATCCTAAGCTAAAATTTATTAAGGAATATAGATGAAAATAAAACGTACTAAAATAAAATAAAACCAAATATTTATTATTATTTTATTGTTGATGTTTATTGTTTGTTTTTATTTAGACCGAATCGACATTTAACATAAATTGTTTAACTATTTGATAAATTAGTTTAATTGTTCGCAGTTTGCAAACGCTTCAATTTGCAAAAGTTTGTAAGTCCTTTTAAAAAAGAAGCACAGATATTTCCATATCAACACACAAACTTTTGCTAAAGATTTATTCATTTTTTATTCATTTTTTCAACTTTCTTTTTGCATTGAATTTACAAATTTTATTTTAACATTTTACAATCAAGGTTTTAATTTAGTTGTTCCTTTCTAAATGTTGCATTTGCAATTAAAACTAGCTGGCACAGCAAAGCCGAAGACAAAAATAGCACCACGCACTCGTTCAGTTAAAGAATTAAAAAAAGAGTTCGAAGGAAAAAGTATTTTTTTATCGAAAAGAAGATTTCTTTTCACGAAGAGAGTAAAGTCAATGTTTGAGTAAGAATTAAAATAAATTTTTTACGAAGAGATACATATGTACTCTCCTTACATGAAAAATAACAGGGCGCCTTGGACGAAAGAGGGAAGTTCTGTTTTGACGAAGAGAGAGAGAGAGAGGTGAGAAACGAAAAGTGGGTTTTGCTCTTTTTATTTCTATTTGCTTTGCTCCAGTTTTTACTTGATTTTAATAATTAGAAAATTGGTATAATTAATTAATAATTTCAAGTGCCCTGAGACTTAGGAAAATCAAAGTTTTATTTTTAGGTCATCCACTTTTTAACTCTTATTAAAACAATTTAATGATTCAAGAATAAAAAATTTGTTACAAAAAGTAAAATACTGTTTATAGATTTTCAATCTCTTTGAGAATATTTTTTTTAGTAACTTTTGTTAGTTGTGCTACTTTTACATTTGCCAATTATAGTAAGTGTTTCTATTTAAGAATTGTAGTGGATTGCATTGGATAATCTAGGCAAACCAAAGCGCCTAAAAGTATGCAACGAAAACCAATATTTGGTGAAAAAAATTCTCCGACCATATATTTCAAGCATAAAAAGGAATTTTTTCAGCCTTTATATTTTAAAATATTTTTAAACACATCTTAAAAGTATTTTAAATAGACCCTAGTCAGAAATTTTATTCAGAACATCCTATTTTAAAATTTGTTTCAAAAACGCCAGACCGCTTAAAATGTATTGTATATTCGCTGAGATATGGCGATCCTAAATCAAGTTTTAAGATAAAAAATTCTGAAATGCTACGATCTTCAAAGAAATTCTGAGGTGAAGCGTTTGTGAAAAATATTTTGAGAGAGGATGATCTTCCACTCAGCCGTCAAAGCAGAATAAATTTTTATTCCTCAGCTAATTGACGAATAAAAAGACCTAATATACAGACTGAAAACTGTCAAAAAATATGAATTTATCATGTTTCAAAATATACCGAAACGAGTAGAAGGTTAAGAAAGTAAAGCACTGTTTTTGCTTACCCCTTCACCGGGTAAAAAGCTCCGAAAAAATTTAAAAATATAATCTCATTTGTTTGAATACTAAACAACAACAAAGAAAAAATATCAATTATTCGCTCTTAATTTTTGAAATATGTATCAACAATTTTTTTTTGCGAATTATCTTAAATGCAATAAGATTGAAATAAAATATTTTTACTTATTTTGCTCATCTCAATTTTATATATAAATAAAAAATGGAATTCTATATGGAAGCAAATTGCACAGTATCTAATTAAAACATGTTTAAATGAGGAAAAAATAAAAACTAAATCAATACAATCGTTTTATTAGTTATTATTTATGTATGTGAGTAGTTGTCCTGCATAAAATTTGTTGTTGTCGTGGTGTCACTGCTATTAATGTGGTTATTGTTGTTGCTGTTAGTTTCGGTCTGGCTGCCGCGCTACTACTCTCTTCATCCACACGCTCAAGCATCAACATTTTCTTCAAAATTACGCCTCATTCATATATCTAATATTTTTTTTTTTTTTTGTTGCTTTTTTTTTCTTTTGTATTATTTTCAATTATCATTACTTATTAAGATTATTTTTATCATCATTATTTATCATATTATTTTTAAATTTAATAAATAGGCAATCCAATTCTAAACATTCTCAATAATAACGCGCATGCGCCAACGCCAACACCACCACACGACGCCGTTTGCCACGCCCACGCCAACGACAATGCCAAAGTGCGCGTTCACGTTGTCGACGCCTACGCACACGTAATAGCCAACGTCACTTACGCTGAAACATGCGCCGCAACGTATTACGCCAGCATTGCGTTTGACCAACACCCGCCACACCACCAACATCAGACGAAGACGACGCCGCAGCTGATGTTGATGTGGGCGTAACTGCACCGCCAGACACCGAACGTGTGCTACGTCTAAGCGGCATTAATAACGGCAACGGTAGCGAAGTGGTTTTTGTTGCAGCTAACGATTTACGCAATGATGTACATGGTACCATATCCAATTCAGCCATAGCCGCCGCAGCCACCAGACCACTACTGCTGCTGCTGCTAATTTTATTGTTTAGCGTGCGTTCGGTGGCGCTGGTGTCAACATATGACGGCGATGGCGATGGTGATAGTGACAATGACATCAATGTTGTTCTTGGTGTTTTTTGTAGTTGTTGTTGTTGTTGTTGTGAAAAGAGCGTTGCTAACGCTGTGGCTGGTGGTGGTGGTGGTGGTGGTGTTATAGTTGTTGCTGGCGCATACACGCAACAGCATGATATTGTATTTTATCTCAGCCATGGATGCTTTAGGCATGCCGCAGCTGTTGCACGCTTCGCTCGATCAAATTCCAACATTGGTATGAGAAAATTGGCAAACGCCTCTGCATCATCACGTGGCCATTCATATTTTTCCGACAACACATCAACTAATCCCCATGGTTTTAAACCAGTAATGTTGCGTAGCTCTCCTTTGCGATTGAATGCTTGTGATGCATACGCACCACGTAGTATAATGTTATGCGGTATTGGACCCAATAATTCGATAATATGTGCAATATGATCCTCGTCACGTGAATAATTTTCACCCGAATGTGGTTCGAATAGATAATCGCCTGTGGCCAATTCAAAAGCCATGCATGCTGTACTCCATATATCGGCAGATGTATCATAGCCGGCGCCGAGTATTACTTCCAATGAACGATATTGACGTGTTTGTATATCTTCGGTAAAATGTTTATCAACCCAACATGCATTACCCAGATCGGCGATTTTCACATCAAATTTGCATGGCTCTAAGGCGGGATCTTTGCGTGGTTTGGGTTTGACGTTCGGCGGTGATTGAGGATTTGTATACAATGCCGGCTCTGATTTGGTTTGTTGTGGTATAACGGATGTTACAGTGCAACTAACAATTTTCTCATTATTATTGGAGTTTTGTTGTGTTGTATTTGTTGTTGTTGTTGTTATAACATGCGTATTAGAAGTGCTTGAATTGTTATTATTTTTAATATTGTTATTTTGCGTTTTGTTGTTGTTTGCCTTTGCGTCGGCAGTTTTTGAAACTTTTTTATTTGCTGATTGTCCTTTAAGGGTCGGTGAAGAGCTGCCCGAGTCGTTACGTTCGCCTTTAATAGTACGGCTATCGCTGCTAGAGGTCGATTTATTATCGTTTTGTTGTTGCTTTTCCTTTTCTTTATTGTGTTGTTGTTGTTGCTGTTGCGCTGAGTTTTCTGCAAAGAATGAATTTATTAATTTAAAAACCAAACAAAAAAACATTCCATGTCAAATTTTTAATGGTTAAAAAATGATTTCAAAAGCTTCACAAAATAAATTTTCAACTATGTACATACATATTTTTTATTTTTTTCTTTAATTTTGAAATTTTTTTGTCTCAATTTTTTCTTAATTTTTAATTTATTTTTTTATCATTTTTTATTGTTTTTTTAATTATTATTTTTTTTTTTAATTTTTTTTTATTTAATTTTTTATTTTTTTTTTTTAATTTTTAAATTTTTTTATTTTAAAATTTTAAAGTTTTTTAATGTTTTTTTTTTAATTTTTAATGTTTTTTAATTTTTAAAATTTTTTATTTTTATTGTTTTTTATTTTTTATTTTTTCTTTTAATTTTTTTATTTTTTTTAATTTTTTATTTTTTTTTTTAATTTTTTTTTTTAATTTTGCAAACTTTTTCAATTTTTTTATTTATCTCTTTATTTTTCTATTCTTTTTAATTTTTTATTTTTTTTTTTTAATTTTTTTTTTTAATTTTGCAAACTTTTTCAATTTTTTTATTTATCTCTTTATTTTTCTATTCTTAATTTTTTTTATTTTTTTTTTTTTATTTTTAATGTCTTTTTAATTTTTAATGTCTTTTTAATTTTTAATGTCTTTTTAATTTTTAATGTCTTTTTAATTTTTAATGTTTTTTTAATTTTTATTGTTTTTTTAATTTTTTGTTTTTTTTTTTAATTTTTAATGTTTGTTAATTTTTAATTTCTAATTCTTAATTTTTTTTTTTAATTTTTATATTTCTTTTACATAATTTTTTAATTTTTTTTCATTTTTTTTTCAACTTTTTTAGTTTTTGTTTTTATTATTTTTTATTATTTTTATTATTTTTTTTTATTTTTTTATTTTTTTTTGTTTTATTTTTTTATTTATTTTTTTTTTTCCATTTCTTTTATTTCTTTTAATTTTTTTTTGTTTTTTTTTTTATTTTTTGTTTTTTTTTTGTTTTTTTTTATTTTTTTGTTTTTTTTTATTTTTTTGTTTTTTATTTTTATTTTTTTAGATTTTTTTTTTTTTTTTTTTTTTTTTTATGATGAAAGGAAACTCCCACCAAAATTCTTTCAAATCGGAAGGAGTAGCGATTTGACACATGTATGTATCAAACATTTCCAGGGTGGGCGAAATGATTCCAACAAAGATTGAAACAAGAGTCCAGATCAGAGTTTAGATCAAAATCTAGGTCCATAGAGGCTGGTTGTTCAGAGACGTTCTATCTAAGAAAAATCCACAAAGCTTTATCTCAACTACAAAAATTTAGTTTATGTGGAAATTGATCTATTTCAAGTCTGAGAACCACCACAGCAGAGTTGGAATCATACCCGTTATGTTATCTTTCTACTTACTCTTATTTTTCTTTTTCTTCTTTTTCTTCTCCGCAGCAACACCACCACCGACACTATTGGTAATAGCCTGTTGTTCTACGGCAACTTTAGCTGCTTTCGGTTTTTGTTTTTGTTTTCGTGGTGAGTTCGTATTTGAATTATTGCTGTCACGTACTTGCAGTTGCTGTTGTTCTTCTTCATCATCATCATCAGCGTCACCATCTGCTGCAAGCTCTTCCGAAATAACATCTTGTTCGCCATCTTCGTCATCATCAAAATCGTCTTCTGGCTTTTCTTCAACCTCAAACACATCACCATTCACCAATTTACCACCTTTCAAACGTGCACTTTGCTCATTACGTCCATCGCCAACACCATCGTTAGAGAGCTGCTGCTGTGTTCCGTCTACAGCAACACCATCAGCTGGAGTATCGCCGCCTGGTGCACCACCGCTTTGTTCCAAATAATCCCATTGTTTTTTAAACAATTCTAAACGTTTCTTTGCTTTCTTTTTGAGTTTCTTCTTTTTATTTTTACTCATTTTACCAGTGATTTGTGGTTCACGATACTCCTTGGGTGCACGACTTACAAACGATGGAAACATTTTATAATTCATCACATACAATTCGGTAGCTTCATTTGCCAACGAACGTACATATTGTTCATCAACGCATAGCAGCACATTTTCGGGTTTAATGTCGGTATGTATGATTTTGCAGCAGGTGTGTAGATAGTCTAAACCTTCGAGCACCTGACGTGTAATGGATTTTACATTCTCAATAGGTATACCACGATAATTGGATTTGCGTATGAGTTTTAACAAGTTGTCGCCGAGCACCTCAAATACCATACAAATGTGTGTGCCATTAACGCCAGTGATCTTGAAATCATCGAGCAATTGCACCGTTTTTTGACGACGCGGATTACTTGGCTCCGAGTCACGCACCGATTTGAGTATCTTAATTTCATCTTTTGCTGTCTCAGCGAAATGATGAGCGGATTTAACAATTTTTATGGCCACGTAACGTTTCTCCTGCAAATCCCAACACAGCCAAACGGTAGAGAAATGTCCCCAACCCAATTTGCGTACAACGTGGTAACGTCCTGCGAAAAAGAATAGAAAAATATATTTAGTTAGAAGCAGGATAAAAAAATTAAAAGCACAAAAAGTCAAAAAGTAAAATAAACGGAGAGCAAAAATTTTAGAGCTCCTGATATTCGAATATGGCAGCATTCGAAAACTTAAGTTCGAATAACAATATTCGAAAAAAAGTGCAACTGTTCGATGACCATATTCGAGTATTTTTTTTTGTTCGAATATTCGAAGCAAAAAAAATCTACAATCGAAGCGTCAAATATTCGAATTGTTCGAATAATTTTAAAAGCTTTACTTTTAAGTGGGTTTGTTAGTTTCGGCGTTTTTATGGGGACTCCTTTTTGTACTTCAAGTTAATATACTTTTTGCCATAAAGCCAGAAATGAAATTTTTAGTGTCAGTTAGTGGAATTCGGAAATTTGTAGTTTATATTACTTCAAAGTTCCACATTGGCAGTAGCCGTCACTATAGTCAAGTTCTAGAAACTCTGAAGCGGTTGTTTTTAGAAAATAATACTGTTAAATTATATATAATAGCCTACTCAGGCATTCGTAGCTGGAACGTTATGAATACGTGTCTATAAGTTTGAAGTCACAAATTAGTTAAAGCTCCGTTTCTTTTACTACTACTGTGCTCTTTGGGCAAGAACAATTGCGGTGTTGATGATTTTACTGAGGTGAGTATAGCGGGAACGAAATCGCAACGGGATGTTTCAAAATAGAGTTAATGGCACAGAGTGCGTATGTCGAAGCAGAGTGAAAACACACAGAAGGTCGAAAACGCGGTTACGGTAAGCGCAGGCAAGTGCCGCAAAGTAATTTGTGAGAAACTTCCTACCTTACCCTGCACAACCCTACACTCTTCGATTCTTTTTGTAGTGTCTATTGGACGCGGAGAAGCGATATTTGGATCTATGCCCCGTCCACAAGGCCACTGGTACTTCCCTTGGGATGCACCGACATCCATCCACCGGTCATCGGTAACCTGGCACCGATCCACCAGACTTCACCAATCGGCTAGACTAGAATATCACCTGTAAATCACTGTGTTCTTGTTAGTAAAGGAGGTGGGACCTCTACTTGATCCTGGATTGGCTGAGCATTACCTCAGCCTACGAAAAAATCCACCTCATAAATGGCTTAGGGGTATAAGAGTAGGTCGCCTCCGCGTTTGTGCACCCTGGGTAACGTTAAATGACCTACATAAATGACCCCCTGCGGGTTAGGGGTTTAGAATATGCCCGAGGTAGGCATACCGGTCGTAAGAGGCGACTAATATGCACATAGGTAATTGACGTGCTACTCGATGGTTGATCTACGTATATGATGCCTCTCACCTCTCATTACCCATCTTCTCCTTCCTCACGGATGGAGGGATGACATGACCTAGAAGGTTCCACTGGTCATACCAAATCGCTACCACGACAGTCGGGCAGTACCGCAAGGGAGTACCGCAGCGTACCGGGATCATATCCGGCCAAGGACTGTCAACTTCGGCATCACTCCCCAAAACCTTCGGGGAGTATTTTGCTGTTAACAACAACAACAACAACAACACCAACAACAACAACAACAACAACAACCTACATACATGGCCTACACGGCTAGTTTTTACGTATTGCCGGTTTAAGAGAACTGTACCAGTACTTGTGCTGTACCCATCGTACTGAAACGACCCGAGTCGCTTTTTTATATCGACCCGGCCAAGAGCAATACACGCGGGGTCACCCTGTCTGACATTTGGGCAGGGCTCCACCTCGTTACAACAACTCAGAAGGTTTTCAAATTTGCCAATTTTATTACAGCGTTTCCGGTAAGAACTTTTGTTCCGTCCGTCAGTACCCAGACAACACAATCTCTAACGTTAGAGAAATATTTATTGCTACATTAGAGTCGATTTCTAGTATAGTTCTCTAGTATCTTTATCAACTCGAGAATGACTATACTAGATGTAGACACGAGAAGAAAGATACTAGAGAACTATACTAGAAATCGGCTCGAGAATGATTAGAAAAATTATACAAATCCAATTTACATTAGAATCACATTAGAAAACAACATTAGAACTCGATTGCAGAGCTATGATTTTACAGATTTTAAAATTATGTCCCATTTTTGTCTGATAACTCTATCATGTAATCCGATCCGAAAGGAAATGCGATTCGAAAGCTGTCAAATTACATACAATTTTTTTCAAATTCGAAATAAATTTCTTTCGGATCGGATTACATGATAACCCCCAGGTCTTTCTCGAGCCGTTCTCTAAAGTATAGATTAAAGAATGGATCTGGGCATCTAATCTACCTAAATTTAGTGTTTGTTGGGTAGGCGCAAACATCCAGAATCCCCGCCATCCTCGCCCATAAAGTTTAATTGAAAACACCTACCATTGTTTCACGCAATTCCCTTTTCCCATCATATTCATTATTAAATATTCAAAAAAAATAGAGAGTTTAATTGAACTCGTCAACTTTACCTAATAAATAGACGAGATCATAAAAACCCGTACAATCTGGCAGCAAATTCATTTTGGTTGCGTGATGTGATCTATCTATTGGCTGCATAAAATTTCACACTACACAACAACAACAACTACAACCTTTTCATAGGTTCATGCGACACTTTTAAATTGCACGAACATATTTTATTTGGATTATTTGTCTACTTTTCGCGCTATTTAACACATAGTATTTTTTTGTACTATTTTGTTATTTATTTATTTGTACAGGGCAAACAGTTGTTTGTGTGTATTGTTTATGTACTTTTATTCTACCGGTCATAGAAACATTGCGCACACCAGACAATGTCGTTGATTCCGACTTTTACATTTCAATGCCAATTTAATACTAAAAAAGCACAATGGTCACATTGCATTGGAATCCAATGCATGCCCACCCGCTGTTGTCCAAGGAAAAGACGGACGTTCAACGCGTCGGCCGGTACTCAAGTGTAAGTTATCTTTCGTGAAAGCAGCAATGTTGTGCGGTGCGTCTTTGTTAAGCTACCAGCGATTACTAGATATACTAGATATATTGAACCCTATATAATATACTTTTATCGTCAGCTTTTACTGAATGTTAAACAAATGTAATTAACTTGACAAATTGTGAATCCGAGTACCTAAGTATAGATAGTAAAGGCAATAAATAAAATAGCATGGAGTTTAATGTCCACTCTAAACTTAGCAAGTCAAATGTAATAAATTCGGAAAAAGTTAAAAACTTTTACGTATAGTAATTTCTTTATAAAAAAAGTAGTATAATGCTGTTTTGACAGCCTTCTCTTCCAAATATTATTTTATGTTATGTCGGCTGGAGTTCAATTTGTTTCTCCAATTTTTCCATTGGGCAATGTATGGATTAACAAAGAGTAGTAATGTTGAAGTCGGACGGATATCTAGCCAGGGACTGATAACACAGAATAACAAGGAGCACGAAATAATACCTCAACAAACCCCTAAGAAGGGAGTTTTTCGAAGTTTTCTCCCTTTATTTTTCATAATTTGAAGCTTTTTATTGATTAAGATACAAGTTTAGATTAGTTAGTTAGACGCATTTTTTTAGGTATTTATTTTTTTTTTTTTTTTTAATAAACTTTTTTTTATTTTTTTTTTTAATTAATTTTTTTTTTAATTTTTTTTAAATTTTTTTTTAATTTTTTTTTAACTCATTTTTTTTAATATTTTTGTTATTTAAAAAAAATTTTTAATCTTTTTTGTAATTTAAAAAAAAATTGTTTTTTTTTGCAATTTAAAAAAATGTTTTTTTTTTTTTTTAAATTTTTTTTTTCTTTTAGGGACATTCCATTGTGACTCCTGGGACATTTGACACGAGAGCTTAGTCAACTTTGACTTAATAAACTGACATTGGGATTTCAACTGCTATGAAATATATATATCGACATGGATAAATATCCAATACATTAAATGCATTAAAAGAATTGGCGAAATAACAACAAATAGCTTTATAACTACTCAGTAAGTGAGTGTGACTCCTGGGAAACCGAAAAATCCCTTTGTTGCACCTTTATGAGCACGAAAACGAATTTTAGCTTTACAGTTCAACTTTGAACTACAATTTGTATATGATCGAAAGTACATAATACATAGTACCATATTCTTTAGAAGTAAGATAAGTATTAGCTTTTAGAAATTTTTTACAAATGTTAAAGGGTGTGACTTCTGGAACATATTCCTGTTTTTTTGTGATACAATTTGTAAGTTTTTTCAGTATTGTCGATGCAGTTCCCTACAAATTTAGCTATGCAACTAGTTGGCGGCCGCCGTGGTGTAGCGGTTAAATATTCGGCCTTCTACACCAAGTCGTGGCGGTTCGATGCCCGGCAAAAGTAACATCAAAAATTATTTAGAAAAAGAATTTTTCTAAACGGGTCGCCCCTCGGCAGTAGTTTGCCAAATTCTCCGGGTGTATTTCTGCCATGAGAAGCTTCTCAGCAAAAAATTCATTCGCCAACTTGTAGGAAAATTCAAAAAGCAACACACCACAAGTTGGAAAGAGAAGCTCGGCTAGAAATCTCGTTAGAGGTTATGATAACCTGTTGTTATATCGCCGCTCTTTTGGATGGAATGTCCCTTTAGTTTTTTTTTTATTTTTTTTTTTTTTTTTATTTTTCTTTTATTTTTTTTATATTTTTTTATTTTTTTAATTTTTTTAGTTTTTTAATATTTATTTAAATTTTTTCTTAATTTTTTTTTAAATTTTTTTTTAACTTTTTTTAATTTTTAAAATTTTTTTTTAATTTTTTTTTTTTTTAATTTATTTTAATTTTTTTTTAATTTTTTTTTAATTTTTTTTTTTTGAGTTTTTTTAAATTTTTTTTTAGTTTTTTTTAAATTTTTTTTTTAATTTTTTTATAATTTTTTTTTAATTTTTTTTTAATTTTTTTTTAATTTTTTTTTTAATTTTTTTTAATTTTTCTTTGATTTTTCCTTCCAAATTCATTTTGTATCTTTTTTGGTGTTCTATTTATTTTTTTTTTACCTTTTTCTTAACTTTTAGTTAAAAGTTTTTTTTTTAGATTTTTTTCGAAATGTTGAAAATTTTTAATACTATTTTTGTTTTTTTCTTATATTTTTTCAACTGATTTTTATATATATTTTTTTTACAATTTAAAAAAAAAACATAGGAAAATGTAAAAAGTTCCTAAAAGCTAATACTGATCTTATTTTTAAAGAATATGGTACTATGTAGTATGTACTAACGATCATATACAAATTGTAGTTCAAAGTTGAACTGTAAAGCTAAAATTCGTTTTCGTGCTCACAAAGGTGCTACAAAGGGATTTTTCGGTGTCCCAGGAGTCACAGTCACTTACTGAGTAGTTATAAAGCTATTTGTTGTTATTTCGCCAATTCTTTTAATGCATTTAATGTATTGGATATTTATCCATGTCGATATATATATTTCATAGCAATTGAAGTCCCGATGTCAATTTATTAAGTCAAAGTTCACTAAGCTCTCGAGTCAAATGTCCCAGGAGTCACGATGGAATGTCCCATTAATAAATTGGTTTATTTTTTTTGTTTCAGTTTTAATCTTTATTAATTTTTATTATTTTTTTCTTTTTTTATTTTTTGTTTTTTTGTGTTTTTTCAATTAGTTTTTCAATTTTTTTATTTTTTTCCTATTTTTTTCTATTTATTATTTTTTTTTTGTTTTTCTTTTTTTTAGTTTTTTTGTTTATCTATTTTTTATTTGTTTTTTTCAATTTTTTTGTTTATTTTTTTTTCTATTTTTTTTTTTTTATTTTGTTTTTTTGTTGTTTTATTATATTATTTCTTTTTTTTTTGTTACTGTTTTTTTATATTTTTTCTTTTTGTTTCTGATTTTTTTTTTTTTTGTATTTTTATATTACATATTTTCTTTTTGGTTTAGTTCTATTTTTTCATTGTTTTTATGTTTTTTTGACCATTTATTTTTTGACTTGATTTTTTTTTAATAAAATATTTTTTTGTCTAATTATTTAAGTGACGTTTTGAATAAAATCGTAATTTTGAATGATTTGTAAGTTAACAATTTCAATGGCAAGCCATTACTTTAGACCTCCGTCAAATCAACCCCATCACCCACTTATGATCCGACTCTGCTGCAAACATCACGACACCTTCTCATTATTTAAAAAACTTCTTTGTATGCACATTGACGAATGACTGTGACTAAAAATAGATCGACATATATGGACATATATGGACATGCACATTTACATATGTACATACGCACGTTAAGGATTCGTTTTAACTTTAATGGCATATACTAGCATGAATTTCGCCAATTAAGTAGAAAACCTACCAAAAACGCTTACCAACTGAAATGTATACTGCTGTATACTGGAAAGTTATTTTGTATGAATTATTAAAATCACTATTACAACGAATTGAGTTGATGTGTTGCACTCGTACCACCACCACTCCTACCATGAATGCAACACTTGACAGGTGGTTATGGCAATTTGCAAACATATGTATCTACTACGTAAGTATGTCAATAGCAACGTACCATAAACAAAGCTTTAAACATGCATGTGAATAAGGAAAAGGAAATGCGAGGGTGCTTATAAAAGTTCGTTTAGTTGAGTACCCACAAATTTATTAAAAACGTTAAATATTTCGCACTCAAAACGAGTCCTATCGAAAGTTTGCACCATCTTAAGAGCAGTCTCTTCATTTAAGAGCAGGCTCTTTCAAAGTTTTAAGTTCCCTTTAAGAGAATATCAGAATATCACATTATCATATTTTTTTTTATTTAGGTATTAACGATTTTTTTTTTTATTATTTAACTTTTTTGAAAACTTAATATTTTTTTTTTTTTCATTTTTCTATGTATTTTTTTTTTATTTTTTATTTAACTAGCCGAACTTTTGTTGATTCCCTATTATGTCCTACTTATAGGCACACTCATTTTGCAGATTAAACCGGTTTATACTGAATTAAGTCCTTGCTCGGGTAAAACCCGACCTATACCGACACGTAAACTCGGTAAACTATACATTGTGCACCGTAAACAAGATTGGAGGCCCACAATGGGTAAAAACGTGCGATTCGACTCCCCTTCTCCAGCAAAACGCGTGTCCATCGTTTCATTGCTACGGTTACTGATAATCGCTCGATCCAGTTTTTACCACCTCGTAAAATTTGGAGGAGGGGTTTATTCAAGGGATTTGGACCTTGAGCTCTCCTTCAGACTACCTGATCATTGTAGCGTCTTCCAGGCGGAAGTCTCGGCAATCCTGGACGCCGCGGCCTGGTTAAGCAAACGTGTTATCGGAGAAGATATCGCTATTTTCAGCGATAGCCAAGCGGCCATCAAATCCCTTGGCTCATACACGTTCAACTCTGAACTGACGCTCAGCTGTCGTCGATCTCTTCAGGAGATGGCCCAACAGAACCGCGTAAACCTCATATGGGTCCCGGGACATAGGGACATTGAGGGAAACTGTAAGGCAGACGAGCTTGCCAGGCAGGGCACGACCAAGCAGGTTCTTCAGGATAAAGAGCGCTTAGGTATGCCGTTTGCCACATGCAAACTAATGCTGAAGGAGCACACACTCCGTCAAGCCAACGAAAAATGGCTGCAATCCCCAGGGTGTCGGATATCGAAACAAACCTGGCACAAAATAGGATCTTAAAAGGTCTAGACGCATTTATGCCCTAACTAGGAGGGAAATCTGCATATTGATAGGGGTATTAACCGGTCCCTGCCTCATTGGTAGGCATGCAGAAAGGCTAGGTGTGCCCTACCGACGATGCTGCAGGATGAGGATTGCAAAGATGATGAGGAGGAGGAAACAGTGGAGCAACGCATCTGCAACTGTCCGGCTTTAAGCGGCGCGAGAACGCGCTTTTTGGGAGTTCCGTTCCTAGATATCCTAAGCCAGATCGCGGAACTGGACATAAAGGACTTGATGGGCTTCATAAAGTCATCTAAGTGGTTCGAGGAGGAGTAACGGTGTCGGTTTAGGAGTGTCAGTCCCGGGATTCTGCTATGTGGAAAATCCCAACAACTCAGGGATTTTCCATATGGCTGGGCCCCGGGACTGACTTTCCTTGTGTTGGTGGTATCACAACGGGCCTTTCAAAACTGACCTAAGTGTGCCTCTGCGGCAGCCACTTGAACCTACCTAAAATTTGATGATCTGTCGTTGACACTCCTTTGTCGTATATGGATCCAGCAATATTAAAAACCCTTTTGGTACTAGCGCGACTACTGCAAGAACGATTTGCTTGACCGTGTCGAACCTTTGGATCTCAACAACCGCAGAAATGTATGCCCCGCAAATCATCTTTTTAACTTCCCAACTGAGTAAGCCTGCTTAAACCGGATTTTTTTTCTTTGGATATGTCTTTCTTAGATAAGTCGTCTCGGGATAGGCTATATTCCCCCCGCCTCTGCTGTTGTTGTTGTTGTTGTTGTTGTTGTTGTTGCTGTTGTTGTTGTTAAGACAAAAATACTCCCGGAAAGTTTTGGGGAGTGGCCGGTTATGAACCCGGTACGCTCCGGTACTCCCTTGCGGAACTGCCCGATTGTCTTTGGTATGACCATTGGAACCTTCTAGGTCATGTCATCCCTCCATCCCTGAGGAAGGAGAAGAAGGGTAATGAGAGGTGAGATGCATCATATCCGTAGATCAACCATCGAGTTAGCACGTCATTACCTATGTGCATATTAGTCCGCTCTTACGAGGTATGCCTACCTCGGGCATATTCTAAACCTCTAACCCGCAGGGCCCTGCCTAGTCGTAAGATCCACTTATAAAAAGTTTCGTGACGGATCAGAGAGCGTGTACTAATGTTGACAGTCCGTTGTCGGATATAAATCCGGTACGTTCCGGTGAATAGCACCTTGTGGTGCCTTGGGAAAGATTTCGTTAACATCGTAGCCGGGGTCGAAGTGAATCTTACGACAGGCATCCCTGCGGGTTAGGGGTTTACAATATGCCCGAGGTAGGCATACCGGTCGTAAGAGGCGACTAATATGCACATAGGTAATTGACGTGCTACCTCGATGGTTGATCTACGGATATGATGCCTTTCACCTCTCATTACCCATCTTCTCCTTCCTCATGGATGGAGGGATGCCATGACCTAGAAGGTTCCACTGGTCAATCCAAATCGCTACTACGACAGTCGGGCAGTACCGCAAGGGAGTACCGCAGCGTACCGGGGTCATATCCGGCCAAGGACTGTCAACTTCGGCATCACTCCCCAAAACCTTCGGGGAGTGTTTTGTTGTTAACAACAACAACAACAGGCATCCCTACCTCAGACATATTCTAAACCCCTAACCAGCAGACGTATTTTCCCCCTAGATGGCGCTGAAGGCGCTATGCTGACGAAATCCGAATGAAATTCGTTTTTGGCACGTATGTTTGATATGTTGTCAAAAACTTTGTTGCAAAAACGAAATCCGCCAGGTGGTGCTGGAGTCCAGATATTAAAAGAACAGTATTTATATTAAGTTTTCGTGAGTTTCGGAAAGTGACGGGCATCTGTTAGTTTTTATACAAACAGATTATCGATTTCTAGCGCTCAATCCCGCGGGGAACATTTTGAACTTTTTTATAATAAGGTCTTATATGTATATGTAAATAAATCAATGTATGAAACCAATTCAAGTGAAAATATTGAAACAATACATTGCAAGAATATATATATGTTTACCTGATATGTAATAAAAAGTGTCGAGCTACAAATGGAAGAACAATGTATGACAATAGAACAAAAATCATTAGGGAGTGCCAATATCACAAAACAAAAGTGTTTCACAGATCAGACAAGGCAAAGATTAGAGAATAGTTGTGAACTAGCAAGCCTACTGACACACATAACAAGATATGTATGTATGTAGTTTATTGATTGTATTTGCAATTTTTGAGGTAGCATATATTCTCACGACAACAATGATAACAACGATTAAATGGCGACATTTATCATACGAAACGTAACATTTCGACATTCGCATTTTTATTATCACAGCAACCATGTCAAATAAAAACAAAGCACCTACGCAGTGACAGTATCCAAGCAGCACCACTATGCATCTGTGGTGTGGGGATTTATAATTACGTATTTCAAAACAAAGAGTTAAAATACACGCAACTCGTTGTTAGCTATAACGCAATAAATTTCGATTTTTCGTTGTTTATGGATATTGGACTAAGCCAATGTATATGAAGAGATTGGGGGTGTAAGAGTAGGTCGCCTCCCCGTTGGTGCACCCTGGGTAACGCTAAATGACCTACATGGCCTACATGGCTAGTTTCTTGTATTGCCGGTTCTACGAGACCGGTACCAGTACTTGTGCTGTACCCATCGTGCCGAAACGACCCGGGCCGTTTTCCTATATCGACCCGGCCAAGAGAAATACACTCGGGGTGACCCTGTCTGACAATTAGGCAGGACTACACCTCGCTACTACAACAACAACAAGAGATTAAGACCATTATCCAGATTAAATAACACTATATGTGACACGTGTCCAGGGGGGTCACTCTGTATTGCGATGCGAAAGCAAATGCAATTAGCAAGCTGTCAAATCACATACATTTTTTTTGAAATGCGAAAGAAATTTCTTTCGAATCGCAAAACAGAGTAACCCCCCTGCATGTGGTATATCCCTCCATGACACTTTACATTTCTTCAACTGTTCAATTGGACCTACTCTTCTAACCCCTCTGTCCCTCTGGTCCAACGATTTTGAAACTTCACGTTTCACGAGTCCAAGCTCCCGTTAGAAGAGCTTGATGAAGATCATCGGAATGATCATACACTCTAAGCAGGGCGAAACATTGTTAATAACAATAACAACAACAACAAGAGATTAAGACAAGAGTAAAAAACCCATTTTCCCTTTTTTTCGAAGTTAGCCCTATGGTATGTGCTTTCGAAGTTCGAAGTTGTGTTGGTTTATTTCAATAACGGCTAATATGTACATTGTCAAAATGTTTATTTGAGTAACGGCTAATATGTACATTGTCAAAATGTTTAAGGGAGTGTTACTGGTGTAGACAGTCCTTTTCCTCATATGGATCCGGCACGCTCCGGCACTTCCACCTTATGGTAATAACTCGGCTGCCGCTGGAGCGATTTAATTGACCCAATGAACCTTCGGGTAGTGGATGTTAGTCGAATATAATACAGGCGTTCTTACCTGGGGTATATTCGAAACACCTTACCCGTGCTGAGTAGGACCACATACAAATAACCAGTTGCTGTTGTTGTTGTAGCGAGGCGTAGCCCTGCCCAAATGTCAGACAGGGTCACCCCGAGTGTATTTCTCTTGGCCGGGTCGATATAAGAAAACGGCCCGGGTCGTTTCGGGACGATGGGTACAGCACAAGTACTGGTACCGTTCTCGTAGAACCGGCAATACAAGAAACTAACCGTGTAGGCTATGTAGGTCATTTAGCGTTACCCAGGGTGCACCAACTGGGAGGCGACCTACTTTTACACCCCAACCAGTTGCTGTAGTCTCTTTAAACTAATATCTCGGAATGAGACCCACAGAAAACTTGTTGGTGGTATGGGGTAATAACCCGTGTCTGATAAGGCGACACTATTGCATCTCTTATTTGAGGAATTGAGGATACCATGTACCAGCGCGGATATTATAAAAGCAACGTCTATAATTATCCACCACTTTCGAAAGAATACCTAAAAATTTGTATATACAATCAAACTCACCTTGAAAGAGATCGCCAATATTAACAGGATGATAGCCACCTTTGCAGTAGTCTTCTTTTAATTCCTGTTCCTCATTTTCGCTATTCAATTCTGAGTCTTCCGAATCGTTTGATGAACTGCGTGGCGGGTATTGATATTGTTGTTGCTGTTGTTGTTGTTGCTGCACCAAATCATCATATGGATATTGCTGCTGCTGCTGCGCATGTATATTATTCATACTTTTCTGATGCTGGGTTTGTTGTTGTTGTTGTACAAATTGCTGCTGATAGTTGGCCGAGCTCTTTTTACCACCCCCTCCTCCTGCACCGCCAGCTCCACTTGCACCACCGGCATTTTTTGCCGCTATCTTCACGCGCACAATATCATCTAAATTATTGGCCGAGCCAGTCGCTGGCGTGTTGGCAGTCATTGAACTAGTGCCACTTGTCGATGGAGCACCACTAAATGATTTGGACATTTTCGGATTAAATTCGCACTCTGGCGAAAGTGGTGATGTTGGCGGAGCATCAGCACCAGCACCACCTTGATTGCTATTATTAGAATTGCCCGGTGTCTGACCACCACCTCCACCACCGCCACCGCCACTGCCATTACCACCGGCGACACCATTTGGTTTACCACGTTTCTTATTGGGCTTATGCCGTTTTTTCTTGGCTTGAATAGCCAAAACTCGCCTGTTGACGTCAGCTTTTGTATTCATTTCAATGGTTTTTGCGTTTGGTGTTGCTGCTGCTGCGGCCGCTGCTGCTACTTTTACGGTCGCGGCAGCTGTTGTTTTTGTTTCAGATGCTGCAATTGCGAATGACAAGTGATTGGGTGTTATTGGCCCCTGCTGCTATCACCCAGCTGCTACGATTACAATAGCTAGCAAAGTGATCTACTTTTTCAATTTATTTAGTCCTAAAAAATAAATATCCTTTGTTGGAATTTTTCAGATTTTTGGTTTATTGCATACTACATACTTTTAATATTTCGGCTGCAGCACTTCCTTGGTCGCACTGTTGGAAAAGGTTGTGGAAAGAGAAAAATTGGTCAAACTTTTGCTTCTTTTAGAAAATTTGATAGTTTGCGTCGCTTTCAATGGAACATGTACGATCAACGCCTACCCAATAAATAAAATTTTCACTGTGACAATTTTTTCACAAATTTCTTTGCTTGAAAATTAAACTTTTATAAATTTTTACGACATTCGAAAAAGATTTTCTCCGTACAAGTTTATTCGTGGTAGAAAAAAGAAATTAAACAAAAAAACGCAGCCGAATAAAATTTTATATAGAAATTCCAATTGGACTACAGCTTTTATCTCGTTTTAGCCCAGGTAATTATGGTATTGTTTTTGTTGTTTTCTTGCTACACCCACTAGCTGTTTACTCTAACAAACTCGTTAGCAACTCATACGCGAGTGTCGTCAAAATGACGAGTGTTGAAGAGTGTGGCGTTGCCAACTAAATGTACATATTTTTGCAATGTTTTTCCTTGAGTTCCTATTGTTTATTATACAAAATTGTAAGTTTAGCGAAAAAACTGTTTGTATTAACATGTTCCTTTTGAAAAGCTTAACTTACATTTCTTATGAAATGCGTCGACGTAAGCCTAGGTCTAATTTTTCTGCCATCTATAAATTTTTGCACTTCCGACAGAGAACGTTCTCTGTCACTGACACAAGTTCGATAAAACATGTGGTTGGAACATGCAGGGTTGTCGTCGGACACCGTAGAATTAAAGGCTTAAGGCAGAATTAATCTTCGTTATCGCTAACGCCTTAACCCTTTGGAAATCAATGTTAACGCGTTAACGATATGTTATGCGAAGTATAATCGAATCAATTGATTTCCATAAATTTGGTTGGAGCAGCTGATTAGCGTTATGGGTATGGCGTTAATGATAAACCGGGCAACTCACCTGCCAAGAAATGTCAAACTCCATATAAAAAACGCTCAAGAAATGGTCAAGAAATGTTTTCACACGTCAAATTTTCCTGAGCCAATACCATTGTGAATTCCTACTAGTGAAAAATCTTCGGCATTCTCTGGTGCCTTGTCCGCCTGTGACAGGCTCTCTGAATGCCACGATTAAAAAGGAGAGGGTTTTTTTTTTAACTCTGCTACATTGTCTGAATTGTCCCAAATATGTTCCTTTATTGAATTTTATTTACAAATGTGATGGAATTCTAAATTTGGTAAATGAGATTTGTGTGGTAATAACCGCCAATTTAAAATTTTTCGCCAAATTTGGTGCGGTGTAAATGTACTATTACACGTCTCACTATTTGTCTTATCTTGTATATTTAACAGCTTTTGAAGCTTCTATTTGGCCATAGAAGCTTTCAAAGAAAGCCAAGGTACGCCTAGGCAAGCAACCCTGCGGGTTACGGGTTTAGAATATGCCCGAGGTAGGCATACCGGTCGTAAGAGGCGGCTAAAGAGTTCAGCTTAATCAATCCGTCAGTACGTTAACAACCGACGGCAAAGTGTGTGCGTAACGCCAGATACGACGGATACGTCAAAATAGAATTTGCTCTAAAATTGACGTACGTCACGCAACTGACGTATTGGCGGACTGATTGACACATAGGTAATGACATGCTAACTCGATAGTTGATATATGGATATGATGCCTCTCATTACCCATATTATCCTTCCTCATGGATGGAGGGATGACATGACCTAGAAGGTTCCACTGGTCATACCATTGTGTATCAATTATACACAATGAGTCACACCAAATCGCTACCACGACAGTCCCCGCAGGTGGGTAGCCCGCTTATAGTATGAAATAGATTTGCAATAACCCTGCGCAGTAAACATTTTAACACACTAGTTTGCACCACGGCGAACACATGTATCCCTGCATGTACAGCGTTATTGCTTTTCGTGACATTTAAGGGTCGAATACATAAAGCTTTGTTAACCTCGCCTGACATTTGCTACCTCAAAACTTTGCGTCCAACTTCAGAGGTATGCTACAATGAACGCCTTGACGCTTCTCTTTTATGCATTTGTTTTCGTTATTTTTTTCTTTGCATTCGTAGTGTTTTAGTTAATTTATCAATTTAATAGAAAAAAATGAAGTAATTATTATTTTCTGCAACATTTTATTCTTTAATTGAAGCAAAGTCATCAACAATTGATTGTCAAAGCAAGCAAAGCAAGCAAAATTTGAGAGTTTGCCAGATTTCAACCTCGCTTCAACTTTGAGGTCTCCAATTTGCCATGCTTGGTTTAAATACGTATACTGAACTTTTCTGTCAAAGTCAAAGTTTGAGGTAAAGCCAAAATAAAGTTTTATGTAACTGACCCATTATAGGTTTGGCGAAACCGCGCAAGCCCGAAAAAGTATCCCACAATGAACGCGAAAATATACAAGGAAAAATCAGCTGATTATGTCATCGCACGTATAAAGATAAAATTTGGTCAACGTTGAAAAGCGTTGAGACAGGTTGCATTGAACTATATAATTAGTGCTTTGAAGTAATTAGGGTAGCCGCCGCTTAACTGTTCTTGCAGGGATATTTGACATGCATAATCAAAAAGATGGCAGCTCTGGTTAAAAATTCCTAAAGTGATAGAGCAACTCTGTGTTTTGTCAGCAGTTGGCAATACTAAACGCAGTTCTAAAAATTTTCAGCTGGTAAAATCAGACAATTTACTTTTCCCTTCTACTAAATTTTTATAATTAGTGTTTGAGTGAGAAAAAAGCTAGAGATAAACAATTAAAACTACATTTTTGAGCGCAGTGAAGTGTTTGGCCGTCGAAGCACAATTTGTATGCAAAGAAATTTATGAATATTTGTGCGCAGTTTATTGTAAAAAAAAATGGTACCAATGGCGTGAGCGAGATCACTAGCGCTGCTGCATGCATTTACACAAAACAGCTGATCGTTTCAAGAATAGTGGTCGAAAAAATCCCAAAACAAAAGCGCGCCAAAGTGGGGAAATCGCGCGCGCTAACCAACCACTACTAATAAAAAGTTAATTCAGAACGAATTTTGCAAGAGTTTTTGCATGTTAATTAATTAAAATTGTAATTTTTTGTTTATTGCAATTTGATAATAATTCCACAGTGGTTGACAGCTTGAAATAGCAACTCATCGCGTCCATTTTCAAGATCATTGCATGTGGCACACACAACTACACAACTGTCATTTGTGCACGTACATACAGACAACGAGCGCAGCCAACAAGGGGTGTGCAATTTAGCACTTTCATTCAATGCTTTTGGAGGGAAAATGCGTGTCAGTCGAATTTTGAGCGGGATAAAGTAAAGACGTGTGAGTTAATTGTAGCAGCTCTACAGACCGATTAGTGGAGAAAAGACGTGCAACCATTGTGAAATATAAATTAAAACGCTTGTAATTCATAATTATTTGAAACAAAATTATATACAAACATTTAAGAAAATGTCGCAGCCTTCGATCGCTTCTTATTTTAATACGCGTAAACGTGTGGCCACAGATGAGGCTGCTACCATAAAGAATCGGGTAAGTTTATGGATTTGGTGGTTGCACATATGTATGTATGTTTGTGTGCTAAGGACAATGCTGTATCCTTTGGCGTCCTCGCTCAAACGGACATTTTGTATGTGAAGGCATTTTGCCTTTTTTTGAATTTGTTGTTGCTGCTACCTCTTCTCACATTTTTTTGTGCATCAAAGTATGCACGTGTGTGTGTGTGTATAGTTGAAATTCGCTCTTACAATTTTTTAAGAGAAAAGTTAGAACAGGATTTTTGAAATAGATCTGTGATCGCGATTCATAACAACCCAAGGTCAGTCTGATGTAATTGAATGATGCAGAGAACTCTTCAACGGTCAGGAGACTACTTTTGGACGCATAAAATTTTTTCATATTGACTACAAATCTGATGCCCGGCTGCCTTGTAGGGACAAAGCTACTTTTGACCCCTAAAAGTATGCTACCCTTATTCCAGCTTTGACTTATTTTTCTAGCCCTGCAACAACTGCAAATGCGAATGGAGTCGCATAGGAGGATACCTTTAATGATTCTTTTGATATCTTTAGCACATTGCAAGACACTTCTATTTTGCTCCCCTACTAGAACATTCGGCAGATCTACTTCTACTCGTACTTTCGCCTTGTTTGGTCGGCGCATTCATGATCGGAAGGGACGTGCTCTTGTCAGTTCATTGACGTATCTGAATCCGGTACGTATCACGGGACTAGTTGGGATCAATTATAAGTCTATTGTACAGCGGGGCTCTTTTCTTAGATGTAAGGATATTCCCACCAACAAAGTAGGAGCGCTCACAAGAACAGGCGAAAAGACACTCCTTGAAAACATCTTTGAAGGAGCGCTCGGTATAAGGATCGACAAGTCGGGTGTAAGGGTAGGTCGCATCCCCGTTGGTGCACCCTGGATGACCTACATGGCCTACACGGCTAGTTTCTTGTATTGTCGGTTCTACGAGAACGGTACCAGTATTTATGCTGTACCTACCCAACGAGCCGGAACGACCCGGGCCATTTTCTTATGTCGACCCGGCCAAGAGCAATACAAATACAACTGATTTCATTGAAAAACAGAGTCAGTACGGACTCCTCCTGGATAATGTGATGGAGTGTTTTTGGACGCCTTAAACGTACCTTTGAGAAGTCTCAAAAGATAACTTTTTTTTATACAATTCACATAATTTTCTCAGTTGGAAACGAGGAGCTTCTTTAGTAGGGTGCACCACTCACGAATTCCTTAAAGAGCACCTTACGGACTCCTCTGGTTAACTGGGTATGGACAGAGTTGGTCTGGATGCTACTGAATAAATATTTCTAGATAAAAAATAAAATAATAAAACTACCAACATACGAAATAGAGAAATGTTTAATTTATTATTTTTAATTCCTTTCAGCGCTTGACAGATGACACTGCCGCGATCGCTTCTCAGCCTCCCAACACAAACAATGATGACACTGATGATATCGCCGCTATCAAGGCTGCCACTGTGGGTGTGCGGACAAGATCCGGACGCACCATCAAACGTACCGTTCCGCAACAATCTACAGAGGTACCACAAAAAAAGCAAGCCAAGCAAGAACCAACACAATTGCAGCAACAGAAACTAGTTAAATTCATTAGAAAAGGGCCATTATCGCCAAGAAAAAAGCTTACTCCCATTAAAGATACTATACAAAAGAGGAATGAAGAGACGCCCAGTGCTAGCAATACGGCCACTCAATTGACCAATGCTTTTGCCTCTAAAGATAATGTAACAAATGTATTACGCGGTCTAAAGACGCCTACAAAACAAATAATCAAAGGCTCTGGTGCTACACCACTCAAGCATGATGAGTTGAAGGGTATGGTGCGCAAGGAACTCAATTTCGATGAAGTCAAAGGTAAATTATCGCGTAGCGCTAAGCTACAGGAACTTAAAGCTTCTCTGTCGCGCATACAAGAATTGGAGAAGACGCGTAAAGCGCATGAGGAACGCAATCGTCGTTTACGTGAAGGTCAACGCGTATCGCCGTTAAAGGCAACACCGGCTGTGCAACTTAAGGAATTTAATACCATTGAATTGGAAGTGTTGACAAGGTAAGCTATAAACAAACAAATTACTGACCATTACCAATGCGACCTATTTTTAAAATGTTTTTTTTTTTTTTTTTTTGCCATTATATAATTGTAGACACCCATTGATGAATCTCCCTAAAAAACATCGGCTAAGTTTAAAAGTATACATATCTGGCCCACAAAGCAATTAACCCGGTAAAGCAGTTTTGCCAGACTCAACTATTGAGGCCATATAATTTCAGTATTGTTTTGTTAAGAACATTTTCTTCATTACATACAGATAGTTGAATATGTAGCTGAGTAGATAGACTTGAAGCAAATTGCTGGCGCTGCATTTGCGAATGTTCTCTCACGGTCATTCGGTCAGCTATGCAGCGCTGAGTCGCTGATACGTCATTGTCAGTTAATTTTTGTTGTTTTTTTCTGTATCTTCCTAATCACATTATCACGCTGGTTTGGCTTGCCACTCATTGCTCTTGAAGAGATCACTTAGTAAAAATGCAGCAGTCTTGTTTACATTTTGATTAATTGTTTGACCAAGCCATGGTACAATATGGAGTACTCTTACATGCATCTGCAGTTTTGAACGTTAAATTACATACATGCATATGTGTGTTGGTGTGTATCTATGTACACAAGTCATTTTTCTCAACTCTTGACTTTCGTTTTTTTTTTTTTTTGTTGACTGATCCCCATCCTTTTTATCGACATATTCTCAGTATGCCGGAATTTCTTTGTTTGCCTAACTTTTGCTTGTGTTGTAATCCTTCGTTTAAGGGTGGTTTTTGTAACGGCCAAATTATTATGGAAAATTGGCTAGCAGCATAGTCAGGTAGTTGAGACATTCTTCATGCATATGTACATTGGACTGTGCCATTTTTTTATTTCTGAACAAACTGCCCTCTGGAGAGAGGACCGAGGGTGACCCGAAAAATTTGACTTCAGATTCGGATTCACACTCAAATGCTTTGGAAACCGATGAGAAACCCTCTGGATTCTTTTTACTGCCTTCTATTTTTTGTTTGTTTTATAACTCCCAAATCCTTGAAGTAGAAAAATTTTTGCTGCAGCCAACCAATTAGGTACGGATCTCTCCCAAAAAGGAGCGAAAGCACTCTGTCCAAACTCCCTTCAAGGAGTGCTCCAATTAAGGAGCAAGAATGGGGTCCTAAAGATGATATTTTGAGCGTTTACGACTTTCTTTTGAAAAGACGAGCACGTACCTGGTATTTCCGGATTATATGAGGGAGTGTTTTAGGTCTCTGTAAACGCACCTTTGAGGAGTCTTAAAGGAACACTTTTTCTACGGTTCTACGAAAACGGTACCAGTACTTGTGCTGTACCCATCGTGCCGAAAAGACCCGGCCCGTTTTTTTAAATTCACCTGGCCAAGAGCAATACACTCGGGGTGAATCTGTCTGACATTTAGGCAGGGCTACAAGTCGTTACAACAACAACACTTTTTTATACATTTTTAAGAGGCAGTCTAATGTGTAAAGATCTTTTCCAAGGTTTTTTTTACATTATTCCCTGTCGATGTACACCCAACAAACACAGCCTCTAACGCTGGAGAAATGTTCGTATTCACGTTAGATAACTGGGGTAATTCTCTATTATCTATTTGAGTGCGAAGTTGTAGTTGTTGTTGTTGTTGTTGTTGTTGTTGTTGTTGTTGTTGGTGTTGTTAACAGCAAAAACACTGCCCGAAGGTTTTGGGGAGTTATGCCAAAATTGAGTCCTTGGCCGGATAATAACCCGGTACGCTGCGGTACTCCCTAGTGGTACTGCCCGACTGTCATGGTAGCGATTTGGTGTGACCAGTGGAACCTTCTAGGTCATGTCATCCCCCCATCCGTGAGAAAGGAGAAGATGGGTAATTAGAGGTGAGTGGCATCATATCCGTAGATCAAACATCGAGTTAGCACGTCAGGGTGCATATTAGTCGCCTCTTACGACCGGTATGCCTACCTCGGGCATATTCTAAACCCCTAAGCCGCGTGGGCAGAGAACTACATTAGAATTCGATTAGAGATGGGTTAGAAACTAGGCAAAAACACAAATCACATTAGAATCCCAATAGAGAACGACATTAGAACTCGGCTAGAGAACTATGGTTTTCTCATTTTGAGAATTATGTCCCATTTTGTTGGGGAACTCCATGTTTCTCCAGTGCGTCTTAAGTCGTCGTCTAACGTTTGGGATTGGAAAATGAGGTGTGGTGTGTTGGGCATACCTAAAAAACTTCGAAGGCTGAGTGAAAGATGACCCTACTTCAGAATTTTTTTTTTTTAGGGCCACTTTCAAAATTTGTTTCGAAAAAAAACTCTTGTTATTCGAATATTGAACTATTCGAATAAGGCAGTATTCGGATAGTAAAATTAGAATACCAATATTTGAATAATCGGTCATAAGTATTCGAACAACTGGACTCGAAAATTCGAATATTTACAATTTATGGAATATTCGAATAATAGCTCATCGAATATTCGAATACTAATTTTCGAATACAGTGGAATACGCCGTAGGAAAACTATAAGTTCATTTGTCATCCCTGTTCTTTGTTTGGTTGTTGAAGTAGCAACAAAAGCCCTTCTGGAAGTGGTCGACTGTCTGTCAGATATAAAAGCGGTGCATTCAACCACTAACACCTTGAAACACTAGCCCGACTGAATCGCCCGTAGAAATTTGTACTTCCAATTTTTTTCAGCTTTGCTTACAAAGTGTTTCGAACTTATGTGTCTTTAGGTGTAGCTAGACGTGTAAATGTTGAACAACTTAAAACAACACTTATTTTAATCAACCTTTCTTTCATCTCATTTTCCAGCCCGGCTAAAACATTTAAGACACCCACTAAATTACCACCACCCACACCGGACAAAAATGAGCTCATGTCACCACGTCACACCGATGTATCGAAGCGTATACTCTTTAGTCCCGCTAAACAGGGCTCGCCATCCAAAGTGGTCGTACCACCGGCCTATCAACGTTTCATGAGCCTCGCCGAATCGAGCAAAGCTGGACAATTACAATTACCTTTCAAATATCGTACGCTCATTGAAATTTTCAAGGGTGTAGACTCTGTGTGTGCCATGTTCCATAATCGCAAGGAATGTATTACATTTAAAAAATTGAAGCCCGCCGTACAACGTATGCTACGTAAAAATTTCACCGAAACACATTTGGCACAAATTAAACAAATCTACCCGGATGCATTCGTTTTCTCACAAATGAAAATGCGCAATTATGGTTCAACATCCAAGGCGGACTATTTCCAATTGATCATTTGTCCTAATGTTGAGAGTAGTACAACAGAAAAATTGCGCGCTTACAATGTGCTTGGCGAAGATGCTGCTGATAATATATTGAGCGCAGCACAAACATGCACCATGAATCCACAAGTGATGACCGAGCGTTTACAACGCTTTACAAACACTCTAATGCAACGCGTACTAGATGAACATGATCTATTTTTGCGTACCCTCACACCACCAATCAATATACCGAAATGGAAGGTAACACGTTGGCATCCAGATTTCAATTTAGAAAATTGTCCAGATATTGAATGTGCCCACTTGCCGCAGCCACCCAATGTGGAAAAGTATTCGTCGGCACGTGATATATTGTCGACAGCACGCAACCTTTTCAATTGTGCTACGCCAATGGAACGTGTCATGGAACGTTATGAAGCTAAAATGGAAGCAAAACGCGTTGCGGAGGAAAATGCTAAAAATACGAATAAAATTGAGACAGAGACAAAAGCCATAGTTACTGATAAGGTGGAAAGTAGTGCTAAGTCACAGCAAGTGTTGGCGGCAGCAGTGAAAAGTGCTACCACAACGAAGGACATAGCAGCGCTTCCAACAAGAGTGATTACCACAAACACTCCAGTGCCACCAATTGCAACCGTGACAGCAGCTACCTCAAGCAGCAGCAGCACCAGCAACCTCAACACAAACAAGCCTAGCACCACTACTACAACTACTACTACTACCAGCGATTTCACTTCGAATCTCTTAAAAGGTGTGCCAAAATCTTTGCTGGAAAAAGTGCGCGCCAAACAAGCCGCTAAAGCTTTAGATGCTATGACTAGGCGTCCCTCACAAGATCAAGAGGCGACTATGTATTCACGCTTACCGGAATTGGCACGTCATTTACGTAATGTTTTCATTACCGAACGCAAAGGTGTGCTCACGCTGGAGATTGTTATCAAAAAGATACAAAATAGTTTTCGTGCTTGTTTAACGGCGCAAGAAGTGGAGGCACATTTGAAACTTATGTCCAAAGAGGTGCCAGCATGGGTATCCTTCCACGAGGTACGCAAGACGATGTATTTGAAAATTGCACGCGATATGGAGCTTAAAAAAGTGATAGCCAAATTGGAGGAAGTTGCAAATGAGAAAAGTAAATGAGGAGTGAATGGATGGAAGATTTGAGGACAGAGTATGGAAATCAATTGAGTTTAAGGAAAGTAGTAATTAAATTTAAAACGGTTTATAATCGTATCGCATAATCGTTATTTGAGTACTTTTTTTATAATTTTGTGCTGGGAATTTTTTTAAAACTGCGCTATCGCAGCTAAAAATGGAAGATCACTCTATTAAAAAATATTTTTCAACAAAACACTTTTCAGAATTAATATGAAGAACGCTTTAGCTTAAAATAATTTCACTAACGCGCTTTTTCAGAATCTAGTTCAACAATGTCCTACCTCAGAATGAGTCAAAAAAGTCCTAGCTAAACGAAAATTCAATACATTTTCTGCTGAAATAAAGCCTTTTTGAATTAAACTCATGCATAAAAAGCGAGCATTTGCTTAGACTCGACTTTTAGAGTAAAGCCTAGGTATTTTGTTTTTATTACAAAAAGAAACAAGCCACTTACATAAAAATCGAGGATGAGCAAATGCTCGCATTACATGTGTTGTTGAAATAGCGCGTGTTTGAATCTAATTCTGAAATAGAGCGCTATTGAATTTAATTTTAAGATAAGGCGTTTTTGAAAAATATATATTTTTTAAATTATGATAAAAAAATAACGGTTATACTAGGGTGTTTTTCGTACCAGTCATCCAATTTGATTCCTGGCAAGTGAAGCAATTAAAGTTTAATACAAAATGACTCATAAAATTAAACCTCTTTTCAAGTTAAACATTATTAGGTCCTATTTTACTGCAATTTTGTGCAGATTTAGCATTATTCAATAGATGAAAAATCACACAACTTTTGTTAATCTATATGTTTATTAATTAATAATAATAATTCTTGTTCTGTTATAATATTAATCAATTATAATTAGTTTGTGGCAGCACTTGCACAAACAAATATTTTATTAACTTGTATTACCATTGGACAAAAGTAAATTTAATTTGTAAGCGTTTTCAATTTCAAATCAGAAAAGTAGTATGCAATTTTCTGAAACACCATACACGTATGTACATCATTATTTCACTTCACATTTACATTTATGTAATAATTATAAACTAACCAGTAATCGTTTTATATTATTGAATAAAGTCATTGACAGTTAATAAATTGTAGTTAAATAAAATTTTAAAAGGCAGAAAAAGTGGAGGCGAACGTGGATAAGTCGTTAACATTGTTAACAACAACAACAAGACGAAGTCTTTGCTGTAATCAAATAAAGAATCGGCGACCCTGGCCTTGGCAGCCGCGTCACTTTGAAAATTACAAGTTTGAAACTGTGAGGAAGTTCCTTTATTTGGGAAACAGAGCTAACACCGAAAGTAATGTCGGCCGCGAAATTCAATGGAGATTTCCCCTCTCGAAGAGAGATCACGCCCTTTAAGCCCCTCATCATAGCTGTATGTACTCCATGAAATTGTTTAAAGTGTCGAAAGAAGATGAAATATGACCCAAGCAGTGATGCAGAGAAAAGTTCTCGCTGCTCAGAAGGTTTTCTTATCGAAATCCGCAAGGGGAGGCCTCTACTGAGATGAAAAAGGACAGGTGGGGATTGGCTTCACCTTCCTTGGTATTCCAAACAATATAGAATTTTCCAGAAGCTTTGACAAAAAATCGTCAAATCCGCGTATGAAAGATATCGAAACACGGCGAACCGAGCTTTAAGCCTCGGGGAAACCGGAATAAAGATTTAGTTTTTTACTCACAGGTGGTATAGATTGTGGTTCCAACTGCTCGCCAAGTATTTGGTATCGTATCCTATACGAATTCGGATCAAAACAGTTGTTGTGTTAACGAAGTTTAGCAATGCCCAACGTGTACTTATCCTTAGCCTGAATTGTTGTTGTTGTTTTTGTTAACAGCAAAAACACTGCCCGAAGGTTTTGGGGAGTGATGCCGAAATTGACAGTCCTTGGCTGGATATCAACCCGGTACGCTGCGGTACTCCCTTGTGGTACTGCCCGACTGTCATGGTGGCGATTTGGTATGACTAGTGGAACCTTCTAGGTCATGTCATCCCTCCATCCATAAGAAAGGAGAAGATGGGTAATGAGATGTGAGAGATCAACCATCGAGTTAGCACTTCATTACCTATGTGCATATTAGTAGCCTCTTACGACCGGTATGCCTACCTCGGGCATATTCTAGGGGCTCCGTTAAATGATAATAAAGAAAGAAAAAATAAAGGACCCGTTTTGTTTCATGGAGTAGGACGTAGCAGACCAAATATTGTTATACTAATAATATTTACAGTACTTTGCAAGATATGAACTCGGTACGCTCCGGACTTAGCAACTTTCGGTACTTTTCCGACTGTCGCGGGAGCGATTTGTTACGACCAGTCGAACTGGTGAAATGCATATCCATATCCATACATCAACCATCACATATTCTTAACCTCTAACCCGCGGGGCTGTGTGGACTTTAATTGGCTCTTACGACGGACAAATCTGTCTCGGGTATATTCTGAGCCACTCACCCCGCAGGGAGTGACAGGGTATGTTGTCTATTCGAGTTTGAAATTTAGCTCGTTCTTTGAACCTTCTTAAAGATTATACAAGACTATCATATGAGCCTCCAGATGAAGGGTCATTGGGGCGTAGAAGGAAATGGCTATCAGAATTGTACTAGTAATATGAAAAATATGATGCTACTATCAGCAATGTCGGTAAAAGTGCAGTTGCCGGTCCCCTCCTAAATTTAAAGCAAAAAACTCAGGGGCTCAAAAGACGCGTATTTACAAGTAGATTGAGAATCCGAAAGCGGAAATTATCTGTTTTAACCGTTTAAAAATTTCAAGCAAAAAACTGCTACCTAGGGGTTTTTTTTTTGGAAAAATGCAGAATAAAACAAGTAAGGAAAGCTGTCTTCGGCTGTGCCGAAGGCTATATACCTTTCATGAATAAGCGTCACGATTTTCACTGTTCGATCCCCAGTACAGCCTGTTTCAATTTAACTATATTTACTATACACATTACACATCTTTGTTATAATTTAAAAAACTTACAAAATAATAGGATCCGAGTTATCGGAACAATGGATTGTATGGAGGCTATATATTATACGTGTTCAATTGTACTGACTTACACTATACACATTACATATGTAGAAAGTACTAAAGGTGCAATATTTTACGTTCCTAACTTTTTAAACGCGGAAGTATTGGCCAAAAAACCTTATATCGGAACAACCGGTTGTATGGGGCTATATGTTATATTTACCCGATCTTCTTGATTTTCCTCTACACACTACATAAATTGAAAGTACTCAAGTTGCAAAATTTTATGTTCCTAACTTTTTAATTGCAGAAGTTTTGGTCAAAAAACCTTATATCTGAACAATCGGTTGTATGGGGGCTATATGTTACATTTGCCCGATCTTTTTGATTTTCACTATATCCACTACATAAATATAAAGTACTCGAGTTGCAAAATTTTACGTTCCTAACTTTTTAATTGCAGAAGTTTTGGTCAAAAAACCTTATATCTGAACAATCGGTTGTATGGGGGCTATATGTTACATTTGCCCGATCTTGTTGATTTTTACTATATACACTACATAAATATAAAGTACTCGAGTTGCAAAATTTTACGTTCCTAACTTTTTAATTGCAGAAGTTTTGGCCAAAAAACCTTATATCTGAACAATCGGTTGTATGGGGCTATATGTTACATTTGCCCGATCTTGTTGATTTTCACTATATATACTACGTAAATAGAAAGTACTCGAGTTGCAAAATTTTACGTTCCTAACTTTTTAATTGCAGAAGTTGTGGTCAAAAAACCTTATATCTGAACAATCGGTTGTATGGGGGCTATATGTTACATTTGCCCGATCTTGTTGATTTTCAATATATACACTACGTAAATAGAAAGTACTCGAGTTGCAAAATTTTACGTTCCTCACTTTTTAATTGCAGAAGTTTTAGTCAAAAAACCTTATATCTGAACAATCGGTTGTATGGGGGCTATATGTTACATTTGCCTGATTTCGTTGATTTTCACTATATACACTACATAAATAGAAAGTACTCGAGTTGCAAAATTTTACGTTCCTAACTTTTTAATTGCGGAAGTTTTGGCCAAAAAACCTTATATCTGAACAATCGGTTGTATGGGGGCTATATGTTATACTGGTCCGATCTTGTCAGTTCCGACAAATGATTCCTATATTACAAAATGGTGGCCACAAACAAAATTTCAGCCAGATATCTCAAAAATTGAGGGACTAGTTTGCGTTCAAACAGACAGACGGACAGACGGACATGGCTAAATCAACTCAGCTCGTCATCCTGATCATTTCGGTATACTTATTGATGGGTCCATCTCTTCTTCTTCTCATATTTACAAACATCGGACCAAAGTTATAATACCATTTCATGTTCATGAAAGGTATAAAAAAATAAATTGGGTTCGATAGGTATTTTTGTAGTGAACATAACGGTATATTTCTTTTTTGGGGCAAACTACAACAACAAAAGTTATTAAGGGTCAAAGTTCATTTAAAGCATTTTTTTCAATCAAAATTTCTTCAATTCTATTGAACCGATTTCCAAAACTTTTTGCAGTGGATAGGTAATTGAAAAACTCGGCTGATTTTAAAAATTTCTTAAATTTTGCACGGTTTTGCACTTAAAGCAATAGTACATCAAATGAAAGGTAGTTCAATGACCTACCCAACGGAAAAAAATCGATTTATTGGTTTTTGAGAAATTTTGATTTTAAAAATGCTTCAAATGAACTTTGACCCTTAATAACTTTTGAACGGATAAACTAAATTAGTTTCCGCTTTCGAATTCTCAATCTACTCGTCAATACGCGGTAGGGACCCGTAACTGCACTACTATCGCAGGGAAAATAAATTCGGACAAAAAAATTTATAAAAAACAAGAAAAGTTCGGCCTAAAATTTGTCGCATCCGATCAGATTTATACCAAATATATGTCATCTAACAAGTATGCGAACAACACTTTTACGTTTCAGGCAGTTGGCAACGCTGAGATAACCCGAAAAACAGCTGTTATTTAATTAATTTTTTTAAAAGAAATTCTTTTGGGCGCGTTTGTTTATATTTCTGCGTGTTTGCAAATATTTTTAAATTGCATGCTTCTATGTAAGTTATAATTAAATAAAAAGAAGAAAACAAAGTGGAAATGTCCGAAGAAGAGGAACAAGTACCAGAATGCACAAAAGCAGATTCGGCACAAATCAAAGCGATTGCAAAGGACACAGTGCATCGGATTTGCTCTGGACAGGTAATATATATAAGTTTTTTGGTAATAACAAGCTACTCATAAATAATATGCCTTAATAGGTTGTGCTAACACTAGCTGTGGCCGTTAAAGAGCTTGTGGAGAACTCAATCGATGCTGGGGCAACACTAGTCGAGGTTAAACTAAAAGAGCAAGGATTGGAGTTGGTCGAAGTGAGTGACAATGGCAGTGGAGTGCAGGAAAGTGATCTGCAAGCGATGAGTATGCAAGCTATAAGTTCTTATACTCATATGTTTAATTAATTATAACTATTTACAGCTGCCAAGTATCACACCTCAAAGATACGTGAATTTGTTGATTTACAAAACGTTGAAACTTTTGGATTTCGTGGTGAGGCGCTTAGCTCACTTTGTGCGCTATGCGATTTGGTGGTGGTGACAAGACACAAGTCAGTAGATGTTGGTAAAGTATAATCATGTTATAACGATACTTTGGAATTGTCTACTAATCTCCTACCATTTACCTTTGAAGGCACACGCATAGAACTCGATCATGAGGGTTCAATCAAGAAGCGCACACCCTGCGCACGCAGCATAGGCACAACCGTAACAATTACAAATCTCTTTGCCACACTGCCAGTACGTCGTCGAGATTTCGTGCGTAACATACGTAAAGAATTCAATAAAATGTGCCAGATACTGCAAGCCTATTGTTTGGTGACGCGTGGTGTACGCATCATTTGTACTAATCAGAATGCTAAAGGCGCTAAAATGGTTGTTATGCAAACGCATGGCTCTCAGGATATTCTAGCAAATATTGGTGCCGTATTTGGTCATCGACAATCAGCAGAACTGCTGCCTTTAAAGTCGTTATGGTGCGATGGAGAAGATGAGAATGAGGATAGTTTACGCGCTGAAATGCAGTTTGATACTGGAGCTGGCGATAGCATGCAAATATCTGCAGAAGATATAGCACAATTGAAAGAAGCGCAATTTCAATTTGAAGGATTTGTGTCGAGTTGCAGTCATGGTGCGGGGCGTTCATCAAAAGATCGTCAATATTTTTTTGTAAATTCAAGACCTTGTGATCCAAAAAATGTGAGTGGAATGAAAGATACATTTTCTTCGAAATAAATAGCCGGATAATTCTAATTACACTTTACAGCATCCGGCTGGATATGGGACCATACCAACTTTTTTTTAAGAGATTAATAAAAGTTGGTTGGGTCCAATACCCAAAGAAAAAGTTTATTTTTTCCTATCTATATACTATAGTGCAATAAATCTTAAACTCTTCTTTTCTAGATCTCAAAAATCGTCAATGAAACGTATCATCGTTACAATGGTCAGCAATATCCATTCATATTTTTAAATATAAAAACAGCACGGACGGATGTTGATGTTAACTTAACGCCTGATAAACGTCAGTTATTATTGAATAAAGAAAAAATTTTATTAATAGCCATTAAGAAAGCCATGATCACCACATATGGCAATATACCATCCACATATAAAATACAGAATTCCACTATAGTAAGCATGTTCAAAAAGGATGAAATTGAAAATGCTACAAACGAAGTAGAAGAGTCATCAGAATCTGTACTTCCAATTAGTAGCTCACAACGTTTTATGGACGTATTGTCACAATGGAAAAAAACGGGTGATACATCAGGCAAAGCACCGCATGTTGCTCCTAAACGAAAACGCATAGAGGAAGTAGAAGAGCATACGTTGAAATTAAAGAAAATACAAGACTATCTGACTAGAGAAAATCAAAGTCTGCCTGCGATGCCTAAAGAGTTTCGAGTGCACTCTGATGATGAGGAGAATGAAAATAATGAAACTAGTAAAGAAGAAACCATCAGTACAAGTTTGAATGAAAGGGAGGCATTAGAGCGAAGTGTACTTGATTTGGAAAAACTAAGCAAAGAATCTGCAGGTAAGAAGCATGTTTTCTGTGTCTATATCAACTTTTACAATGCACTCTCTTTTTGCTCTACAGAATTTGACTCATTAACCAGCCAAGTTGTAGAACGCATAGATTGTAAAGTGACCGATACAAAAACCTCACAAAAAAGACTACAATTTATAGAAAAGAAACCGTCGAATGATATAAAATTGTTAAAAATTGAGACTAGTTACAGTAACACTGAAGCCTCGTGTAGCCAAATCTCGAATGATGATTCGCTAATTATACCCGAATCGACTCAATCTACAACTGTTATATTAGATGACGCCACAACAGATGACGACGCTACAGAAAATTACTACTCCACTGGTATTATGCGTATTACACTTGAAGAAATCGCAAATAACATCAAAGAGGAGGAAAAGCTAAGAGCCAACAATAAAGCCTCAAATAAAGCTAAACTAGAGCGTTTACGTTTTAAAACTGAAATCAATCCGAGTCAAAATCAGAAGGCGGAAGAGGAATTGGAGCGTGAAATAAGCAAGGATGCATTTGTTAAAATGGAAATTTTAGGACAATTCAATTTGGGTTTTATTATTGTTAAATTGGATACAGATTTGTTTATTATTGATCAGCATGCAACCGATGAGAAGTATAATTTTGAAATGTTACAACGTACAACAGTATTACAGTCACAGCCGTTGGCGGTGCCGCAAACGCTCGAATTGACAGCAGTAAATGAGATGTTATTGTTGGATAATTTGGAGTTGTTTGAGAAAAACGGTTTCAAATTTGCTATAGCTGAGGATGGTGAGTTGAGTAAACCCTACATTCCTTAGGGCTCTTTTCTCATATAGCCTTAAATTTTAAAGATCACAAGAAATTTAATGTGCACTTCATTTGCCCTGTATTTTAAACAAAGGATAAAGTAGCTTATAAATGTATAGCAAATTTTAGAATTAAAGGCTAGATAAGAAAAATGCCCTTAGATAAATATTTTTTATCGTTTTTAACTTTTTTCTTTACTTTAATTTTCCAATCAGCTCCACCGACTAGAAAAGTAAAGCTGCTTTGCAAACCCTCCAGTCAACGATGGGAGTTTGGTAAAGAGGACATCGATGAATTGCTTTTCATGCTGCAAGATGCACCAGCTGGCACTGTTTGTCGTCCATCGCGTATACGTGATATGTTTGCTTCGCGCGCCTGTCGTAAATCGGTAATGATTGGCACGGCTTTGAATCGGTCTACTATGAAAAAGTTGGTCACACATATGGGCGAAATCGAGCAACCTTGGGTGAGTTGAAAAAGAATAGTATAATTAGTAGGGACCTTTCCGAATACACTTACAAACAAATGTCACAGTTATCATGGCCTAACTAAAATAGTTGCGGTTCAACTGGCCTGACCACAAGTCTTTTAGCGTTCTTTTCAACTTCTCTGCCTTCATGGAATCCTCTATTAACTTTTTCCGGTTGCCCTGCCCTAGTTGGAATAGCGTTGGAGTCCTTCCGCTAATTATTTCTCGTTTCAGTGCTTCCCTACAAGCTCCCCATACCCCTAGGGAACAGTTCTTCCTCGTGAACCCAATGAAATGAACGTTCAAATTCAAAAATACATATTTGTAAACTATTTTTCATCATTTATATTCGATTTAAAACCATTTGCCATCAAATGTACCACCTGAGTGGGGTCACGCCCCTTTGTTTCTGGCAAATAACGTTTTGTTATTAAAAATAAAATCGCGCACATAGCAGAAAATGGTAAAAATACGAGAGCACCCCAAGCATCTTGTAAAGTTGGAAAGAGCATGCCTACTACGAAGTTGGAACCCCACGAGGCAACGCTACCGAGTGCCATAGCCACTGGACGTGGAGCTACTTCAAATAGTTCTATAAAAGAAAAAGATAAATTTTTAAATTGGTACACATAAAGCTGAATTTGTATAAGTATGTATTTACCAGCGCCAATAAAAAACGGTATAGGAGCCAAACCAAATTGGAAAAAGAAAATGTATAGGAAAATGCTACAAATGCAGCCCATAGCAAACCATGATACGTGATCCTGTAATGATAATGTATTGAAATTACAACAACACTATACGACAAAATCAGATTAACACTTATTAAAGTAAACATTTTTTTTTTCTTTTTCGAAGTTAGCCTCCAAAACTCAGTTATGGGCTTTCGAAGTTGGAACCTTCGAAGATTTGGTTTTCTTGTTAATGTATTTAAAAAAAATCTTGCATCTTGGATTGGTGTACTTTTTTCGGCTTTTTATTTTTTTCGAAGATCTCACTTTGGCCCTGTATAACACTTCTTACATACAGGCTATCTTCGAAAAAATGGGAAACTGCTTTTTTACTTATGTCTCAATCTTTGGTATACGACAAAATCAGATTAAAACTTATTAAAGTAAAAAAAAAACCATTTTCGAAGTTAGCCTCCAAAACTAAGTTATGGGCTTTCGAAGTTGGCAGCTTCGAAGAGTTGGTTTTCTTGTTAATGTATTTAAAAAAAAAAACTTGCATCTGATTGATTGGTGTACTTTTTTCGGCTTTTTATTTTTTTCGAAGATCTCACTTTGGCCCTGTATAAAACTTCTTACATACAGGCTATCTTCGAAAAAATGGAAAATTGCTTTTTTACTTATGTCTCAATTTTTGGTCCAATACCCAGAAAAAAAATTGATTTTGTCGTATAGTGTTATTAGAATATTCGATTAAGAGCGAACGTTCGAATAATCCTGTTTTTGTTTTCTATTACAAAATACATTTGTATGTACCGTACAAGTATTCAATCAGAATATTTGACGACGCACGACTATTCGAATATTGCTATTCGAATTTCTCTATTCGAATAGTTCGAATATTCGAATATGAAGAACTCTCGTGAAAACTACTTACAATGAAGTAAAGCATTAGCGAAAACGCCAAGAGCGCTAAGCAGCAGAAAAATGTTGAGAAAAGCATTAGCGGACGACGATTGAATCGACCCATCAAAAATGGACCCAAAAGCGATATGGCTAAATTTAGTGAGCCTGCACCTAAATTAGCCCATTCGGCAGCAGCTGTAGATAGACCGGCTCTCAGGAAAATCGATACTGAATAATAGAAAATCTGCACAAAAAAAAAACATATGTCGATTAAACACTTGAGTCTATAGATCCTAACCATATAAGTGATAAGGAAACAAAACTGTCCTGAGTCTGGGCACAATATTTCCTACTTAGTGCTCTTTGCTCTACTCACCGCATTAATGCCCGACAACTGTTGTCCAGCCTGAAATATGCACACCAAAAACATTGGCAGAAATAGTTTCTTATCCGCGAGTACAGCACCAAAGTTGCTAACTTGATTTTCTGCATTCAATTCTGCTTCCATTGTTGCCAACTCATTATCGATGTCTGCATCGCTTACAGTATTTCCACGTAAATTTTTCAATTCCTCACGTGCCGCTTTCTGATCTCCCTTAATGATGTATAACCATTTTGGGCTTTCCGGATACAAATTCACAGGCGCATAACAGACGATTACAAATACCAAATAGACGGTCATTGCCAAATGCCATTGTTCACTGGTACCAAAAATACTGCGTAAACTAAAAACTTGTGCTACTACAACACCCGAAGTTAAGCCAATTGGACAGAAAACGCCCAACACGCCACGCATGTGTAATGGTGCCACCTCGGATAGATACATGGGCAAGCAGGACGTGGTCAAACCGCCAGCTAAGCCGCCAATAAAACGTGCTAAGATGAGCGCTTCCACCGAGTGGAATGTTCGACAAAAGTAAAGAAGTAGTGAGGCGACAATGAATAGCACTCCACATGATAGGAAACTGCTGCGCCTAAAAGTACAATAATTTTATATATATATTTTTTTTAAATTAAAGGATTTTAGAGTTCTTGATATTCGAACTATTAAAATACTGCCTTAAAATTTGAATAATACTCGAATATTCGATCACCATTCGTTTTTGTTCGATTATTGAAATTGGTAATATTACCAATATTTGAATAATCGAAAAAAAAAACGAATGGTGATCGAATATTCGATAGTTATGTATTCGAATTTAAGTCAGTATTTAACAGTTCGAATATTGGAATAGTTCGAATGACAATAACTCTAACATATATACATTTTTTACAACCAACACAACGATGGAACTCTATCGGTCA
This sequence comes from Campiglossa producta, assembly GCA_964058755.1. Taxonomy (NCBI): domain Eukaryota; kingdom Metazoa; phylum Arthropoda; class Insecta; order Diptera; family Tephritidae; genus Campiglossa; species Campiglossa producta. The sequence goes on from CAXKVI010000004.1 coordinate 100,036,934, forward strand.
TTCGCAGTTTATCAAATAATCGAATAAAAGTAGCTCGTCGAATATTCGAATAGTAATATTCGATTTTCAGTAGCAAAAAATCGACAATCGAACTCCGAATATTCGAATAGCTTTGATTGGCCTAAAACTGTAAAGCTGCAGGCTGGGTATTGGACCAACCAAACTTTTTCTGAAAAGATTGAGATATAAGTAAAAAGTGGTTTCTCTATATTTTCGAAGTTAGCCTCCAAAACCGTGTAATGGACTTTCGAAGTTGTATTCGTAGTTTTTGCTCTCAAATCGATTTTTCAAAAAAAATGTGAACGTAGCCTGTTTGACTCCCTTGTTTGATTAGTGTAAATTTTTTATACGAAAGTATATGTGAGAAGTGTCATACAGGGCCAAAGTCCGATCTTCGAAAACATAAAAAAGCCGCATATTTCAATATGCCCACATTTTACCTTTTTCGATTATTAAAACAAAACAATTAGAAAATAAAATTGCGAGGGGTCCAACTTCGAACTTCGAAAACCCATAATTAACTTTTGGAGGCTAAATTCGAAAAAAAATAGGAGAATTGGTTCTTTACATACTCTTTTCAAAGTTGGTTTGGTTCAATACTCAGAAAAAAAGTTGATTTTGTCGTAAAGTGTAATCGAATAATAGTATCTCATCGAATATTCGTGTAGTAACATTCGATTTTCAGTAGAAAAAAAAACGACAATCGAAGCTCCGAATATTCAGATAATTTTAGGTGCCCTAACATGCTCTATGGAATTGTGGTATGGTGACCTGCGCTGAGCAAGGCAACAAACCTTAATCTGTTAGGCAAAGTACACAGATCTTGTATGATCTGGCATTTTGCAACTCGATCTGGAAGGGCACCGCATAGCTGCAGCATCGGCTCTGCGTCTAAGGGAAACGTCCGGCTGGAGTGTAAGCACTACTGGACACGCCGTTATTTGGGGGATACTACAGCTTTCTTCCGCTGAGCACAGATCGTTGTGCGACCACAACAGTTGGAGATAGCGGTTTTAAAATAAACATTCCCAGCAGGGAAGAATGGGAGAGGACGGATCGGAGTCCCGCCAATCATGGCGCCACTTCCATTTATACAGACGGCTCGAAGTTAGACGGCAGAGTTGGAGGAGGGGGTTTATTCAAAGGATCTGAACCTTGAGCTCTCCTTCAGACTACCTGATCACTGCAGTGTCTTCCAGGCTGAAGTTTCAGCAATCATGGATGCCGCGGCTTGGATAGGCCAACACACTATCGAACAGGATATTTTTATTCTCCGCTACAACCAAGCGGCCATCAAATCCCTTGGCTCTTACTCGTTCAACTCTAAACTGACGCTCAGCCGTCGTCGATCTCTTCAAGAGCTGGCCCAACAGAACCGCGTGAACTTCACATGGGTCCCGGGACATAGGGAAAATGTATGGCAGACGAACTTGCGAGGCAGGGCACGACCAAGCAGGTTCTTCGGGATAAAGAGCGCTTCGGTATGCCGTTTGCCACATGCAAGCTAATGCTGAAAGAGTACACACTCCGCCAAGCCAACGAAAGATGGCTGCAATCTCCAGAATGCCGGATATCCAAAGAAACCTGGCCGAAATGGGATCATAAAAGATCAAGACACATTTATGCCCTAAGGAGAAGAGAAATCTCCATATTAATAGGGCACTGCCGAGGAAGCTGTAAGAGTTGCAAAAATGACGAGGAGGAGGAAACGGTGGAGCACCTCAACTGCAACTGCCCGGCTTTAAGTGGCGCGAGAATGCGCTTTTTGGGAATGCCCTTCCTGGTTAGCCTACGCCAGGTCACCGAGCTGGACATAAAGGACTTGATGGCCTTCATCAAGTCCTCTAAATGGTTCGAGGAGGAGCAACGATGTCGGTTTGGGAGCGTCAGTCCCGGGATTCTGCTATGTGGAGAATTCCGATAATATAGGGATTTTCCATATGACGGGGACCCGGAACTGACTTTAATAGTGCTGGCGGTATCACAACGGACCTTTTAATACTGGCCTAGGTGTGCCTCTGCGGCAGCCACTTGAACCTAACCTAACCAGGTGCCCTAATTTATATCCCTAATGTGCATTCATCTCCCGTCCATAAATCCAACTATTGAGTAATGTGTGCGCCTCTACATGAATCCAGCCATATTTTTTAGTAACTTCGTTTAATTCGTCCATCCATTGATCTTTCTTTCATTTACCCTATATATTTTTAACATTCGTCCATTCCTCTTTTTTCTTCCATCCCTCTACCTATTGCTACGACTCTTCCAACCATTGTATATTAAATTACCTTCCAAATCGATTTGCCACTTTGGCACCTGTTATCGATCCTATGGCGCCACCCACCAAAAAAATTGAGACAATTGTCGCCCACAGCACATTGATGCCCGTTTGTGTCAAATGTAAATCGTATCGTTCTATCAGCGTATGATTGCACCATTCTCGCATAAACTGCAATAAACAAATTAAAATAAAGAAGCTTTCGTTATCTGTGCATTAATATACTACCGCCACAATTCACTTTGTGCAAATACTAAGCTCTATGATATAATCCAATTAAATGTAGGGATGAAGAAAAAAAATTATAAAGCAGGTGTAGACGTCAATTGTGCGGTATAAAAAATGTTTAAACAAGCGGAGATAAATTGAGATATTTCTATCATATTTTTAACCTAACGTTGCTCCCAATTAATAATACGCCAGAAGTTGCACTCGCCAACAGACACCATGGCGTATACGTAACAATTTTGCTACACATTCGTATTTCTGGCAAAGCGAAAATTTTGAAAAATTTTGAAATTTAATTTTTAAACATTTTCGTTGCGCCAGAAACATGAATGTGTAGCACATTCGTTTTTCTAGCACAATTTTCAGAGATTAAACTACACATTCATGAAAATGGCATAGCGAATTTCCGGGGGTTCCTTGTACGTTGAAAACCTAGGTTTTTCGTGAATCGTAGCGAAACGAGAGGTTAACCACGTGAGCCTATTAACTCAAATCTGAAAAAATTGGCACATTTATGTCTCTGCCAAACGAGCGACGATATCATATGGGAAGGATAGTTAGTTCGGGTTTTAAATAACGAAATCTACGATTCAACGCAATTCGAAAATTTCGATTTTCGGGGATTCACTGGCGATTCGGATTTTTTTTACAACAAATATAGTTGGCATTTTGAGAGTTTGGATTTTTTCGGATTCGTAGGCGATTCGAGAACTTTGAAATGATTCGAAAATTTTGCATGCGAAAATTATGATAAAATATTGTATGATTAGTACAGGATTGTTAAGAATTTTTTGAAGTTTTTGGAATTTATTTATTTTTTTTTTCGAATTTAAAATGTATTCATGCCAATTCTAAATAATTATTCAGTAGTGAACCGGTCCAAACCGTTTCACCTTTTCATACATTTTTTCTCACAAATTATATGAGAGTGAGAAATTCAGCAAAGTGAGAAATTGTTTGATTATGAATGTTAAGGAATTTTCGCTGGCGATTCGAGATTTTTTTAGGATTTGTTGGCATTTCGAGAATTGTGATTTACTCGGTTTCGCTGGCAATTCGAAAATTTTGAGTTTCTCGGATTCGTTGGCGATTCGAAAATTTCAAGTTTCTCGGATTATTTAGCAATTACAGAATTTTGATTTTTTTCATATTCTTTGGCGATAACAGTTTTGATTTTCTCGGAATAGAAAATTTTGAATTTCTCGGATTTGTTGGCGTTGGTCTTTTTAAATTTTTTAAAACCTTCGAAGGGTCCAATTTCGAGCATCGAAAGCTATAGGCTAAGTTTTTTATAGTGTTATTTAATAGGTCCCATGTTAACGGTGATTAACTCAGGAAATTATTGTTTGATTTGTCGAAATAAAGCCACGAACGATTAACGATTTCAATTCCGATTTGTCAGATGTTCGAAAAAAATAAGGCACTTTTTGCAGAACTTGTCGAATGATTTCAACACGGATAATCAGGAAGTACATATCGGTAGCTACTTCAATCAAAATTCGCGGGCTTATTCTTCAGTACAATTTCGTAGGGCTAACATACACTTTCCCTCTAATGAGTCGTTGGTGTGGTTTAATTGAGATAAAGCATAAAATCGCAACCAGTTTGTCGAACGCAAAGTTTTAGATTTTTATAACGGTTTAAGAATTGATCTTCAACTTCAATTTTTAAAATCATAACATACCACTGCAGGACTATTCATTACACCAACAAAGTAACCAGATGGCACAGCTGAACCCAGCGTCGCTCCACCGGCGACAAAGGCTAATTGTTTCGTCCATTGTCCTTTCTAAAAGAGAAAACAAGATAAACAATATATCTTTAACGAATTGAACACTACACTCGTCTTACATTGGCTGCTTGTGAATCGATAAAGGATTGCTCTTCATGTTTTTTAATGCCCTGCGAATTCTCTAGGGTTTGTGACTTGGTATGTATCACCTCTACCTCACACTGTGGCTCACTCATTTCGTCTAAGCTCACTTCCATGAAGGGCAAATAATTTTATTGCAATTAAACCTTTATTCATATGTGAATATCTATCTACACATTTTCTTATCTGTTCTGGATGGTTCTTCTGTGATTAATTATGGCCTTTTATACCCTACTGAACTAGCATCGCGTACTATACTACAACAGCTAGGTCTACTTACCTCAGCATTTAATCCGAAAATTTTACGACCATGGCAGTTTCATAGAGGGTATGTGCTAACAAAACCACGCCGAAGATTTAAAGGTCAGAACCCGGGACATACTCCTCCGGCAATTACACTGTACAGCAGCCGACTGGGTATGGGACCATGCCTACTTTTTTTTGAGACTTAAATACAAAAATGACGTTTCCCGTTTTTCGAAGTTAGCCCCCACGATCTTTCGAAGTTCGAAAGTGGTTTTCTAGTTGTTTTATTTAAAAAATCGAACAAAGGCAAAATGTGGCCTGGTTGCCTCTCTTGGTTGATTGGTGTATTTTTTTATTTATTTGAAAGTGTGTAAGAGAAGTGTTATAAAGGGCCAAAGTAAGATCTTCGAAAAAATTAAAAGCCGCATATTTTTAATTACATGATATTTCTTCGTACATAACCTTAAAATGAAATAAAACATACACCATTCAAGTAAGAGAGACAATAATGCTACGCCCAAATTTAACCTTTTTCCATTTTTTTAATACATACATTAATAAGAAAACGAAATTTTCGAAGCGTCTAACTTCGAACTTTGATAGCACATAACTAAGTTTTGGAGGCTAACTTCGAAAAACGGGGGAAAAAGTTCCTTTGCTCCAAAACCCAGAAAGGATTTTGTTGTATAGTGCTATGTGTTATGGTTATAATCCACATCTGGCTATGTCAAGTTCGATATCACCCGAATTTAGCAGTCCTTACTTATTTTATAAAATTAGATTAGCAGTGCAAAGTATGGCTACAACACATGGCTACATGGCCTACACGGCTACTTTCTAGTATTGCCGGTTCTACAAGAACGGTACCAGTACTTGTGCTGTACCCATCGTGCCGAAACGACCCGGGCCGTTTTCTTATATCGACCCGGCCAAGAGCAATACACCCGGGGTGACCATGTCTAAGATTTAGGCAGGGCTACACCTCGCTATAACAACAACAACAACATGGCTACAACACCAACAACAACAGATTAGCTACTGCTTTGTATCTATATTGAGTTAAACCTTTTCAAATACGCAAACAAAAGAAGAGATAAGATTCACTAAACGCTGTGACATTGTAAATAACAAGACTTACGGATTCCGATACAAATGTTAGGTCCTTAACCTTATACATATATGTACAAGCGTAAGTATATTATTTTCATAATGTAAATACGTATGCCCCGTTTTTCGAAGTTAACCTCCAAAATTTAGTTTTGGGCTTTCGAAGTTCGAAATAAGACCCTTTTAATTTTGCTTTTCCTATTGCGGTAGTTAAAAAATTAACAAAGGAAAATTGTGGGCGTTGTCCGCTCGACGCTCGATTGGTATATACTTTTGGCTTTAAAAGTTGTCAAAAGGGTCTAATTTCGAACCTCAATACTAATGTTTGGACTAAACCAACTTTTTGGAAGGATCCAATACCCAGAAAACAAGTTTATTTAGTCATACATGTTTGATTAGGTTTGGCCTAAATAAATCCACAGCGAAATTTATTTTCACAGAGATGCTTGTAGGAAAATTTTACTTTTTTGCTCAAGTCGTTTTATTTATAAAAAAAACACTACATTCAAATCGTTTTAGAATTGCCCACATGGACGGCCAACAATGCGTCATCTCATAAATATCGCAATGCTGGAGGAAGCAGACGACGAAGCGGAAGATGTATAAAATATCTCAAACTTTCGTTCATGTTATGTTATTATATGTATAAAAGTTTTATATACAAGTTTTTTAAACATACAAAAAACAAGTCATACAATTTTAAACCTAAAACTTCGCCTTTTTATTTCCATTTCATCAAACGCTGATCGTACGAAATACATTAAAACCGCTACCCGCTGTTGATAGGATTACACCTGGCAACTGTGGATGCCAATGTAACTCTTTGATTTCTTTTTGCCCCTGATGTATGAAAAGCAGTTGTGGTGGTAATTTATTAAGCTCATCTTCGCTTTGTGTTTGCTCTGTACCATTTGGCGTTGCTTCTTGATCGGCATCCTTTTCTACCGCCAAATCCCATAAAGCTATTTGATCGTCATCACCACCTGATGCAAAGACAGTAGCATCATTTGGATTCCATTCCAGTGTACTGATAGGACCGGTGTGGTGTTTGAATGTCGCAATAGGCTTTTTAGTTTGAAATTGTCTTAAATCCCAAACGTGCACAAAACCATCATCACCACCGCTCACTATAAAAGGTTCTGTGCGATTCCATGATATCACATTGATATCACTTTGATGTGCATTGTCACACGTTAGCATACAAGCCTTTTGTGGGGGCGCACGACAATCCCAAATGCGTATAGTTTTATCGACAGAGCATGATGCCAAGACGCTAGCTTCGTTAGGACTCCATTGCAAATCTTCCACGGATGCGGTATGACCCACAAGTGGTCGCTGATCCACTTTCCATGTGCCACCTTCCAGAGGCGACCAAATATGTATATCACGTCTGCGAAAGAATAAAAAATAAAATAAAAAATCGATGAAAATATAAATTTTTGGTACATACTTGCAATCGCCTGTTGCCAGCACACCTTCCGCACATTCGCTCCAGTCAATGCCATAACCTTCTTGCTGGTGTCCACTGAATGTGTATGCTGGACGCACATCCTCATTCATTACTTCACGTTCGTATTGCTTGAGTAATTGTGCATCTTCGATGGCTTGCATTTGCTTTGATAAATCCCATATATTCACACGTCCCAATTCGCTCCATGATGCTGCGAATACTGAATTGCCCAAACGTCGCGAACGCACACGATTAACGCATCCCTGATGTTTGATGAGCGCGCAAGACATTCGTGGTTTCTTAAGCTCTTCGGCATCACCCTCATCATCCTGATCGTCATCCAATTCTTCATCATCGTCATCATCATTTTCATCTTGGCCGCCACCTTCTTGTGTCTTATGTAAATTGGACATTTTCATTACAATCAAATTGTTTACATGTGTACGCGCTGCCTGTGTTCCAGCCACTATATAGGATGTGAGAGGAAACTTTTCACGACTAGGTCCCAGCTCGTCGCGCACAATATCGAAACTAAGGCACGGCGCACCCGTGGAAGCTTGATGTAACATTACGTAGGCGGATTCGTCACATACGAGCTCCTCGCCTTCGTCCAGCGGTTTACCAGGCAAATACACTTCCTTTGGTTTTGACGGTTTGGTTGTGCCATCTTCATTTTCATTCTCACTTTCCATTCCTTCCTCTCCAGCGTCATCTTCCTCATCCTCAGCTTCGACATACTCCAAGTCCATTTCGTCATTATCCATTTTGCTGGAATAGTTTCGTCTATTATTCTTATCTTTAATTAATAATGCCCGAATTTTCGATCTATTCCGGCGATGAAATGTTTTTATTTATTTTCAATTTGCACGTGTGATTTGGTAAGACATTGCCAACATGAAATAGTTTGCAACATTTTTGACAATTGGAATATGAAGTGGATGCCACATGTGAGAAATTTTTTTTTTAATAAAACCACCACCCAACGCGAAATCGGACTCATTTTTATCGCAAGAAAGTCATCGCACTCGGGGAATCCCGATTCCGAGTCCCGTGCCTCTCTCGCCATTTGTACTCCCGAAAGTCCGAAATTTTAATAAAAATAATCCCAAGACGCATTTCGACTTCGATTTCATAAATCCCAAAGCTGAAATATAAGTTTTTTTTTCAGTGAAAATTTGTTGGAAAACACTTTGCGGGGTCCGATTTCAAAATTTAAGTTAAAACATCTCTTGACAGAAATAAAATATTGGGTCTTCGCTTTCAGATTATGCATACGGAGGTCAAAACGCGTCTCTTGATACCTCTACCGACATTTTTGGACGGTATCTAACATAATCCCGAAAGTCCGGGACTGTTTAAAAGCTTCTGGATTCGATGCCTTAGATGTCAATTAGACACATGGTGTCCCTCGGCCATATTGAATTCGTCCATGGTTCCTCATTCGGTCAAAACAGGCAAATGCATTCTAACGGCATCGCTTTTGGAACAATCTTGTCTCTTTGATTCATGGATGTCAAAACGCTTCTTTTGATACCTATCCCCACCTTTTTGGGACGATATCTGAGATTTAAAAAAAACTTCTGGCGGCGATATACCAACAGGTTATAATTATAACATCTAAATTGATTTTTGGGCAGAGCTTCTCTTCCAACATTTTGTGTGTTGCTTCGGAATTAAACCTACGATTTGACGTGACCTAAATTTTTTTGCTGACTCTAAAGGGCTGTTTACATTGTTCAATTTTGAAATCAATTTTCGTTGCATGTATAGTTGATTCCAAATTAAATTAACTACCCCTTTACATTAATCTTTTTTTTTTTTAAAGTATTTGACGATTGTTTATGTCATTGAAAAAAATTTAATAGAAATAGAAAAAAACTATTTTCATTTCATTACTTTTTTCAATGCACATCTTTCTGAACACCGCACCGAGAACTGCCACGGGTTTACAAGCAGGCACTCAACAACATCCGCATAGAGATGGTGATCACCTTTATTAGCTCCCGTCCGTCCTGCAACAACAAGCCCACCCGTTGCTGCGTAGGAAAACCATCTCTCGAGAGGGTTCAATCATTAATCAATTTTTTTGAAAACTATTTGACGATTGTTTCTGTCATTGAAAAAAATTAAATAAAAATAGAAAAAAACTATTTTCATTCAATTTTTTTTTAATGCACGTCTTTCTGGACACCGCACCCAGAAAATCCATGGGTTTACAGGCAGGCACTCAACAAAATCCACATAGAGATGGTGATCACCTTAATAAACTCCCGCCCGACGAATGCCGTCCTGCAACCGCAAGCCCACCGGTTGCTGCTCTCCCGAGAGTGTCCAGACACACTTTCGTTTAACTCTGATTTGGGTAAGGTAACAAGTGAAGCCCTCACTTATCCAGAACGAACCCCGAAGTGCAAAATGTTTGCTGGCATGTGGATTTTCTCACAACACTAACCATTGATTCACATGCTCCTCTGAGCATACTCTTCTAACATCAATCTCACTTAGGTCAAACCATAATGAAGCTTATGGTTTCCTTCCAATCCCGTTAGAAGAGTTTGATGATAATTTAGACCAATAGGCGTTACGTCTGGGCAGGGATATGTTTTTTACCACAAGAACTACGGATATAGAGGCCTAGTAAAGCGGATATGAAATTATCGGTCATCCTTGCCAACAAAATACGAAGCGTTTCCAAAAGATGCGAAAGCCTATTTGAAGGAATGATAATGGGGGCGTCTACGGATTTAAGAGGAGTCCGCACGGAGTCCTTCCACACTACAACGAAACACTTTTTCCATTATATGGCTATCTACGGGAGTGTTTTGGAACGCCATAAACGCATCCTCAAGGAAACTTTTCTGCATACATTTTTAAAAGGCGTTACCTCGTCGGAACGCTAGGCCGGGAGTTCTAACGGAGCACCTTACGGACTCGTTTGGTTAGATGGGACGGAATGCACAGGCTTTGCTGTATGTTTTGGTGTAAGACGAACAAAGAACAAAGAAACGCCAACTAAAAGATAAACAATTTATTTTTAATTTTTTTATTTACAATTTTTTTTTTATAAAAATCTGACAAATATTTACATCCCCCGATTCGTAAACAAACACAGGGTTGTACGGAAGTTGAATGATAAGTTGAACAAAAGTCGGCTGGCTACCAACTTTGTTGCATGCAATTTTGCAAGACCCGTTGACACGAGTAAATTTTCAGAATCAACATGAAAATTGAACGAGAAATCGAGCTTTGTAAACGGTACTTAAACGATACCTGCAAAGCATATGAATATTTGCTTAGAAGCTTTTCATAGCACTCGAAGAGTTTTCCAAACCATTGGCGAAGGACGTACCCTAATACTTGCTGTAGTAGGCGGAGTACACTACCACTTCACTACAGTAAGTAATTTTCCAAGATTTTATTCGCTGCTGTTAACCAGAGTGGAAATGAATCCCGCTGAAAAAATTTCCCACTTTTTTCCCCTCTTCCTTGGTTAGCGCGACCCAGTAATTTTCCAAGATTTTATCCGCTGCTGGTTAGCAAGAGTAGCTGTAAAATGGCATATGTTTGCAAGTTGGACTGCGATGGCAGCACTGTTTTATATTTTCTTTCAACTCTCATACGCGGGCTGCAGCTGTCAAATTCATTTGATTTTTTCTATATTGGCGTTTCATACGAAAATTGTTGTTAAAAGAGTTAAAAATTTAAATTTTGAAAACAAAAATTGAAAAAATTGTGCTTTTTCAAATGTATTTATCACTTTGGTTAGTCTAAATTTCAAGTGTTTATATTTGTGATGTCCTTGAAAAAAGACTTTCCCAAAGTGGAGTATCGGATAAAATTATTATCCGGCAATAATGTGGTGCTTGTCGAGGCTTTTGGCTTCGAGTCGGAAATATTTGTACCAGAAATACAAAATGGACGTATTAGTTTTCAAAATATCGTACCAAATCGACGTTGCTGCTATATGGGCCAAACTCCCACAAGTAAAAGTTTAATACGCAAGAAAAGACGTTCCATGCAATCCGCCATAGAACAACATTCAGGCAACCCAAAGAGCGAAATTATGTCACCATGCCGAACATGGCGTCTACAAGGTGGCAGTGGTGGTCTTAGCGATATAAATCGTACACGTTCACCATTGGCATTTAGTACACCAGCACCAGCACCATCGCCCACACCATCATACATAATTAAACAACAAATGAAATACAATAAGGAAAACTATCAGCCACGGCAGCCGCGCACATTGGCACAAGCATACAATACCATAGAGCTACTACGTCCTAAACCGTGTACACCGCTGGCGCAGAGGCAACAGAGGCAAACGGAAAACCAGCATACACCAGGCACAAAAACGGTGCGCATACAATGCCAACAAGCGGAAATTGAGCAACACATGAGAGCAAATGGCGGTGCTAGTGAATCAGGATCGGATTTTAATATACCAGATGTGCCCACTCTCACACCATGCTCACCACAATCCTCTGCTGATAGTACTAAGCCGAATAAGGGTAAAAATATACAAATTGAAGCACCTGGCACAGTCACCAAATGGCGTAAATGTCTAACACCAAAACGCACATATTCACGTCAGGCATTTAATGGGCCAGCTGCACCGGCCCACAATGATTCCAATGTAAAGAAGATACGTCACACAAAATCGTTACTATCTGCTACCCAAGGCGCTAAAGGCGAATATAAATTAGAGGTGAGAAGGCGCAAATTGATTATAGATCCCAAAACAGCAATATCACCGAATACGTTCAAAAAACAATTAAAGGGATGTGGTGGCGAGGGTAAAGTACATAATAAATCTACATTACCCAAGGATCGTAAACGTTATGATGCAAGCAAAAATACAGCATTCGATATGTTAACAACATCAAGTCGTAACAGTGTTATGGCAGCTAAATTGCAACAACAATTTCGAAAAGCATGCGTCAATAAGGCATCATCAACATGTCCGAAATATAAAATTTTATGTAAACTACCGCCACTCGAAGAGACGAGAAGAATCAAGGTAAATCTTTTACCAACTTTACCAGCGTGTAAACTAACTACAGCCGCTATGTTGGAGAAAGCATGTTCGAGTGCAATACAAACTTGCGAGCATGTGCCGCATGCGAAACTTATACGTTGGCCCACGCAACAATAGCGAACAAGTCGTCACAAAAATCATCCACATGTAAATGTATTATGTGGTACGTAGGGTATACATAGATATTCTTTAGAAAGTGCAAATATGATTTTAGTATATATTTTTTTAATTTTATATGTATTTGTAAAAAGGGCCTTCATATTAAGTATGTTTGGACTATATCTTAGCTAGTTTTTTGAACTTTGTATCGAATTTCGATTCTTTTTTCATATGCCAAGGTAAAGATTCGCAATGCCCTAAATTTTATTAACTGAGCCAACTAAACTTTTTTCGAACTTACAACTACATACTAAACAAAAGTACGTATTTAGAAAGTTATAGCTAAAAAACTTACTTTTAAAGTTTTCCCTTTTCCAACCGCATACTTATTATTTTGGCATTTTTTTTGCAAAAATTTTTCGAATGCCCATAAAAATTAGTAAAATCGGCCGCCAATAGCTACCAAATTGGGAAACTTCGAAAAAAGGTTTATAGCTATAACTTACGAAATATGTAATTCGAATTTCGAAAAATCGAACTATGCAAAAACTGTCGGAAAAAGTCTGTTTAAAAAAGTAGAACTTAGAAAAAAAGTGGCGCAGTTCATAAAATTTTAGTCAAATGTCAAAATTCGAATTCGATCAGCAGAATAGTACTTCAAGGACCCCTATTTCCAACCTATTCAAAAGCTGTATATACATATTCGAATTTCAAGTTCGACTTGAATTTTTCTACTTTTTGAATATATGATTTCAAAGCCAAACAAAAGAACTATATATTGAGTGCTAGAAAAGCTCTTGTTATACCGCACAGTAGAATATGTATCCGATACAACTTATGTAGTGTTCATGCTGAGTTTAAAAATCAGCATTTTCCATTTTCGGTCGTACATTTCGAAGATGCATTCATGCTGCCGCATTTTGCATTTAGCTAATTTTCGAATGATTAAGGTGCTTATCTACATTGCAAGTGGAAGTATGCTTGCCTTTTCAGATAAACTCCATTTCTTTTATAAAAGTGGGTTCGTGGGCTCTAAACAAACTTGGAAACTTTTCACCTCGAAAATTGCAACTTTTAACAGGAAAAATTATTGCATAAGTACGTTGACTTGCTTAGTGAAAAGATATCCTAATATAAACAGCGGTTCGCCCAAAAGTATGCAACATTTGTTCGTACTGTATCTTCGAAGATGCGAAAGCTAATGCAGAAATAAAGTAGCATTTAGTTGCGTTTAGCTTTCAAAATTTTAGAGCTATTTAGTTTGAAATATGCTATAATAGGTTTAAAACATCAAATTACACAGCTTTATCTGAAATTTTTATAAACAGAACGAGCTCATAACACGAATGTAAAATTATAATAAAGACAGTTTTCGAACTTATAGGCCTATTTTTAAATTAAAAAAAAATCTTTTCGAACCGAGTATAAGAGTGGAGATAGTCTTCTTTAAATGGTTTAAATATGTACTTTCAATGTAGCTAAATTATTGACTTTGGCTTGGAAATGGGTAGAGGGCCCGTTTAGCGGCCTAAGTGTCGGTCAGAATCCTAGTAAATGTAAGCAATTAGATTTAAAATTATAGTTTATACATTTTGTAAATATATGTAATGTCTTAAAGGCTTTGAAGGCTATATTACGAATCTGTCTACATAGGTTTTAATCCTACAACTATAAAAAAACACCTTTATTGAAAATTGTTATACTTTTTAATCAAATAAATATATCTATAAAAACAAAAATATATTGTTTGTTAATTAAAAAATCTTAATTATTTATAATACGTGTAATTACACTTACAATATATACTAAAAATAATATGTAACAAATTACATGCTTGTAGCTAACCTAAAACTAATATATTTGTAGTTACTTCTATTACTGTAATGTTTTGCCCTTAAAAACTAACTTAAAACTAATGCTGATTTCGTTTCATCGAAAAAAATGTACACTTTCACGTTGAACATGTTTACACTCTTGCACAGAACACCATAAAGATGTGATAAAAGTGTACCCGTTCTGCATGAACCTGTTATCGATAAAACGAACATAAAACACTGCCCCGTTTGCTATGCTATGTGCTTGAATAATTAGGTTTCGTTTTTCACCCATATTTAATTGTTATTGCAAAATCCAATTTATTTCACCAAATTTATCTATGAAATAAAATTTTCGTCACCTGATTTTCAGTGCAACCAGCTTCAGAGGGTAAAAAGTGTGAGTTTTTTACACTCTTGAAGTGTACATTTTTAGGAAACGAAAACATATCATGTTTGACGTTTTACCTTCATTTTGCAAACGAAAACGGAAAATTGAAGAGTGTAACAAAAATGCGCATTTTTTTGATGAAACGAAATCACCATAATATATCGCACACCTAGATCTAAAGGGAGCTAATTCAAAAATCTTAAATTATGAGCTATGCATACTTCCGCGCTCTCCTATTCAATACCCACCGATCTGTATACTCGATTAACTCATAGCTGTTTAGATTTGGGTGTGCAATATGTGCTTTATGCATTTGCAGCTACTAGCTAGTTTATACTTAAAACATTTTTAATGCTCGTTTATGATTTTTCTCTTGTTAACAAATCAAGGAACACATGGATTTAGGGCTCTTGAAATTGTTCGATAGTTCGAATATTTAAAGCTTCGAGTCTCGAATTTTTTGTTACTGAAAATCGAATGTTACTTTTCAAATATTCGATGAGCTACGATTATTCGAATCCTTTTAAAATTTTAACGCTACAAAATATCTTTACTCAACAAGTATTCGAGTAATCAAACAGAAAAGAATATTCTAGTAATCGATCACCACCGAGTAATCGATTATTCGACGACGTGCGATTATTGGAATATTCGTACAGTGCGACTGTTCGAATATCAAGAGCTCTAGTACTTATTCTCACATACATACGTTACTAATGTCTAACTTAGCATTAACTTCTTAGATAAAACTAAATAATCTTTAAATTAGTGTCATCTTCTGCAACGAAAACATGATTTGAAAGCTCGTTTAATGGCGCGCACATTATGTATGACTTGTTCCTGGTAATTGAAGTAATTTATTATTAAAACATTTTTTTTTGGAAACATAAATATTAGGCTGAGGGGAAGATCACCCTTACTGAATATTTGTTGAAATTGTGTTTAAAGAAAGCATTTTTGAAACTCATTCTGAGGTCAGGAATTTTTTCAATCGATTTAGAGCAATCTTCGACTCAGCCGTAACAATGCTTTTCCATTTACCTGCATCAAATTGAAACACATAGCAATAAGCGCCATACCAAGTAATAGATAGACAGCACAAAGTATAAAGCTAACTTCAACTTTGTCTTTATCGGCAGTAATCTGGAAAAAGAAAGCAAATTAAAATTTTTCGAACATCACACAACAACATTATAGCTCAACATACCACACGTTCTCCAGGCACCAAATCACCAAAACCAATACTACTCAACGATATAAAACAAAAGTAGCTGCCGTCCAAATAATTCCACGCCTCCCAGCGGCTAAATAAAATAGCGCCGGCTAAAATGTAACTAAAAGAAGAAAAGTGAAAAAATCCAATTGTTTAAAATTTCCAATTTCCAAGTACGAAACAAACCTTATCATAATAATCACGCAAACCGTTAATGGTACCGTAATTTCATCGCTATTCATACGTATTTCTCTCTCAATATCGGAATCGTTATCATCCTCGTATATCTCTAAGGCGCTCATACTTTGTGTTGAAGTTTCGGTGTCTTCGCTGTAGTACGTGCTGGATGATGAGCTACTGTTGCTGTTACTTGTATGACTTTCACTGCTATTGCTCGTTGAACGACTTTCCATGTCTTGTAGCTGTAAGTAATTTTTTTTTTGTTATTTATATAATTTTTACATAAAATATGCATGACTAAAAATTTGTGAAGTCGCCAACTAGAGTTTTTTTTCGAAGGTTTATGTATTAAACAAAAATACGTATTTCCAAAATTTTTCGAAACTCGACCTTTTTTTCAATTATAGCTACTCACCTCTTTTCGAAGTTCCAACATTTTTTTCGAACTTCGAAAATAGTTCAAATTTGAAAGTCTATCCCAAAATAATTTTTATTTTTTTTTGTGATGTGTACAAAAAAGTTTCCGAAAGAAATTCGAACTTCGAAAAAGTAGCCCACTTCACAAATTTTTAGTCACAATGCTACTTACCGCTTTCGACATAGCTAATTGTCGTATTTTTCGACGCTCTCGTATTATTCGTCGTCGTGCGACACCAGGACATATGCGACACAGGCACACTTTAGAGTAAATCCATTTGAAAGATTTCGCCAGCACGTCACCTATATTGGAGAGGTAGAGTAGAAAAAGTGGCATGCCGATGATGGCATATAAAATTGTGACTAATTTGCCCCAATCTGATTTGGGTGATATGTTGCCGTAACCTGTGAGAAAAATGTTAGAAATTAGGGAACGAAACTTTTAGTATTTAAGATAAAATTACACAATACGACAAAATCATAGTTTTTGAAGAGATTAAGACTTAAGTAAAAAAATAACGTTTTCCGTTTTTCAAAGTTAGCCTCCAAAAATTAGTTACGGGCTTTCGAAGTTCGATGTTCGAAAGTGCTCTTCTAATTGTTTTGTTTAAAAAATTGAAAAAGGTTAAAAGTGGCCGTGTCCTTCTTGCTCCTCTTACTTGATTGGTGTAATTCTTTTAATTTGAAAGTGTATGTATTATATAATTAAAAATATACGGCTTTTGATTTTTTTCGAAGATCTCACTTTGGCCCTGTATAGCACTTCTACATACTTTTTTAAATAGAAAAAGGACACCAATCAATCAAGAGAGGCAAGCAAGCCACACCCACATTTTGCCTTTTTCAATTTTATAAACAAAACAATTAGAAACCCACTTTCGAACATCCAACTTCGAAAGCACGTAACTAAATTTTTGAGGCTAACTTCGAAAAACGGGGAACGCCATATTTTTACTTATGTCTTAGTCTCTTCAAAAAAGTTGGTTCGGTCCCGCACCCAGTTGGCTTCCGTACAGTGTCATTTATAAAAAAATTTGAAAATATTTTTCTAGAACTCAATCTTACCTATAGTTGTTATAACCGTTAATGAGTAAAGGAATGAACCCGAAAAGCTCCATTGTTTATCAATATCAGGATCAATTAGATTTTCTTGTGCTATTTCTCGTTGGAATGCCAGCAATATTTCATTAACCCTGCAATACCACAAAAAAAAAAGAATACGTGAAACGACTTCGAAAAAAACAGAAATAAACAAAGTTTCCGCTTACCTTTGCTTATAATATTTATTATCATAGAAGCTTATATTATGTACCGTTATTTCCCATATCCTCCTCAAACATTTTCCAGTCGCATTGGGTTTTGTATATTTGTGGCCGTTAAATCTTTCGTATTCGAATAATTCGATTGCTTGAAAAATGAAGGCACCTGCAAGCAATAAAAGGTATGAGATACGGGATGGTAAGCGAGATTAATCATTGATTGTGCTTACCACCAATTGTGTAAAAGATCACCAATAAAATAATGCCAACATTGCTAAACATAAAAGCCGTAAATTGTCGAAATTTATCTTTAAATCGTTCGAATGGTGGTTTTTGTCGTTTTCGATATGCTGAGTAACGACGTGGGGGCATCTTCTTCGCGCTTTATTTTCTACGGCGATGCTTCGTAAAGAAAAGCTTCAACATACGTTGGCAACCAAATGTGGAGCTATGTTTAGCTCCGAAATGCGTGAAAAGACGTTGGTGATTTGTAGCAGTTGACATGCTTTTCGTAATGTCGTTTTGGAAGCATTAATTGGTTGTGAATTTCGGAAGCATTGAAATAATTGTACTGTTTCTGGAAGAGAAACGTAAAGGGATAAGTTAAAAGAAATAAGAAAAGTCTTTTTTCGAACTTTATTGGCTAACGATAAACTCATATCGACTGTTGAGTGGAAGATCATCATATTTCAAAATATTTTTCAAAAACGGCCTAAGTACCTTGGAATTTGTCTAAAGAACGCTCTATTCCAGGGTGAGTTTCAAAACACCCTACTCAATTAAAATTCAATACATTTTCAGCTGAGATAGGACGCTCTTAAAATATTTCCAATAGGTCGAAATTTGGATTAATATTGGGATATTCGATGAGCTACTATTCTTCGAGTATTCGATAAACTGTGTATACTGTCTTGTTCAGTCGACTTTCATACATACTTTGTAAGAGCAATCTTCGACCAAACGATGGAACAGAGCAGTGGGAGCATATCGCTCACTTAAAAAGTACGAATTCTGAAAACAATAGATGGTTCTATCCTATCCAGAGGAAAAACTGGTATGATGCGGTGTGACATTTGCAAAGAATAACACTTCCTATAGCACCAGGTTGTAAACGGGCGTCATCTGCGATTTATGTGAACCCTGTCGTGAGTCTCTTAGAAGGCAGAGAGACAACTTTTTAGAAACATGAAAGAGGCCGAATGGCCTGTGTGTAAGGAACTTGAGATGTTGGCTCACAGAAATAATGCTCAAAAATTGTCTCAAAAGATCTGGCGGCTGACGGAATGCTTTAAGAGGGGGCGAATTCCTGCAGAGCATACTTAAGTAGTGGAGGAAACACTCCTCCCCATTGCAAGGGATGTCGAATGACCTGATAACCTAATCCCAGTCGACTGAAAAGATGTCCCTCCATCCAACTAGTGGGACGAGCTCTATAAGTCTTTTGTTATACAGTACCTGACCGAGCTTGCTCGGTGCTATCAATTTAGTGCTAACTTTATATACCCAAACCGATCCCAAAATGACCCTAAAGTAATCCCAAAATAATCCTAAAATGATCCCAAAACGACCCCAAAAGACCCTTAAATGTTCCCAAAATGATCTGAAATTGAACCCAAAACGACCCAAAATCCCCAAAAATGGTTCGAAAGTAACCCCAAAAACCCTTAAATGTAGCCAGATTTCGATTCGAGGTACATTCGAGATCTCTAACGTTAGAGGACGACTCGAGAAATACTCGAGAATCACAGCATTCTCTAACAAAATGGGACATAATTCTCAAATCGAGAAAACTATAGCGCGGCATCCATGATTGCTGTGACTTCAGCCTGGAAGATGCTGCAATAATCAGGAAAAAGGTGAACTACTTATGTATGATGATAATTATGAACAAAATTTCGATCGATTAAAGCAACACCCTAATGTTGAAGAAAAAACAAACTGTTTTCTGAAACACGTGCAACGAGACAAGTGTGCGGATATGAATAAACAACATGTTCGTCTGAGTGAATATATAAGTTTTTAAGATAAAACAACACGCAAATATATGTGCATTAGACTGAGCAAAAAAAAAATATTGCTTTTCGAATGGCAAAAGTTTTAGAATCAAATATTGCTAGTTTAGTTTTTTTTGGGCTCATCTGATTTTTGTTTTAAGACTTCCTCTAGAACTCTCAACATTTATACTATATAAATTTTTGTAATTCTGAAACAAATACCAATGTAATTCCCAAAAAAAAAAAATAAAAAAATAAAAAAATAAAAAAAAAAAAAATAAAAAAATAAATTTAAAAAAAAAATAAAAATAAAAAAAAAAAAAAAAATAAAAAAAAAAATAAAAAAAAAATTGAAAAAAAAATTAAAAAAAAAAATAAAAAAAAAGAATAAAAAAAAAAAAAATTTTAAAAATTTAAAAATTGCCTCAGTCTAATCCACTTATGTATGTAATTTATTTTGTGATTCCAATAGCTTTTAGTTTCAAACAACAACTATTTACTAATTTAAATTTTTTTGGGCTTAGAACTTTAAAACATTACACTAGAATTTTGATGTGTTTGTTTGTAGGTAAATATATGCTAATACTAAAAGCATACAAACAAACATTTGGCCATACATATATAATCGCACATTGTTTATTTAGAACGTCTGGTTTTGGAAAATGGGCAAAAATTTAATTGCAATTTAAAATTCAATAAATGTCGACGTCGAACCTCAACGATCAGGTGAATGAATAGATCGTTAAATTTAAATGAAGAAAAATTATGGAGAAAAAAAAAATGATTTTGAACGAAATAAATGCGATTCGTATGCAATGTGCGTCATCAAATGTTTTATGATTTTCATGTACTTATGTATATTGTTTATAATAAGATTTACATCATTATCATCATCATCATTATCATCATTTTTATATGCTTGTTTTTATTTATCAACAAACGGCATACCCCAATTTTTGCGTAATTAAGTGCAAATGTTCACACAACTCACCACCCACCATCATTCATGGTGGCGTTTGTTTGTTGTTTTTTATTTGTAGCGGAAGAATGTAATAAGCTCAATAGGCAGGTGCCAGACGATAAAGTGATAACAACTGCTACACTGTACGACAAAATTTCCTTTTTTTTTGCCCACATGAATGTGTGAATTTCTTTAATATTTGTCACTAACCTCCATGGCGTATGAGTAACATTTATTGATTCCCTATTGGAAATATCTGCACTTGTATGTATGTACCCAGCAAACACAGAATCTAATGGTAGACAAATTTTTGTTTTGCACGTTAGAAACTAGTGTAGTTTGCGTATCGAGAAAAATGTTAGAAAAGTACGCTAGAAATCGACTCGAGAACGATTAGAGAACTAACATAAATTCGAGCATATTGGCGAGTCTGATTTTATTAGATTTAACTTACCCAGCGTACTGGAACTACTAGTACAAGGGTGTTATAATTTTGTCCACATAACGGTACTACGTAACGGCACAAAATAATCGAGATAGATATAGAGTTCCATATATGAAAGTTCTTAGGTTGGAAAAAAAAGTTCTTTAAGGCATGTCCGTCCGTCCGTCCGTCTGTCCGTGTACATGAGAACTTGAGTAAAAATTGAGATATTTGCATGAAATTTTGTATACAGGTTACTTAATAGCCAAGGTAGGTTGCTATTTAAAATGGGGGAACGCGTATGATAACCACGCCCCGTTTTCGATATCGAAAATCACATAAATTGACATATCTCGCTAGCTTAATTGGCACAACGTTGGGAGTATACCTGATGAAATTGGATAAAATCACCCTCCAACCACGCCCACTTTCGATATCGAAAGCTTCGAAAATCACCTAAATTGTCATATCTCGGTAGCTGAAATGGCTAAAATGATATAATTTTATAGGCGCATCCCCCTGGTAATTCTTTTATGATTTTTCCTTCAATTTTTTAAAGTGGGCGTGGCACCGCCCACATTTAAGGAAGGCATTTTTGAAAATTCGACTAGTCGTAACTTTATAACTGATTACGGTAGAACGATGAAATTTGGCACAAAGCATCCTAGTATCGTTGGGAGTATACCTGATGAAATTGGCTAAAATCGCTTCCTAACCACGCCCACTTTCGATATCGAAAGCTTCGAAAACCACCTAAATTGACATAATTCGGTAACAGAAATGGCTAAAATGATATAGTTTGGTAGGATGAACCCTCTAGTCATTCTATTATGATTTTTTGATAAATTTTTCAAAGACGCACCGCCCACTTTTCAGGGTGGCATATTTGAAAATTTCACGGGTTATAACTTTTAGACTGTGTATGGTAGAACGATGAAAATTGCTACAAGGTATACTAGCATACTAGGGAGTATACCTGATGTAATTGGACGAAATCGCTTCCCAACCACGCCCACTTCGGAAATGGAAAATTTCGAAATTTCATATGAGAACTACCGCTGGTTATTTAAGGTTCGGTTTACACGAACTTAGACTTCCTTTCTTGTTTTATATTATTTTATTTATTTTTTATATTACTATGTTTTCATTTATTTTGATATACATACATAGTTTTTCTTTTATTTATAATTTTTAATTTTATATTATTTTATTTCATATTATTTTATTGTGTTCACATAAAATTTTTAACTAAATTTTAATAAAATTTTTTTTTGCTTTATTTTAATTTTTTAAAATTAACTTTACTTTGTTTTATTTTTTAATTTTTTTTATTTATTCTATTTTATTATCTTTTATTTTATTTTAGAATATTTAATTTAATTTTATTTGGATTTATTTTATTTTATATTTTTTTATTTAAAATTATTTTTACATACACTCTTTTAATCTTATTTTATTTGTATTTATTTTTTTTCTTTTTTTTTTATTTCTTTTTTTTACAAAAAAATAAGTCTTAATTATTAAAATGTGAAAATCAACAAACCAAAAAAAAAAAGAGGAAGCAGGTATTAGGACTCTATCTTGCGCCTGAACCTACATACGGGCTGATAGACGGATGTGGTTTACTATAATAAGTAGATCGCCTTCCTTATTATTTGGATATATGTTAGAGCGTATCACCAAAAAAAAGTCGGCGTACCTCCTCTCATATGAAGTGTTTTTAAAAAACATTAAAAAAATTTTTTTTTCTGGCAACCCTAGATGTCGCCCAATTGCATTTTTAAAATGTTGTTTTTCATATCTCCGACATTTATTGTCGGATCTTAAAGAGTGATACACCAATTTTTTTTATATCAGGGAGTGGGTTTTTCCAAAAAAGAAAAGCTCATTTAGCTCAGGCGTTTCGTATCTCAGTTTCTACCACCCTAATGTAACGACCTAATGTCAGTTAATTGAAGACCGTAAAATATTTACGATTTTTGCGGTCTTTAATTTGCTGTTACTTAACTTTTCCTACAGGGTATTCGCGCTGCATATTTAACACATACTAGTGATATTTAGCTACGTTTGCCTGCTATTCGTCACTGTTTTGAGTGAAAGAGCTATGGAGAGGGCGTATTTTGGGGGACGCATTTAATGACCGAAAAATTGGGTTTGTTACATTTCGCAGCATACGGCACGATGAAAGAAAAATATTCAAAAACATATAAATGTACATACATATGTACATGTTTGTACAAATAATGATACTTTGGCACGATATATCACAAAAAGATTAAGGCCAAGATTTTCTTAAAAAATGTTTTATATACTATTTTTTAATTTGTGCTATAAAATGAAAAATGAGATTTGGAGATTTAAACCTGGTACCTTTGGTATGGTATGTCAGCACACTACCCACAATACCACGCTGCCCCATGCTTGTATGTATGTATGTATGTGTCAATTAAAGCGACAGCTGCATTTTGCAGTTGAATTGTTGGCGCTAAATTTAATTTCTTTTTTTAATAACAAAAATTTTAAATTAATACAAAATTTATTTTTATATCAATGACATCGTAAAGATGCTGAGTGGACTTTGGAAATGAATATGTATGTAGAACAAAATCGTTAAAGCCAGGTGACACTTCGAGGTTCCGCAAAAAAATATTCTGAGGCAGATACAACTCCGCGTTGCTATAGGTGAAGATTTGGAATTTGAATGAAGAAATAGGGACAAGAAAACCAAGTTTTTTCTCGAAATTATATGGGATACCGCAATGTCGAAATCATTTCGAAACCAAAGAAAATCCGTTGAGTCAGCTTCTAATCTTGGCTTGCGTCATTTTTTGACGCTTAACCGCCTAGCCGTTTCGTATCAAGGCACGCTAGTCACTCCTTTTTAGTGATAACTGACGCCAATTGGACATCCCACGGGAGTTCAAGTCATCTTCCACTTGTTGTTTCCATCTCAGTCGAGGCCTCCCCCTTTCTATGCTGCCGAATTCGGATGTCGATAGAAAAACCCTTTTCTTTGTCCATCCGCATAACATGACCCAGCCAGCGGACGCTTTGGCCTTTAATTCGCTGAACTATGGTCAGGTCTGCGTAAAGCTCGTACAGCTCATCGTTAAGTTTCCTTCGATACTCGCCGTTAGCATCACAGGAAAGACCATCAATCTTCCGGAGAACTTTTCTCTCAAATACTCCAAGGGCCATCCCATCTTATTTTGACACTGTCCATGATTCCGAGCCGTACTTCAGGACTGGTATGATGAGAGACTTATAGAGCGCGATCTTTGTTTGTCGAGAGAGGACTTTACTTCTCAATTGCGTAGTTAGCCCAAGGTAAGACTTGTTGGCAAGAGTGATTCTCCGTTGGATTTCTAGACTGATATAAGAGTTGGTGCGTGTCGATTATTTTATCATCGGTCTTCTCCGGGAATTGGCGTATCGTGAAAATCTGGTCGATGGTAGACCTACCAGGTCTAAAGCCACACTGACAAGGTCCAATCAGTTTGTCTACGATGGGCTTCAGTCTTTCACACAATACGCTAGAAAGGACCTTATATGCGATATTAAGAAGACTGATTCCGCGGTAGTTGGTGCGGTTAGTAGGATCGCCTTTATTGTGGATTGGGCAGAGCACACTTAAATTCCAATCGGGAGGCATGCACTCGTCTGACCATATTCTGCATAAGAGCTGATGCATGCTTTTTACCAGCTCTTCGCCTTCGTGTTTGAACAGCTCGGCGGGTAGTCCGTCTTTTCCAGGTGCTTTGTTGTTTTTGAGCCGGGATATAGCTATCCTCACTTCATCATAGTCAGGTGGTGGGACGACTTTTCTATCGTCAGGGATTGGTGTATCGGGTTCGACGTCTCCCTCGCAATTTAGACGTGAGGAGAAGTGCTTCCTCCATAATTTAAGTACACTCTGTACCCTATAGTGGCCTCAGCAGAGGTACGTAATGAGTGAGAGATATGCTTCCATTGCTCGGTTACATCGTTAGCTCGTCAAGACCGAAGTTGGGCCATAGTGACTCTAGCCTCCCTTGGTAAGGTGCTTTCTTCTTCAGCAATATCGGCTGGAAGTCTGTTTAAAGCGGGGTTTACAGGCCGAGATCTGACAAAGGTATCAACCTACTCAGTGTGGATGTCGGTTAGAGCCCTCTCTGGAAGGAGGTGAGACTTAAGAGACATGAGGAGACATCCCGTAGCAAATCTGATAGCAGTATTTGGCAGACTTGTAACTTCGCCCAGTTGGTGGTATGCACGTTAGGCGATCATATGGGTGCAGCATAGTCAAAGACTGGTCGGCCAATGGCCTTATATGAATTCAGCAACGTTTCTTTATCTTTTCCCCAAGTACTGCCGGAAAGTGACTTGAGGACCTTGTTGCGACCTCGTACCTTTGAGACCATTGCAGACACATGACCAGCAAATGAGAAAGTAATATCCAATGTCACTCCCAATAACTTTGGGTGGCTAACACTTGGTAGCTTAGTGCCATCAACGTAAATGTCTAATTCGTTTCTCACTTGGTGCGTCCATGTCGTAAAGAGTGTCGCCGTCTTTTTAGTCGGTGACATTGTCAGATCTCGCTCGGTGAAAAACCTGGAAAGGTCGCAGAGGTAACTGTTGATTTTCGCACAGAGTACATCAGTATGGGGACCATTTCCGGTCGCCGTTATTGTACAGTCGTCGGCATACGAAACGATGGTCACGCCCTCTAGTGGTGGGGTCATCTTCGATAGATAGAAGTTAAAACAGTGACGACGGAGCTTCCCGTTAGGAATGATTCGGGAGAGTCAATATATAATTCATCAATTTTATCGAAATTTGGTAGAGGACTTCGATTAAGTCGTTAAAATATCTATCGACTTTCACGATTTCTTCCCACCGGGAAGTTCAGTCGGAATTGCTGATAGACTCAATTATATCAAAAAAGTCAAACTCTTCCTGGAATTCCCCATATAATAAGAAATATCCAAAAGGTATATTTCATGCTTTTCGTCACCATTTTGTCGCCACCGCAATAAAGAAAATGCTGTCGGGCTTTTTTTGTCTTAGACTACGTAGTACTACTTGCTATCTACATATCGAGCCATCAATAAAAACAGTTTTTTTTTTTTTTCAATTTTCAATGTCCACCTAAATCCATCGAATTGATTTTTATGACTGCGTAAGATCAATGCCGACGATTGCTGTTAACGCCTTGATTTTGAGGTTGAATTGGAATGTTTTTCCTTTTGTTTTTGTGTTTATATTGGCTTTGAATTTATGTTCTTATTTATGTAAAACGTATGTTTTCACGGTAAATCCAAAAAAGAAGCATTGGTAAATAAAGGTATCATCGATATTTTTGTTTTATTGATAGAACTTTTTTTCTGGCAGTATAGACTATAAGTCAGAAATTTAATCCATCTCGATTAGATAGGAAATGAAAAGTTATAATACCCTGTTTGTAAAGCACAGCTGGGTATAAAAATATTTTTTTTTATTCATTTCACATTTCAGGGGGAAATTCTGGTTCTATGAAATGATAACATAAAAAAAAAAATTTTGAATTTTAAGTTTTTTCTTTTAAAAAATTTTGTATGAAATTTTTTTTAATTTTATGTTATGATTTGGGGGCAAATTCGTGTTCTATGAAATGATGAAATTTTCATACAAAATTTGTGAAAAGAAACTTCAAATTCAGAAATTTTTTTTTCACGTTATAATTTCATAGAACCAGCATTCACCCCCTGCGGACTTTTCCTAAAAATGCTATGATAATGAGCAATGAGCCGAAATTAGTTAAAAATATTCAAAAATATATTTATTTGAAACTTTTTCCTCACTTTATGACGTCAGAAGTATTTTTATTTATTTGGTAGCATACTCGAAATGAGTCTATACCGTCATATTCGAACGTATCTGTCGAATTGATGATATTGAATTTGAAATAATTGTATTTTCCAATTTTAGCTACCTGCGAAATAGCAGGCATGCGTGAGCATTAGACCGTTTTAAAATTTTCTTTGCAACTATCCACTTCAAAATTCAAGTAGGTCACCTTTGAAAATTTTGCAATAGTTTTTTTTTTTAAAATATTGATATTGTTATTATTGGTCATTATATTTTCAAACTTTGAAAATTTTGTGGAGTTTTGACCAGTCGAATAATTTTTATCAAATTATTCTTTTGAGCTTGGCGAAAACAAGTTGAAAAATGCTACAAACAATACCAACTACGATGATTGCAATTTTGATCTTGTTGAAGGATCTTGTCAAACCGCTTTGTATTGATGCTTAGAAATTTTTCATCACCTTTATTGGTCATCGAACCAAGGAGAGAAGATCAGAAATTTCTAAACCGCAGTGTGTAACCATTAGACCAAACACTGCTTAGTGTCCTGCAGGCAAATTGCATCACCTATCCTTGGTTCGATGACCAGTAAAGGCGATGAAAAATTTCTAAGCAGCAATACAAAGCGGTTTGACAAGATCCTTCAACAAGATCGAAATTGCAATCATCGTAGTTTGTATTGTTTGTAGCATTTTTCAAACTCAAAAGAATATTTTGATAAAAATTATTTGACTGGTAAAAACTCCACAAAATTTTCAAAGATAGTTGTTTATTTTAACGGAGATTTTTTTCTTACTTTAATTTAATTTGTTGTCAAAAATATAAGCATACTTAATTATAAAAAAAATTATCTTCTTACTTACTGGCTCAAAATAGCCATATAATTGCCTAGGCGATTTTGCCGTCCAAAAAAAAAAATTATCTTCAATTTTATATCGACCCCTTTTCGCGCAATTATCATACGACCATTTTTTCGAAATTTACTTTTTGATGCAAACTGTCTTTAAATCCCTCATATTATAGCTGAAATCCTTATAATAGTGCCAAAAATCGGCTTATCATACAGTAATAAACAAATTATCTCCTGAAAAATTTTTATTTTGTAGCTTACGGTAATTTCGGGAAAAGTGGACGATATATTTGTGAACAAAATTATGAGCATACTTCTAAATAATTTTTCACTTGGTGTTTTTGCTAACATTAATATAACTTGTGATTACAATTATAAGTATAGTTAAGGCTGATTTCCACGGGTCGATTTGCTGGTCGATTTTCGGATCGATTTTCCGATCGATTTCCGGTCGATTTTGGTAGAATTCCAATTTTTCGAACAGTAAATCGACCAGAAAATCGACCCGTGTAAATCAGCCTTAATGAATAATTTTTCACGGAGAGGAAGTGAGAAAATTCCCAATATTTCAGAACAAAATTATCAGCATAATTCTGAAAAGTTTTAACTAGAATTTCTACTTAATAAAAAATTTAATTTTGTTCGCAATTTAATTTCTTTTTAATATTATATTTAGTAAGTAAAAATTCTAACCTCATTCATTTTTTTTTTCAAATCGTCCTAGTGCGTACATACGTATGTATGTGTTTATTAAAATTTGTATAGATAAATTTAAAAATAATAATATTAACACAATTATTCCAACTATTTAAGAATGTTTATTGAAAATCAAATTTGATTGGACTGTCAGTCAAGGCTACACTTATTTCGTTTAACAAAATCACCTGCCGAAATTTTAAACCCCACACGCAACTGTTTGAAATTGGCAATTATAATTGCTATATAATATAACTATAGTTTTCCGCATGGTTGGTTTGTTTTAAATGTATTTTGAACTCAACTAACCCAATTTTCAAATACGATATAAATGCTAGACAATGAGTGACAGTCCCATCAGCTTTGTAATTTTGCCTTTAAGAACGTGATGGGAAATCGTGATGTAAATATCAGCTGTTTTATGTTTACATCACTGATAGGACTGCCATACCTTGTCTAGCAGGGCATTCATTCAAAAAGATAATAATTATAAAGCTTTTGGGTGTGCTGAATCTGAATCTAAAGTTAGGTTTTTCGAGTCGCCCTAGGTTTCCTCTGCAGAGTGTAGTTTGTTCAGAGATCGGTAGTTGCAAATTTTTTTTTTTTTTTTTTTTTGTTAATAACTTACTATACCCCAATTTTTCATACTATGGAACATCTGTATGCCGCCAAATATAAAAACCAAATTAAATTATGGTCCTTTGACCCCAGAAAAATGTTTAAATGGCAAAAAAATTACCGATCTCTTTTCAAACCACCCAATGGAGTTAAAAGCTAGGGTGACCCGAAAAATCTGACTTCTGATTCGGACCCAAAATCTTTAGAAACCGTGGAAAACCCCGGTGGGATTTTCACAAACTTCAATTTTGTTGTACTGTGTAATTATTATGTTTTTGAATGAACTACCCAGCTAGACAATGTATGACAGTCCCATTAGTGATGTAAATATAAAGCAGCTGATATTTACATACCTCACGTTTTACCATCACGTTCTTGAAGGTAACATTACAAAGCTAATGGGATGTCATTCACTGTCTAACAGGGTAGTGTTTTCGAAACGTTAATCAATTTTGATTTTTTTTGCAGAAAAGCTAATAAAATTTAGTGTTGTTATGGATTCTTTCATCCAAATCATTAAGAAAACATTTCATCATTTCTTCATATATATACATTTCACGAATGCAACTATTTTGAGATATTCAAAGCTAAAATGGGGAAAATCAATTAAAAAGGGCCAGGTGTTTTTGTGTCGGAGAATATGAAAAAAGGATTTATGATTGCACATGTGAAAAAAATATATTAAGAAAGCAAAAAAGAGAACATAAATTATTCAAATGTGTATTACAACTGTCAGACATGGGCAGACTGCATTGTCATTTGAGTGCAGTGAACACTTGACTTGAACAGTCAAGGTTTACTGAAAGTAAAAATACGTTAACGTTATTTAGTAAAATTACCCAAAAAATATCAGAATTACACAAAAAACGAGCTGATGGCCTGAGTAGCCAGTGCTCATTCAGTTAGTGCTGATATTAATACCAGTACCTAACTATTAATAATAATAATAATAATACACAAAAAACTGTAAAATTAGCCACAAAATGTAGTAAATTACACAAAAATGAGTATAATTACCCAAGAAAAATAGTAATTTTACACAAAAAAGGAATAAAGTTCCAAAAAAATTTAGTAAAATTACACAAAAAAGGAGTAAAAAACATAACAGAGTAACATTACACAAAAAGGTAAACAAAATAAAACTACCCCAAAAACAGAGTAAAATGACACCAAAAAAGGAGTAAAATTATTCCAAAAAAGAAGTAAAGCCAAAAAGGAGTAAAATTACCTCATAAAAGAATATAACTAGGGGTAGAATTACCCTCAAAAACAGAGTAAAATTACTTAAATAAAAGAGTAAAATTTCCCAAAAATAGGAGTAAAATTACCCAAGAAAAGAGTAAAAATAACAAAGTAAAGGAGAAAAATTACCCATTGGGATACGGGTTCGGGCATGAGACTAAGAAACACTCCCTGTTAAAACCCTCTTCAAAACCTTTCATTTGGTACCCATATTGTTCAAACACTTTCTTTTTTTAGCCTCTTATGCGAACATTTGAATGTAAAATTAGCCACAAAATGTAGTAAAATTACACGAAAAAGGAGTAAAATAACATAAAAAAGAGTAACATTACACAAAAAAGAAATAAAACTACCCCAAAAAAAGGAATAAAATTACCCCAAAAAAGAGTAAAATTACACAAAAAAGGAGTAAAATTATTCCAAAAAAGGAGTAAAACTACCCAAAAAAGGAGTAAAGCAACCTAAAAAATTAATAAAATTACCACAAAAAAATAAAATTATCCAAATAAAGGAGTAAAATTAC
The DNA here is from genome assembly GCA_964058755.1 of Campiglossa producta. Lineage (NCBI taxonomy): Eukaryota > Metazoa > Arthropoda > Insecta > Diptera > Tephritidae > Campiglossa > Campiglossa producta. Next base: position 100,067,664 of record CAXKVI010000004.1, read on the forward strand.
ACAAAAAGGAGTAAAATTACTATAAAAAGGAAAGATATTACCTCAAAAAAATAGTAAAACTAGGATTAGAATTACCCCCCAAAAAAGAGTAAAATTTCCCAAAAATAGGAGTCAAATTACCCAAAAAAATAACCCAAAAAAGGTCGAGACTAAGAACCAAAGCTACATTTACACTGTACCAAATGCGTCACTTTTGGCAAGTTTTTTCGAGACCGTTCATCCGCAGATTGAATTTGATCACCAAATTACATAGGTCAAATTAAAATAAATTCGTCTAATTTGGCAAACAAATTCATTCTGGGGACAAACATTCTCGAAATAACTTCGCCAAATGCGACGCATTTGGTGCAGTGTAAATGTATCATAAATTATGGACTAAAATTTCCCAAAAATAGGAGTCAAATTACCCAAAAAAATAACCCAAAAAAGGTCGAGACTAAGAACCAAAGCTACATTTACACTGTACCAAATGCGTCAGTTTTGGCAAGTTTTTTCGAGACCGTTCATCCGCAGATTGAATTTGATCACCAAATTAAATAGGTCAAATTAAAATAAATTCGTCTAATTTGTCAAACAAATTCATTCTGGGGACAAACATTCTCGAAATAACTTCGCCAAAAGCGACGCATTTGGTGCAGTGTTAATGTATCATTAGCCTCTTATGCGAACATTTGAAGTTAAATTAAATACAAATATCATACAAGGCAATACAAAAAAAATTTATTATGAATGCAAACATTTTAATCTCTGGCTAAAGAAAAGATTTTCTGCAAGATTAACAAAATGACAAATTTATCTTTGACTTACGTTTAAGGATTTTGTTTTATTGCTCGTAAATATTTTACAGTATATATGAACACACTCTATATCATACAATATGCTATTTTAAATCTATTATTATTTTCGGAGCGCTTTGAACACAACAATTTTCATATTTCAAATTAGCATCGACAGACAATTTAATTGTTGGCTTTCAAAAATGTCTATTATAAGTTTAGTACTATTTAAATTTTATTTCTTTTTTTCAAATTAACCAGAAAATCACAGTTTGTATATTTTTTTATTGTTTATCGGTTTTTTCATTAGTGGTATTCATGTAACCATAAACCATTAAAAAAATTACATGTCTGCATAAATTTACGCATTTTTTTACACACCGAATCGCCGTCGTTCTTTCCATACAAATTTTGACAGCTCATTTACGCATTTGGCAAACTTATACGCTTTACGCGTTGTTTCTACGATTACATGAGTACCCTTTTCAAATTTGATACTTATTTTGACTTTTATAGGCTTGTCATTTTTGAGATAAAAACTTGAAGTTCGATATAGGGATGGTAGCAATGTAATTCGATGCATCGAAATTCAAATCGATATTATTCGAGACTCGCCGGTTTTAATACTTGAAAATCACTAAATTTTGAAAAAATTTTAAATTTGTAGTTATGATAATCCCACTTTATATATGTACATAGAGGTTTGGAAATTTCAAAGCTAACACTTTAAAAATATGTAAAGGATGTTTGAAAAAAATATTCAAAAGTGATTAGTCCGGTCAAAATAGACATAAAATAGTGGTTAAATAGCAATACACAGAGCCAAATTTTGGTAGAGAGCTTAGGTTCGCCGTCAGAAAGAAAACTTTAAAAGTCCCAATTAATCCCATGTGTGCTAAACAAGTTATTCCTGGTCAAAGGTCAAAATTTTAGATTTTTTGCACTTTTCCCGAAAACGGTAAATTTTTTCTAAAACTTACCTGAGACCAAGTTACAAATATGGCATTGGGATCAATGGGGACTTTTCAATTCTTGTTTGCGCATACATATTTATTTTTAAATTTAGTTTTCAAAAAAAAAACCGTTAAATAAAAACTAAAAATTTCAAAAAAAAAAAAAAATTATAAAAATTTATTTGCAAACCGCTACACAAATCTTATTATAGCCAATAAATTAAATTTCCCGCCACTTAATGCAATGCCTCTCACAAGTAAATACTTTAGCATTTACCGCACAATTAAATCGAAAATTATTAGGTGCTTTAAATAGAACACCAACAACTAACTTTAAGAACATAATCATGCGGCAAAATGCTTGGACCAAACTTATGAGCTGCGCTACTGAACCGACGAACCATTAAGCTCATCAGTATTGGGAAGATCAAAAAAAGCTATGGAACATAACATAGAACAATTACAACAAATCAAGTGTAAAAATACCTTCGTAAATATCTGCTTATTATAGTAAACTAGATGGACGCGGTTGTGTGAGGGTGAGGTTTTCCTTCATACACGGTTAAAAATTTGAGCCTAAATTTTAAACTTTTTTGGCTACATATATGACTAAGCCAAATTTAGTTTAAAATTTAAACGAGACCAGTTTTCAAGAAAATTGGTTAAATTAATGGGGTTTAAATTTTAAACCAGAAATGGTTAATAAGTTAACCTCTTGTGGAAAACAAATATCTGGATTAAAAAAAAAAAAAAAAAACAATTTTTTTTGTGTTAAAATTACTATTTAAACAAAAAAAATAATTAATTACAGGTAGTAAAAAGAGTAACTTTCACTTTCTTTGCTATTTCTTCAATTTTCCTTACTTTTCCTTATTTTCTATACATTCCTCTTCTTTTTGCCTTTTCCCCCTCTTTACACCATTCAGTAATACAGTTTCAATGTTTATAATTACTTGTTTTAGGTCATTTTTATTCGTTTTCCCTCCTTTCCTTTTCTCTCCATTCCTTTCCGCTGCTTTCATTTGCTTTTATTTCCTTTCCATTCATCTCCTTTACTTCCCTTTTCTTTACTCTACTTTTCTTTCCTTTCCTTTTCTTACCTTTCGTTTCCTGCCCTTTTCTTCCCTTCCCTTTTCTTCCTTTATTTTCCTTTCCTTTCTTTTCCTTTCCTTTTTTTTGGTTTCTTTTCTTTTCCTTTCCTGTTCTATTATTTAATTTCATTTTATTTTTTCCTTTATTTTCCTTTTTTTATTTTCTTACCTTCCCTTTTCTGTCCATTACATTCCTTTATTCCTTTTATTTTCTCTTCATTGCCTTTCCTTTCGTTTCCTTTCATATCTTTTTCTTTAGTTTAGTTTCGTTTGCCTTCATTTTATTTCTTTTCTTTTCATTTCTTTTCGTGTTTTTCTTACCTTTATTTTCCACTACATTCCTTTTTCCTTAGCTTTCTTTTTCCTTCCCCTCCCTACCTTTCCTTACGTTTCCTTACTTTCTTTCTTCTTCTTTTCGTAACACCTTTACTTTTATTTATTTTCCATTAATTTCCTTTATTTATTATTTTTCCCCCTTTGCATTCCCTTCCTTTCCTTTATTTTTCTTTCTTTTTCATTTATTTACAATACCTTCCTCTTCCCTACCTTTTATTTCCTTCCTTTTTCTTTTCTTCCCTTTCTTTTTCTTCCTCTATTTTTCTTTATTTTTCATTTCGCTTACTTTCATAACCTTTCCTTTCTTTCCCTTCCTGTTTTTCTTTTCCATTCCTTTCCTTTCTCTACCTTTACTGGCCTTTGATTTTTCTCTCTTTTCCTTTCCTTACCTTACCTTTCCTTTATTTTATACTTTTATTTATTTCATTTTGCTTTATTTTTGTTTGCTTTACATTATTTCCTCACCTTTCATTTCCTAAAAATTTCTTTCTTTACTTTCAATCATTTTTCCATTTGGCTTCCCTTCAATCTAACCTGTTCTAGCCTCGTTTACTTCGTTTATTACAATCGATTATCCGACTGGTCGATTACTCGAATTGTAGAATATCACTAAAAATCGAATATCAAATACTTTAAAATCGTGATTAATCGAATTTAACCGATTAGTCGATTATCAAAACTGAATTATTTTTAAATAAATGATGGGGACATAGTCATAGTCAAGATAAAGTAGGTGTTAAACTTAGCGTTTTTTAATATTAATGTTTTTTTTTTTGTGTTCATCGGTCAAAATAGACCGTCACCGTTTTGCTTAAAATTTTGAAACTATTAAAAATATATAATATTTATTATAATTAATATTTAAACGAAAAACATTTAAGACAAGTACAAAATGTTTATTGTCAAGTCAATGAGAATGTGAATATATTTAACATATTAAGCGTAAAAACTGAAACAGCTTAAGTAGAAATAATTTGCAACTTGCAAAGTTGAATTGTGACATTTATTTGCCATCGACTGATATTTTATTAGTACATTTTTGATAATCGACTAGAAAATCTTCGAATAAAATGCTTTCATTTTCAACACAGCTATTATAGAACAATCCGCAATGCCTTCATAATAAGAAATGGTCATCTCGACTTATGCTATTTTATTATGGTGTCAAATATTTCTTTACTAGCACACTTATTTACGTTTTTATATCAACAATTACATATGTTAGCCATAAGACTATTTCTTTGATGACAGTTTCGGTCGGGAAACTTGTGCCAAAAAAAGTGCAAAAATATTCTTACAATTATGTCGGCATTAATATTCGTACAACGACTTTTCCACAAAACGTAATTTTTGTTTATTTATTTTTAAAGTAAATGTTTAAATGCCGTGTAAGTAAATATGCAATTTATCAGGGGCGTAATTGGGAAAGGCAAAAAAGTGTTTTTTTTTTTCAGTCGAATTATTATTAGAACTTGTATTGCTTATATGTATCGTCGGAAGATCACCCTATTCCAGAATACCAAAATTTCATAAAAAAATCGATTCTACGATAAAAATAAAAAATTTAAAAAAAGTGACGTAAAGCCATAGAACGTGTCAGATCGAGATTTCCTAAAATTATGATAGGGGTTTTTTTTGCCCACTGGAACTTTAGCGACGAAGTTTTTTTTTTCCAAAAAAAAAAAAAAAAAAAAATTAGTTCCAAGTTTGTTTTCTGTTTCTCTCGTGTTATGCATCTACGAATACATTTGTAACCTATATGTAAATAAATATTTTGTGTTTATTTTTAACACACAACTGCATCGACGGTCACTGCATTGAGATTGTCTAAAAGCAGTTTTCGTCATCAACCACAAACGAACATACTAATCATTTACAATTTTGAAAATATTTAATTTTCCGGTCGTTGGCATGACGTGATATAGTGTACGCACTTTCGTGGTTGAGGCAAGTGGACCATTACGGTGACCATGCGTCATCTAACTTGACGGAGGACTTAATATATTGCAGTTGAGTTTAGTTATTGAAGTAAAATAGGATAATGTCAGATACTGATGAGGTATTACCTAAAAACTACTTAATACTATACTAAAAAGGTTATTCGGAGTTAAAAGTCGAGAAAAATCTTAAAACCCCTTAAATATGGCTCGATGCAGCATGGAGGACAGGTAGCTCTATTTCTATTGTCGATAGGGAACTTCGTAGCAAATAAACGCTAAAAGAAAATTGTTCTACGCGTACTAAAGTTTTCAAGAAAATTCCTGAAAAGTCCTTACGTGGCATCAGGGTCGGATCTACGGGTTTTCCGGTTCAAACCCTTAATAAAAAATTACACAAAAAATCAGGGTCGGATCTACGGGGTTTCCGGTTCAAACCCTTAATAAAAAATTACACAAAAAATATAGTAAAAATTTGCCAAAAATATATTAAAAATTACAAAAAATAGTAAAAATCACACAAAAAAAAATATATAGTAAATATAAGCAAAAAATATATTAAAAATTACAAAAAAAAAAAAAATATAGTGCTATAGTATGTATATATACGCAAAAAATAAAGTAAAACTGCAGTAAAAGTTACCCCAAAAATAAAGAAAAATTACACAAAAAATATATTAAAAATAACAAAAAATTTTAAAAATTACACAAAAAATACAGTAAAAGTTACGCCATAAATAAAGTAAAAATAACACAAAAATAATAGTAAAAATAAGTAAAAAATATATAAAAAATTACAAAAAAATATAGCAAAAGTTACGCCAAAGAAAAGTAAAAATTACACAAAAAATATGGCAAAAGTTACGCAAAAAAGAGTAAAAATGACGAGAAGAATATAGTAAAAATGATGCAGAAAATATAGCAAAAATTATGCAAAAAAATACAAGAAAAATTACTGTAGTAATTAAAGTCAAACTGCCAACTCATATTTTTGCGTTTACGTAATACACATTCGGTAACTTTTTAAACGATTTACATAAGTGATACCTTGAATATGACACTGTCTATACTAACAAATGTACGTGTGTACACAGAGAAAAATGAGCTGGGAATGGATAAGAATTGACCTTGATTTTGGTTGAATCAACCCATATTTTGGTTGAAATAACTATACTTTGGTTTATATGACCAAATCACTGTCAATTCTTATCCATCACCAGTGCAATTTTCTCTGTGTGTAGGGATATATATTTTTTTAAAAACAACCATAAAAGTTCAGCTATAAAAAGCTGTGAATTAGAAATATCCCCGAAATTAAAAGAAAAAGTAGGGTTGCCACCTTATCGCAGTATATTTGTATATCCGGGCTATCTCGGGAACCGTTTGACCGATTTGGATGACATTTGGCATATAGATAGTATGATTGATTCTAAGACTATCCACTTAGGGGTTGCCACTTGGCGGGTGTACAGGGTTGCCACCTATATCAATTTTTTTAAATTATGGAGTTAGATATGTCAATATGGGTATCAAATGAAAGGTATTTTCGTCGACATACCAACTTAAATATTTTCAAGTAGGGTTGCCGCCCAGGGTTACCATTTTACCGTAGTGTATTTGTATTGTATATTTTTGGGATCATATTTGGATTATTTTAGGATCATTTTGAGATCATTTAGGGGTCACTTTGGGATAATTTTGGAGCTATTTTGAGATCATTGTGGGTTCAATTTTGAATTTTGGGACAATTTTGGGGTAATTTTCGCATTATTTTCGATTCATTTTGGGATAATTTTTGGATAATTTTTGAGGTCACTTTCGGGTCATTTTGGGTACATGTAAGGGTGTTTTTGGAGTCATTTGGGAATCATTTTTGGATCATTTTAGGGCCATTTTGGAGTCATTTTGGGATGATTTTTGGGTCGTTTTGGGTTCAATTTCGGATCATTTTGGGAACATTTAAGGGTCTCCTTGGAATCATTTTAGGATTATTTTAGGGTCATTTTTGGATCATTTTGGGTAAGTAACGTTAGCGCTAAATTGATAGCACCGAGCAAGCTCGGTCACCCAGGTATTGTTTAATTTGATTGGACTGATAAAAGTTTGAAAAAAACAGGCATCAAAACTTAAAAAATTTTTGTTGAATTTTGCAGAATTTTTTCTGTTATTTTCAGGAACTCTAAAACTTTTTGAATGTTACGCATAATAGTTTTAAAATTCGCGGTTTTGGGTATTAAGGAAATTTTAAATATTTTTGGAATCTACTTAAAAACAATTTTAGCTCTAAATTTTCCAGAATTTTTTTCTTCTCCTAGTTGATTTTAGAGCTTTTTAACTGCTACCCATAACAGTTTTTAACCCTCGTACCGCCATAACTAGTGATATACCGAAATTTTTAAAGCAAACTAATCCATCCATCAGCTGCACAATGTTGTATTGAAATACACACTGCATTCGAATCTGAATCTAAGATAATAAAAACATTTGTTATGCGTGTTAGTTGCATTTTGTACATCATAAGAGTTCTCGTGACGTCACTGTAGGAAAAATATACATTCTTCTATAAACACAATTTCTTTAACACAATCATGTACATATGTTTATTACCAAAAATGTATCGAAATTCAAATTATTTGTTATTCAAATCGAAATAACAGTAAATATTTACTTGATTTCCATTGCAGCGTTGTATTTAATAATGATTTTAAGATTTTCATTTTTCACTTTTATTTTAATTTAGCAGACATATGTGTCATATATATTGAACTTTTTCTTGACTTGAATATAAGCTAATTAAAAATCACTTCAAAAACTGTTTTAGTCGATTTATCACGTTTTGAACATTTTCGTAATTATTTAAACTAAATTCGTTTTTGGATATATTTCAAACACAATCAACAAAAGAAAATTCCACCGGCAAGCAAAAGAAAAAAAAAATGACGCGACCGTTAGTTTTGCTTGGTTTTTTGATGCGTCGAGTTTTTCACCGTTCGGCAACGCGATCGCCACTGATATTTTTTGGTACTGTTGATCATTGCTAGAGTTCGAAAACGCATATATTTTCGTGGAGATTCCTCGCACGATTTGACGTCGTGCTTATGACGATTTTTTCTTGCGGTCAATGTTTTATTCTCGATTTTCCATATGTCGTTTTTGAATGTTTCTCCCACTTCAGAGAGAGAGAGAGTGCAAGAGATGCTTCTGCGCAGATCAGTTCGAAGAAGAAACAGCACCTGCAGTATCTTCGAAAATGTGTTTAAAGGCTTTTCCATATCAGAACTAAAGTAACAGAAACGAAGATACTGATACTGATACCACCTGAAGTGATATTTTTTAGTGATATGGGCGATTTCATGTCAAGCCGTCACATAATTGGTATCAACAGCTTCCCATTTACATATATGTATGAATTTTGGTGGAAAGTTTAATTTTAGTGCCAAAGGTAAAAATAACAAAAAATTAGGTTTGAAGTTCTACAACTATTAAAATTTAACCTCTTTACCTGTTTTAAGAGGCCTATTACGGTTTGCGAGTCGAACATAAATATGAGCGACTCGCCGACATTTGTATTACCGACTCCGAGTGGCCCGGTAACATTCGCCTCAAACTTCAAAATTAAGAGAATGTAAAAAATGAAGCGATTACTGTCTGTAACTCGATCTAAAATCGTTTGCCGGAAGTGCCAAAATCTGGCGAACAGACTACGAGGGAAAATTTGATTTTTTGGTCATATTGGGATCATTTGGGGGATATTTTGGTGTCATTTTGTGGTCATTTTGGAGATATTTTGGACTAATTTCGGGGATATTTTGTTGTTATTTTGTGGTCATTTTGGGAATATTGTGGTGTCATTTTGGAGTTATTTTGTGGTCATTTTGGGCAAATTTCGGGGATATTTTGTTGTAATTTTTGGGAATATTTTCATGTAATTTTGTGGTCATTTTGGGAATATTTTGGGGTCATTTTAGAGTTATTTTGGGGGTAGTTTCGGAGATATTTTGGTGTTATTTTGTGGTCATTTTGGGGGTAGATATTTTGTGGTCGTTTTGTGGTAATTTTGGGGATATTTTGGGTCATTTTGGAATGCCTCCCAGATATGGGTGGTAGAAGGAAAACCTTTGCCGGCGATTGTCAGGAAGACGGTGGAGCTAGCAAAAGCCCTAATACCCAATTTCCAAAGCACCCTTGCGCCAAAGAGGAAGTCCATTCAAATGCCAGAGATCGGACAGGAAGTTAAAACCTCATCCAAAGCGGCTTCAGAACAAAAACCGGAGAGGGCAAATCAAGCTTTGCTGAAGTAACCAAGAACCGGCATCCTTGATCGAGGCAACGACCGTTTGGCCATCCCCCGATAATTTGTATAAAACTTTATGATAGGTATCAACACCATTCGTCCAGTAAAAAATTCGAGCTGTCGGAAAAGGGGTTGGCACCTCCCACACAAACTTAATTTTTGAGGTTGAATACCTCCAAAAGGGGTTAAGGTAGGAGGTTGAAAATTAGGCTAGAGATATAAGTTATCCATACCAATCTCACGGAATTTGGAGCTATCGGAAAAACGAAATGGCATTACCCATAAAAACTGAACAGTTCTTACACCATGTTACACAGAATCTAAGGTCTAATCTATACACATCTAAAAATGAACTCAATAAAAAGTCTATTTTGGGCAGATCGAAGTTGGCCGGGCCAGCTTTTCCTTTATATCAATTTTCTATTTTTCGGAAGAAGCATTTACATACAGACATACACAAATATCCTTCAAGTAACTTTCGATTTCAGCCCATTTGCCATCAGCGGTTTCACTACGGAAGGTTCAATGCCGCGAGTTTCCGGTACATAACGCCACGTCAGCAAAAAGCAATATACACACACACAACTGCAAGGCAAGAAAACGAAAGGTCCAATAGCATGCTCCAAAATCGGAAAGCACATGCCTATCAATAAATTTCCTGTCCAGCAAGAAAAACTACCGGCCGACATGGCCGCAGTGCGAGGTGGCAGTTCAAAGAGCTCTGCGGAAAGAAGATTTTATATTTGTATGTTTTTGTTTTTTTTTTTTAATTGTTAAAGACTCCAAAATATAAATGCTCACCTGTTCCAATGAAAAATGGTATCGGTCCCAAGCCCACATTGAAACAAATAATGTAGGAAGCCATTAGCAGCATACTTAAGATAGGAAACCAACTAACGGCATCCTAAAAGTATGCATTTTTTTCGTTATACTTACATACATAGTAATAAATAGTTCTACGTTTTTACAGGGTCAGACTAATCACATTGGGGGGCCCTTAGTTAGTAAAGTGGGCCGGCTCTCGCTTTTCCAAAATTTTTAGTAGCTTTTTTGGTCGTACAAACAAACAAATTTTAATTTAAGCTTAAAAATAGCTCGATCCGTCCGCCACCTAGCGGATACTTTTTTCGTTCACATTGCATTGTCACGGAGCTCTGAACTATGTTTCAAGTTTCTAGTGTCTAGCTCAACGGGGAGACTTTGCAAGATTCCGAAATTTCGTATGGAAAAGGCTGTGCAAACATGAAAGCGACTTAATATAAAGGTTTTAAAAAGGAAGACATCTTCATGAAACTTGCCGCATAAGTTACCCACATACAAGTTATTGACTTTACCAAAAATTTTTGAAATCGGCACACCTTAAATCATTCCAATAGGTAGTATTGCAGCATCAATTATTTGTTTTCTATGTCTCCACATTCGTTAACAACGTATACGTTATGTCACTTTTAAGAAAATTTGATTTGAGTTTTCGTCACTAAATCAAAGGGGGGCAAATATGGGCAGCATTTTTTTTCTGGAATCGATAGAAAATAGTCCAAACTTTCATTTTATTATAGTTAGAAGGTGTAGCACGCTATAGTACACAAACATTTTGTCTTTCCAAAGTAGAAAAGCTAGCATTAATGAAGTTTAATTTAGCTGCCTTATATTTGTTTCAATATTTGGTCAATTGCGCTGACATATTCGATATGCTGTTACCTATTTACTTTGTTGAATAGATAGTCCGCCCCTATTGATGTACGCATCTACTTACCATAAACTTCAAAGCGAATGCCAATCCGCACAAGGATATTGCACAACCCACCGAAGAGGTCATCATACATGGTCGCCTATTGAATTTTTGCATTAAAACGAAACTAATTAGAGCACAAACGAAATTCAAAATCCCTGTGCCCAAATTCAACCAAGTAGCATTGTCACTAGAAAAGCCACATCCCGTGAAAATGCTGACTGAATAAAAGAAAACGCCATTAATGCCACTCAACGCTTGACATGCCATAAATGAGACCACAATAAACATTGGCAGACAAAATTCGAAATTTGCCAAAACTTGCAAAAAACCCAGAATTTCAGTAGTAGACGCAGCCGCTGCTTTGATTTCTGCAAGCTCGACATTTATTATAGCATCACTAGCGCTTCCACGACGTAAGCTTTTCAAAGATTGCTTGGCCCATTCTTCATCTTGACGCGCTTTCATTATCCAACTGGGTGATTCAGGAAACCATAAAACCGGCACAAAACCAATGGCGACACACAATAAATAAGCGCTCATAGCTAAATTCCAATACTCTTTGTTGCCAAAGACTTCGGGCAGGCTAAATATTTGTCCCACCACAATGCCACCAGTGATGCCAAGTAGCGTGAAGACACCAGCACTGCCACGTAGGTGCGTAGGTGCACTCTCTAGCAGATATGTTGGTTGTGCTGTATAAATGATGGCAGTTGAAATACCGATTAAAAAACGTCCAAATAACATCGCGACAACTCCGGCGTATGGAGCACAAAACAGTAATATGCCAGCTATCGTCAGTATGCAGCCACTTATGATGAGTGCACGTTTTCTGAAAGAATGAAATGAAGCAACTACTGTGGTATGATTTTTACAAAATAACTTAAGGCAGAACTCTGATTTGGACTCCCATCGAAGTCCTTCTTCACTCAACGATTTGGAAGGAAACCGGCTAATAGCTATCTGAGGTCCCGAATAGACTTCATTGGCTTAGTGGAAGATCCCCCTATTTCAAAATATTTTTCAAGAACACTATTTCTGCGGAAAATGTACTAAACTCATGCGGAGAACCAGTTTTGAAATAGGGCGTTACTTAAAAAAAAAAAAATCTCAGATGGGGTCCACTCAGGGTCGACGTGCACTATTATTTACGATAGTGATATAAATAGAACTTCCATATTTGTACTCTAAGGGCCTTTTTCGACCGCACACAGTAGCTAAGAATTGATTTCGGAATTGCATCAAATTTTTTTTTTCGGAATTTTTGCGATTTATTCGGATTTGTTAGAGCTATTTTTGGTATTCGAGATTATCTACTTTGGAATTTATCAATATTTTTCGGGTTTCACATGACGATTTTCGGATTTTGGGAATATTTCCGGGACTATTTTCGGTATCTTATAACTTTAAAGGAGCTAAACTTGTATATTTGTACATATATCCAGACTATTTCGGGAATCGTTTGATCGATTTGGATGAAATTTTGAAAATAGATAGTATTGTTGTTTCTAAGACTATCCACTTGGTGCTTGCCACCTGCGGCGGTTTACAGGGTTGCCACCTATCTCAAACTTTGGGACTATTTTTGGGATTGGATTATAGGATGATTTTCGGCATTTCGTTGAGATTATTTCGCTTTTTTGGGGGATAGTACACAGAGAAAAATGAGCTGGTAATGGATAAGAATTGACCGTGATTTTGGTTGAATCAACCCATATTTTAGTTGCTATGATCAAAATCACTGTCAATTCTTATCCATTACAAGCTCAATTTTCTCTCTATGTATTATTTTAGTATTTTATCAGAAATATTTCGTGGCTTTCCTTATAATTTTTAGTATTTTCTGTTTTATCACAAAATCATCTAGAGGACTAAACTAGAACTAATATGAAACCAAGCTTTACCTTCCATATGTGCTGGTTATAGAGCCCGACATAAACGAGCCAAGTATGCCACCAACTTGAAAGATTGAAATGATGATAGCGTAAACATAATCTGCGGCTGATGCAGTGAGTCGATAGCTATACATTTTGTCTACACTGGAAATAGTCCATTCTTTTATGACCTTTGCAAATATACAAAATGATAAAGATCTTAGTTTTGTTGAAACATTGACGTATGTACCTCTGCAGGGGAATTCATAACTCCTAAAGCGTAGCCAACAGGTACAACCGTTCCGATAGTGGTTTCAATGCAGATCAATAACAACATTGGGGTCCATCCGCCAATTTTTTGCTATATATTTTTATGTAGAACATAGATTTTTGCAAATTTGGGTATTTTGATCATTTTTTTGTATATTTTTCACTTACATCATCTGGCATTTTGCAAAAAATTAAAATTCGCTAAATTCTTTCAAAGCACTTTTTGTACTATTTTCGAAAATGTGTGCTTCAAAATAAAAATAACAAACTTTTGAGTGAAATTGTTTTATTTTTTGTTTGAAGTTATTAAGTGCAATCAATCATTTTGTCCCCATAGTAAATAAAAAGAGTTCAACTTTTCAAAAGTAAAGGCTGATTTACACGGGTCGATTTTTCTAGTCGATTTTTGTCATTCCACCGTGTAAATAGCAATTCAATCCATTCACACCTTGTATTTGAAGGTAGAACGCAGTGGATCGACAAAAATCTACCAGAAAATCGACCCGTGCAAATCAGCCTTAAGGCTTATTTACACGGGTTGATTTTCTGGTCGATATGCTGGTCGATTTTGGTGAAATTGCTATTTACACGGTGGAACGATATGTAGGAGTGTAATGGAGTGTGGTTGCTAAGTGACCTTGCTCAATCCCGACTCTTGCGTCCTCGTTCGTGCACTCTGGGCAACGGGAGCTACCTAGGCTCGCGGCAGAAAGAGAGGGAGCCCCGGTGGGGCCACTCTGACATACTTGGTTTAAGGGCTCACCGAGGTTTTTGCGCAGCGTCTGTTCACCATGAGGTGCGGCTGCAAGCGGGCGTCTGTCTTGAAGCAAGCGGCTCGCTATATAAATGTGTAAATATTTTCCAAAAACCCCGAAACGGGTTGTGCGCTGGGTTTGGGACCCGCCACGTAAAAAATTTAGTCCAATGAAAAATAAATTAAAGCCTCGGATGAGAACCCCCTTTAATGTTGACGACCCAGCAAAACGAATAAGGCATAATGATTTGGATATTAGGGCATGTACCGGGAATGTCCGGACCCTTTCAAGGGACGGTACCGCTGCCCGACTGGTTGATGTCCTCGTTAACGCAAAGGCTGACATCACCGCCCTGCAGGAAATGCGATGGACGGGACAAGGAAAGACGACCATCGGACCTTGTGACGTATACTACAGTGGCCAGACACGCGGCAAAGCGCGTGGTGTAGGATTCGTGGTGGGAAAGAGACTTCGCCGCCAAGTACTAGCGTTCACCCCCGTGGACGAGCGTCTCGCTGCGATCCGCATCAAAGCGAAATTTTTCAACATAACATTTATCTGCGCCTATGCGCCGACTGAGGAGACGGACGACGCAGAGAAGGACTCCTTCTACGATAAACTTGAACAGACTTATGATCGCTGCCCCCAACATGATATCAAAATCGTGCTCGGCGACTTTAATGCGAAGGTGGGCAAGGAAGGAGTCTTTGGTCCAACAGTTGGAAAATTTAGTCTCCATGATATAACATCCCCCAACGGCACTAGGTTGATTGATTTCGCTGCTTCTCGCAATATGGTCATCAGTAGTACCAGGTTCCAGCATAAACGAATACACCAAGCCACATGGCTGTCTCCTGATCAAAGAACAAGAAACCAGATTGATCATGTCATGATCGACGGCAGACATAGCTCCACCGTTCTGGACGTGCGTACCCTTCGTGGTCCCAATATCGACTCGGACCATTATCTTGTTGCAGCCAAGATACGCACACGCCTCTGTGTAGCAAAGAAAGTGCGCACAGTAACGGAAGGAAAGTTTGACGTCGAGAAGCTGCGCACGACACAGACAGCTGACAATTTCTCCACTCGACTCTCACACCTGCTATCGGAGAGCAATCCTCGACCTAACGATGCAACCGAGCAATGGAAGCATATCTCTCACTCATTACGTACCGCCGCTGAGGCCACTATAGGGTTCCAGCGAGCCCGCAAAAACAACTGGTACGATGAGGAATGCAGCACTGCCTCGGACAAAAAGGACGCTGCCTACAGGGAGACTTTGCGAACGGGCGCAACCCGCAGTGTATGACAACGCTATCGTGAGGCAAAGAAGGAAGAGAGACGCCTTTTCAGAAAAAAGAAACGTGAGGCCGAAAGGCGTGAGTGTGAGGAGCTTGAGATGCTGGCTGACAGGAATGATGCCCGAAAATTCTATGAAAAGATCCGGCGGATGACGGAAGGTTTTAAGACCGGGGCAAGTTCCTGTAAGGACAATAATGGCGACCTGGTAACCGACGTACAGAGTGTACTTAAATTATGGAGGGAGCACTTCTCCTCACTGCTAAATTGCGAGGGAGACGTCGAACCTGATACCCCAATCCCTGACGATGGAAAAGTCGTCCCACCACCTGACTATGATGAAGTGAGGATAGCTATATCCCGGCTGAAAAACAACAAAGCGCCTGGAAAAGACGGACTGCCCGCCGAGCTGTTCAAACACGGAGGCGAAGAGCTGCTAAAAAGCATGCATCAGCTCTTATGCAGAATATGGTCAGACGAGTGCATGCCTCCAGATTGGAATTTAAGTGTGCTCTGCCCAATCCACAAGAAAGGCGATCCCGCTAACCGCACCAACTACCGCGGAATCAGCCTTCTTAATATCGCGTATAAGGTTCTTTCTAGCGTATTGTGTGAAAGACTGAAGCCCATCGTAGACAAGCTGATTGGACCTTATCAGTGTGGCTTTAGACCTGGTAAGTCTACCATCGACCAGATTTTCACGATACGCCAAATCCTGGAGAAGACCCTTGATAAAAGAATCGACACACACCATCTCTTTGTCGATTTCAAAGCCGCTTTTGACAGCGCAAAAAGGAGTTGCCTGTATGCCGCCATGTCTGAATTTGACTTCCCTGCAAAGCTTATACGGCTGTGCCAAATGACGTTGAGCAATACTAACAGCTCCGTCAGAGTCGGGAAGGACCTCTCTGAGCCATTTGAAACCAAACGAGGCTTCAGACAGGGCGACTCCCTTTCGTGCGATTTCTTCAACCTGATGCTGGAGAAGATAATTCGAGCAGCAGAGCTAAACCGCAATGGTACAATCTTTTACAAGAGCGTGCAATTGCTGGCGTATGCCGATGATATTGATATCATTGGCCTTAACAACCGCGCCGTAAGCGCTGCCTTCTCTGGACTGGATAAAGAAGCGAAAAAAGTGGGTCTTGCGGTCAACGAGGACAAGACGAAGTATTTGCTGTCATCAAAGAAAGAATCGGCGCACCTGCGCCTTGGCAGCCACGTCACTGTTGATAGTTACAAATTTGAAACTGTGAGGGACTTCGTCTATTTGGGAACCAGCATTAACACCGAAAATAATATCAGTCTAGAAATCCAACGGAGAATCACTCTTGCGAACAAGTGCTACTTTGGACTGAGTAGGCAATTGAGAAGTAAAGTCCTCTCTCGAAGAACAAAGATCGCGCTCTATAAGTCTCTCATCATACCTGTCCTGATGTATGGCTCAGATTCATGGACAATGTCAAGAGAAGATGAGATGGCCCTTGGAGTATTTGAGAGAAAAGTTCTCCGGAAGATTTATGGTCCTTCCCGTGATGCCGACGGCGAGTATCGAAGGAGATTTAACGATGAGCTGTACGAGCTTTACGCAGATCTGACCATAGTCCAGCGAATTAAAGCCCAAAGGCTCCGCTGGCTGGGTCACGTCATGCGAATGGACAAAGAAGCTCCAGCCCAGAAGGTTTTCCAATCGTCACCCGAATTCGGCAGCAGAGGAAGGGGGAGGCCTCGACTGAGATGGAAACAACAGGTGGAGGATGACTTGAACTCCCTTGGGGTTTCCAATTGGCGTCAGTTATCGCTAAAAAGGAATGACTGGCGAGCTTTGATAGGCGACGGCCAAAATCGCTTAGGCGGTTAAGCGCCAATAAATGATGATGATGAACGATATGTACCAAAACAAATCACAATCGAATTTATAACGGTAGTTTCGGGCGTGGTCTGTAGTACAATTCTTAAAACATTTTATTTTTTGACAAATTTGTCTGTTCAAAAATCGATAAGGGCAATCATTTAATGTTGCAAACTTTTTGCATTTGTTGTAAACGTCGCGAGATGGCAAAGTCGCAACTGAGCTGTCATTTTTTGTATGAAATTTGGTTAGCGACATAATGGCAACTATGCGAGCCTATTTTGAGTGGCATTTGTAGCAATTTCACAGTTTTTGCCGACTCCGAACGGCACTTACAAAGCAAATGAATTTTTGCTGAGAAGCTTCTCATGGCAGAAATACACCCGGAGAGTTTGCCAAACTACTGCCGAGGGGCGACACCGTTTAGAAAAACTCTTTTTCTAAATAATTTTTGATGTAACTTTTGCCAGGCATCGAACCGCCACGACTAGGTGTAGAAGGCCGAACACTTAACCGCTACACCACGGCGGCCGCAATTTCCGCTCATCGTAAAAGTCGATAGCACAAATTCGGAATATTTTCGGTTCATTTCCGTACTTTCTGAACTTTTTGGTGATCATTTTGCGACGGTTTTCGAAATCATTTCTGGACTTTGGTGGTCAATTCGGGAAGGTTTTTTGGGCTATTTTGGGATATGTTTCGGACTTTGTTGGGATCATTTATGGACTTTGTTGGCATCATTTCGGTACTGTTTTGGGACCATTTCGGGACTTTTTTCGGATAATTTCAGTACTTTTTCGGGATATGTTTCGGATTTTTTTGGGATAGTTTCGGGACCATTGTGGACTTTTCTGGGATTGTTGTGGAACTTTTTCGGCATCATTTTGGGACTGTTTGGGACAATTCACCATGATTTAAGGGTATTTATTGCACACATGCGAAGTTAAACGAATATCATTATTATAAATCTTCCTTATAAGAAGTCCAAGTACAAGAGAGGTTTTTATACCAACATATGTGGAAAAGCTCTCCTACCCGCCTCTGTAGCTTGGGCATCAAAATTGCACACTGCGCTTTGTATCGATTTTCTCCACACACCTTCACTAATTAAAATAATTCCCTAAACAGATTCTATTTTCCGATAAACTAATTGCGACACATTGTTCTTGTCTGTCTGCCCTTGCTATAATTAAACAATTACCGATAACGCTGTGCACGAACTTTACAAAAAATGTTGTTCTTCATAAACCGGCTCATTTATCAGGTACATTAGACTGGGTAAAAAAATGTTGTTTTAAGTTCAGACCTTAATTTTCTGAGGTCTCATTGTTAGATTAGCTTTTAGGTTAGAACCGAACCGCGACACGCTCGGCCACTAATGATGGCGAATAAGAATTTAGCGCGTAAAAAAACATGGAAATACCTATTCAGATCCGACAACTTTTATTTTTGGCTGTTTGGTATTTTGAGACTGAATTTTGAAATGCTTAAACTTTAAGCAATCTATATATCGACAGTCACTCTGCAAAACCCTGTATGTTCAAAACCAAAAAGTTTTCAGAAGAGAGAAAAAACTACTTATGATAATTTTATCGGAAGTCCACGATCTATGGGAAAGGCTCAGAAGTGCCATAACTCAAGAACGCCTTTGGATGATTGACACCAATTCAGATTGCTCTCTGGCCAGAATAGGATAATATAAAAAAAAAAAAAAAATTCCCGAAAAATCCTGCGGGCATGAATGGCAGCACCTATCAGTTTTGTCTTATTGCCTTCAAAAACATGATGGTATAGATGTATATTGGAACGATTTTTCGTCATCCCTTGTCAATTTTGGGTTTGAAACAAACTAGTTTCGGCGATCCGCCATGTTCTCGAAAATCAAGCACTGAAGATAGCGCATCGCCGAAACCGGTTTGTTACAAAACCAAAATTGACAAGAATTGACGAAAAATCGTTCCAATATACATCTAAATCTGTACAGTTATGTGGACAAAATTATAATACCCTTGTACTATTACTAGCACGCTGGGTATAAAAACAAAATTTAAAACTATTTTGATAGAATTTTTTAATTGGCGAAAAAAAAACCCTAAAATTATAACTAAAAATAACTAAAATATTTGTAAAGACTACTAGGGAACAGCCCGCCTTGAAACGTATGTTTAATATACCTATAATCAACAATTCGTTTGCAAAAAGTTAAACCGCTAGCTGGCGCTGGGGTCGAGATATTCAAAAAACCAATGGTCCATCTCTGTAAGCTACGCAGACAAAGTCGAGAGCATCTGCTAGTTTCCTATAAAACTTGAGTAAAAGTGAGATCACTCTTAAAAAATCTATGCTAGCAATGATAGACCTCTTAAAACTAGTATTATGGTTGGAAAATATTATAGTATCGGCCATTGTGAACAATAAAATCAATATAATTGAAAGCAAAAAAAAATATTTCCGGTCAAGCCTAATGTACACCCAACCGTATCAGCGTGTGAGCATCCAATCAAATACGAATCTTATGTGTAAAGCTAACAAATCAAATTAACTGTAATTAGTGATTGAATTGCAAATTTACTTTTACCGTTTTTTTTTTTCTTTCTATTTTCTACATAATAACTGATATATGGAAATAAAAACAGAAAAAAATCGAGACGATTTTCCGGGTTGAAATGAGAAACATTCTGAAATTAGTTGCTTAGAGTAATCCACAAACGGTTTCATTTAAATGCTTACATATTCGTACATGGTACAATGTTGACACTAGAACGAGACTAGAATGACTCACAGCATAAAAATAGTAAATTTAAAACAGCTGTGCAAAGCATTTAATTGCTCATTAAAGCGAGGTGTTAAGTGGTTTCAATTACCCGTTTAGCAGATTTATCATTGTAGTGCATTTAGAATCGAGAGATTTTAATATCGTTAGACAAGAATTACACGAGAATGAAACTTCTATATACGAAGAATATGGTAACGCTTGGTCCACTTTCATAAATTAACCGAGTTAAATTTTTTTTATATTTAAAACTATATAAAAAAATGTATTATCTTATGAAATTCGTTAGCCATACAAAACTTATAGTTCCATTTAGTAACTTTTAAATAAAAAATCTTACTTAAAACTATACACAGTTAAGTTAGAAATAAAATAACAACAATAACAAATACCTTAAAACTAACAAAATCTATAATAAAATTTATCCTAAACTAAAACTAACATGGCATCACTCATTATCACTTAATTTTTGAACGAAAACCATTCGCCATCAAAGGTCTCACGTCAGCTACCTCTTTCCCACGTGTCTCAGGAAGATAGCGATACGTCAATAGGAAACAATATAAACACATCACAGCAAACGGTAAAAAGGCATAACCGCCCCAAATATTCTCCAACATAGGAAAGAACATAGCAACAATGAAATTGCCACCCCATAAAAATGCGTTGCCCATTCCTAAGGCAACCGAACGCGTTTCAACTTCAAAAATTTCGGCACCCACAAAATAGGGCACCGGCGCCAAACCAATATTGAAGAAGAATATAAACGAAGCAATGAATAGCATGCATAGTGCGGGTAACCAGCTAACGATGTCCTAGAGGGGAAATAAAAGAAAATTACTGTTAGTTTTAAAAAATTTTAAGGGCACTTTTTGGTGGCAGAAATATTTCAAAGGTCGCATGAAAAAAAAAAAATATTTCAAATTAAATAAATTTCAGGTGTCGCTGGAGGGTTAAAATAATCCTTAGAATGATTTGTAGGAAAAATGTTGCTGCCATTTCATAAACACTTGTGAAAGTAAGTAGTTTATTGGTTGTTATAGGAAAATCTTAATGTAATTTTTATACTCCGATAGAGGGTTAAAATTTATATCAAATTCCTTTACACAAAATTTGGGAGAATACTTTTTTATATTTTCCTAAAACTTACCCATACAAAAAATAAGCTTTTTAAAAAACTGGTATTAGATAAGGTTGAAGGGTTGCTAACGGGTTAAATTGCAGTAAAATACTAATTTTGAACATACAAAATTATATGAAGAGAAAATGAAGGGTCACTAGAGTGTTAGTATGGCCAAGATTTTATTTTAACAGAACTTCTGTCATTAATTTAATTTCTCTTTGGTTAAAATATCTCATACAGCAGTAGGCCGTTGAGGGTTAAACAGTTAAACTTTCGTCAAAATTGATGTAAAGACCCCAAACGATGCTAAGAGGTTGCTTAAGGGTTAAAATAATTTCAAAAACTGTTTGCTAGAAGCGTTCATTGCAGTAATTTGATGGGCAGTACTTTTTTCTAAATATTCTTCAAATTTATTTTTTTATACAAAAAAAAGAATAGAGCGAAAATTGGGTTTGTGTAGTAATTTTCTAAATATTCTTCAAATTTATTTATGTGGGAAGACATAGGTTACTATGTCTAATAATAATATACTTTGTACAATTCGATATGATCTAGTTAGCAAATAATAATAATTTTGAGAAACAACAAGATATAAATAGAGAAACAATAGAATTTGATTTAGTTGTCAGTTGTAATTTCAATTTTCATCATTTTTACAATTTTAAAAAACTCTGTCACATTTTTTCTAATTTTTAAATAAATTTTCAATAACTTGAAATCTTAATTATTCAAGTGACCATATATTGGGGGCTCAACCTAAGAAATTTAAAGATATAACTTAAGCGTTGTGTTTGTAACCCAAAATGTCGTTAGGCGCGTTTCCGGAAGTCCGCGAAAATTTAAAACGTAGTAAAAAAGAGTGCATAGCGGCGCTGCACAAATACGTGTTCGAGTATGAAGGTGATCGAAACAATCGGCAGCGGTTACGCGAGTTTATAGGTTTCGAATTTGACGAAAATTCGGAGGAATACAATAGTAAAATGCAATACATTGATGCTAATCTAAGTGGAAGCGATCTAGCTGCAATTTGCAACGTTTTAAATTTAAGTTATAACGAAGAAAACTTAAAATTGCATATTTTTAAAAATCTGCGAAAAGACAACTTGCTGTGCGCTAATGCAAACAATGAAGACGACGACGATATTGAAGACGTAGACGAAGGCAACGACGTTGGCGGGGTGAACACAGACGACGGTGTAAGCGGCGTCATAAGCCAAAATGTAAATCGACGAGCAAAAGCAAGGAGTGTATCGCGGCAGAGGATTGAAAACGATTGCTATTTGTCTTTCGAAGAGACGAATAATAATGACATGTTAGGCGCAGTGGGCTTTACGAGTGTAAGCGGAAACAACAACAACATAAGCGGAAATAGGAGAATAAACGCGAATACAGTTAACGATAATATAGTGATGTCTAGAAGTAATGCAACTACAAATTTCGTACCGCGTTTTGCAATTAACTTTCGTGATGTTGAAGATACCATTAAATCATTTGACGGCACTGAAAAATTATGCGTTGAAACTTGGGTGGAAGAATTTGAAGAGACAGCTGCGTTAATGTACTGGGACGACTTCCAAAAGTTTATATTTGCCAAAAAATCGCTAAAAGGGTTGGCGAAGCTTTTTATATCGACAGAGAGGGGTATAACGTCATGGCAAAAATTAAAAGACAGTTTGTTGTGCGAATTTAAATCAATTACAAATAGTGCGCAATTGCATAAACTCCTTACTGAAAGAAAACAAAATAAAGACGAAAGTGTATATGAATATTTTTTCAATATGAAAGATTTGGCTTCGAGGGGTAACGTAGAAGAGTGTGCATTAATACAATATGTTATAGACGGAATAAAAGATCTAAATGTGAATAAAACAATATTGTATGGCGCGGCAAATGTAAAAGAGTTTAAACTTAAATTAAAATGTTACGAAACAATGCGTGAGAAAAACAAAGAAGTGCAAATAAAGGAGAGTGTTAAGAAAGATTATGAAAAAAAGTCAAATAGTGTTGATAAAACCACAAAAGTCGACATAATGTGTTTTAACTGTGGAATGAAGGGGCATAGATCAATGGACTGTAAAGATAAAAGCAAGGGAGCCAAATGTTTTAAATGTCAACAATTTGGTCATATTGCAAAAAATTGCCCAGTGAAACAAAACAGTAATTCTACAAAAAGTGTTAACGTTGTGAGTGCAAGTAATGACGAAATTATGAAAAAATGTATATCGATCGATGGTGTGTGTTGTCATGCGCTTTTTGATACAGGCAGTAAAGTTAACATCATGTCAGTTGATGTATATAACGCTTTGAATAAGCCACGCCTGAGCAACACTAACGTAATATTAACCGGGTTTGGTAAAGAAAATAGTTGTAAACCATTAGGTGAGCTAACGAAAACAATGAAAGTTGATGGTGAGTTATTTAATCTACTTTTTCGTGTTGTACCAAGAGAATATTTAAGCGTTGACATTATAATTGGCACTGACATTTGCTTACAAGCCGAGCTTACAATTAACCCATCTGGTTTTGTAATTAAAAAACTTAGTAATATGAATGAAAATAATAGTGAAATATTATCTATTCTAAACATTGAAATTGATCCAAATGATGACTGTATAAATGTTGAAGAGTCAGCTAGTACTAATGCCAAACAAAAGGTAAGAGACCTAGTTAAAAACTTTAAAATTAACAAGTGTAAATCTACAAATGTAAATTTGAATATTGTGCTAAAAGACGAAACCCCAATTTTTTGTTCGCCTCGAAGATTGCCAATAAGTGAAAGGTTGATAGTCGATGATCAAGTTGACGAGTGGCTAAAAGATGGTATCATAGAGGAATCTGAATCAGAATTTAGTAGTCCAGTTGTGCTTGTACGAAAACGCGACGGTACTCCAAGACTATGTGTGGACTACCGAAAACTCAACAAAGTTACCGTAAAAGATCACTTTCCACTTCCGCTTATAGAAGATCAACTTGATAGGCTAGAAAATGCGAAAATCTTTAGTACAATAGACTTGAAAAATGGGTTTTTTCATGTCTCTGTATCACCAAATAGTCGAAAATATACTTCGTTTGTCACCCATAGTGGGCAATACCAGTTTTTAAAAGTTCCTTTTGGTCTTTCTAATGCGCCAAGTGTTTTTCAACGGCACGTAAATGCAATTTTTAGAGATCTAACGCGACGTGGTATAGCGTTACCATATATTGATGATATTATAATTCCGGCCAGTAATGAAAATGAAGCACTACAATATTTAGAAGAAGTTTTAAACCTATGTAGAGACTATGGACTCCAAATTAACGTCAAAAAATGTAATTTTCTCAAAACTAAGATAGAATTTTTGGGATATATAATTGAAAACCAACAAATTTCCCCATCTCCGCGTAAAGTTGAAGCCTTGATGAAGTACCTAAAAATTTAAAAGATTTAGAAAGTTTTATCGGACTGGCAAGTTACTTTCGAAAATTTATACCTAATTTTTCCGTAATCGCAAAACCACTGACGGATTTACGAAAACTAAATGTCAAATTTGAAATAAAAGAAGAGCAGATAGGAGCATTTAAAGCACTAAAAGAAATTTTAAGTACAGGGCCTGTTCTAAGAATTTTTAATCAGCATTTGGAAACCGAAGTTCACACAGATGCGTCAATCGATGGCTATGGAGCTGTTTTATTGCAAAGATCATCGGAGGACAAGCAACTACATCCTGTGTATTACATGAGTAAGAAAACGACGGATGCTGAGAGAAAATTTACTAGTTACGAACTGGAAGTTTTAGCTGTTATCGAAGCTATGAAGAAGTTTAGAGTTTATTTACTCGGTTTGAGATTCAAGTTAGTGACTGATTGTAAGGCATTTACCAAAACCTTAGACAAAAAAGACCTTAGCACCAGAGTAGCTAGATGGATTCTCTTTTTAGAAGAGTATGATTTCGTAGTCGAACACAGGTCGGGCTCGCAAATTCGACATGCCGACGCATTAAGTAGACATCCGGTTATGACCATACATGATCATAGCGTATTAACTAAGATTCAACTTGCTCAATCACAAGATGTGGAGCTTCAAACTCTTAGAGAGTTACTAAAGGATAAACCATCATACAATGGTTACTGTTTGAAAAATAACGTATTATACAAAATTTTAGACGACGACGAGTTGCTAGTAGTTCCAAAAGCGATGCAAAGAGAAGTTATCAAAGACGCGCACGATCGAGGCCACTTTGCGTTAAAGAAAACCAAAGAGCTTGTGAACAAAGAATTTTTTATTCCTCAGCTTGATGACAAAATACGAAAGCACATTGCGAACTGCATACCTTGTATAGTTGGAAATCGAAAGGGTGTGAAGCAGGAAGGCGAGCTTCATCCTTTAGATAAAGGTGAACATCCATTACAAACGTATCATATTGATTTTCTTGGGCCGTTAGAGTCAACAAGCAAGCAGTATAAGCATATTTTAGCCGTAATTGACTCGTTTACGAAATTCGCCTGGCTTTATCCAACCAAGACGACATGCGCTAAAGAAGTTGTTGCAAAACTGCAAATGCAAAGTATTGTCTTTGGCAATCCCGTACGAATTATATCGGATCGTGGTTCAGCATTTACCTCTGATGAGTTTAAAACCTACTGTGAAGCTGAAAACATTAAACATTATCAAGTAACCACTGGTTTACCTCGTGCCAATGGTCAAGTGGAGAGATTGAACGCGATAATGAGTAATGTCTTGACAAAACTCAGCGTCGAAGATCCCACAAAATGGTATCGTTTCGTTGGTGACGTACAGCAAGCAGTGAACTCTACTTACGTTAGAAGCATAAATAAAACACCTTTCGAACTTATGGTTGGTATCAAAATGCATACAAAAAACGATCACCATATTAGGCAGCTTTTAGAAGACGAATTTGTTGCAAGTTTTGACGATGAACGTGAGGCTATGAGAAAGGCAGCAAAAGATCAAATCCTTAAAATGCAAAAAGAAAATCGAAAGTCATATAATCTTCGCCGTAAACCTCCGAAAATCTACAAAATTGGTGAATTGGTCGCTATAAAACGGACGCAATTCGGTGGTGGCCTTAAGTTGAAAGCTAAATTTTTGGGGCCATACCGTGTTACCAAAGTTAAATCAAACGACACATATGACGTTGTACGCGTTGGTGAAGGAGAAGGTTCTAAACAAACTACAACTTGTGCAGAATACATGAAACCATGGACAAGCGAATATGATGACGATGATACATTCGGGTCGAATGCTTAGCAGGATGGCCGAATTGTGGGAAGACATAGTAACCTACTCTAATAATAATATACTTTGTACAATTCGATAGGATCTAGTTAGCATATAATAATAATTTTGAGAAACAACAAGATATAAATAGAGAAACAATAGAATTTGATTTAGTTGTCAGTTGTAATTTCAATTTTCATCATTTTTACAATTTTAAAAAACTCTGTCACATTTTTTCTAATTTTTAAATAAATTTTCAATAACTTGAAATCTTAATTATTCAAGTGACCATATTTATATACAAAAAAAGTAAAGAGCTAGTTTTTTATTAGATGGAATGGCCGATAGAGGGTTAACTTGCTTCAAAATTTATTTGGTAAAAGGCAAATTTTTTTTTTAAAAATCACGTAGTAACTGTTTTTTAAACGAAAGAAGTTTGACATTTTGTATGTCAAGAACTCACTAAAAAAGTTGTAGTGGTCGCCCAAGGGTTAAAATATATGAGAAAATTAATTCTCTAGTCACTCCAGTTGTTAATTTAATTTAGACATTTTCAATTGAATAGCCTGAAGAACTTTTTTAATCCTTTCCCACTAATAAAATAGTTTAACCCTCTAGTGACCCCAGTTGTTAAATCATATCAGACATTGACCAAACATGGGCCTGGAATACCCCCCTTTAACCCTTTGAGATTTTGATACTGCTTTCTTCTTCGCAAAAAAAAGTGTTAAAAACAACAACAACAAACATTTTAAATACTCACAATATAACTCAAACCAAAAGCCATGCCCACCAACGATATTCCACAGCCGCCTGTAGACCACATCATCAAAGGTCGACGCCCAAATTTGTTCACCATCACTGGACTTACGCATGCGAAAATTAAATTCAATATGCCCGCACTAAAATTCATCCACGAAGCAACCACTAACGTAAATCCACCCTTCATAAATATGCCAACCGAGTAAAAGAAGATCGCATTAATACCGCACAATTGTTGACACGCCGGAAACGAACAACATATGATGAGTGGAATCAAATTTTCCTTATTCGTCACCACCATCCAAAAACTTTCCTTCTCACTGGGCGCACATGTTGCCAACTCTTTCATTTCTGCCATTTCGATGCGTACACATTCGTCGGAATTCGGGCCACGTATACGTTGCAACTCTTTGCGTGCACCCTCTTCATCCTGGCGCATCAAATAGAGCCAACGCGGTGATTCGGGAAACCAATAAACTGGCAAGAAACTTATCACCACAATGACAGCATGAAAGCTGATCGCAAATTGCCAAAGCTCTTCAGTGCCAAACACTTGTGGTAGGCTGAATACTTGTCCGATACATATGCCGGCTGTGACACCGATTGATGTGAAGACCGCTGCACTGCCACGCAGGTGTGGTGGTGAAATCTCGAGTAAGTAAATTGGATGCGCTGTGAAGATTATGCAACCAGCAAATCCACTTACAAAACGTCCGATCAAGAGCATCTCAACTGAATTTGCCATGCGACAAAATTGTAGCAGACTGCCAGCCACTGTTAGTAGGAAGGCGCTGAGTAGAAGCGATCCTTTTCTGTAAGACGAAAAATAAAAGGGAGTAAATTAAAAAAAAAAAATAAAAAAAAAATTGAATAAAAATAAATAAAGTTCTATAAAATTAAAATAAAATAAAATATAAAATAAAATAAAGTAAAAAAAAAAATAAAAAAAAAAATAAATTAAAGAAATTGATATTAAGTATAATAAAATAAATAGGTAAATAAAAAAAGTTTATAAAATGAATTAAAATAAAATAAACTGAAACAAAAAAAATATAAAATGAAAAAAAAAATTATATAGAACAAAAAAAACTATAAAGAAGAACTAAAATTAAATAAAAAAAAATTATTTCATAATAATAAAATTAAGTAAAAAAAAAATTAAATTAAATAAATAAAATAAAATAAAAAAAGTAAATTGATATAAAATATCATAAAATAAAACAAAGTGAAATAAAAAATTAAGCAAAATAAAATTTAATTAAAAAAATTTAATAAAATAAAATTAAAATTAAAATTAAAATTAAAATTAAAATTAAAATAAAAATAAAAATTAAAATTAATATTAAAATTAATATTAATATTAAAATTAAAATTAAAATTGAAATTAAAATTAAAATTAAAATTAAAATTAAAATTAAAATTAAAATTAAAATTAAAATTAAAATTAAAATTAAAATTAAAATTAAAATTAAAATTAAAATTATAATTAAAATTAAAATTAAAATTAAAATTAAAATTAAAATTAAAATTAAAATTAAAATTAAAATTAAAATTAAAATTAAAATTAAAATTAAAATTAAAATTAAAATTAAAATTAAAATTAAAATTAAAATTAAAATTAAAATTAAAATTAAAATTAAAATTAAAATTAAAATTAAAATTAAAATTAAAATTAAAATTAAAATTAAAATTAAAATTAAAATTAAAATTAAAATTAAAATTAAAATTAAAATTAAAATTAAAATTAAAATTAAAATTAAAATTAAAATTAAAATTAAAATTAAAATTAAAATTAAAATTAAAATTAAAATTAAAATTAAAATTAAAATTAAAATTAAAATTAAAATTAAAATTAAAATTAAAATTAAAATTAAAATTAAAATTAAAATTAAAATTAAAATTAAAATTAAAATTAAAATTAAAATTAAAATTAAAATTAAAATTAAAATTAAAATTAAAATTAAAATTAAAATTAAAATTAAAATTAAAATTAAAATTAAAATTAAAATTAAAATTCCCTAACCTTACCAAATGAAACTGAATGAAAAAACCCAAGAAAAATTATAGTTACTTGGAAAATATATAAATGCCCCCCCCCCTCCCCCGCTTTGCGAACTTTTGAGATGAGCTGGGTACACCCTTGAACTAACTAGTAGCTGTCCATTTATTATTTTGTTTTCATTTACAAATTTCCCTTTAATTACATTTATGATACAACAACAACAAGACCAAACCAGAAATAATGGGAAGCAAGATAAATCAATGATCTTTACATACATATTTACATTAGACTGTCGCAAAATATCAAAGTTGTTTTATTTGAACTCATACCTTCTAATTTTTACCATTAGGTACCAAATCCATTTCGGAGATATTAACCAAAACATTAATAAAATATATCTGAATTTTTCTTACTTGAATAACTGAATGTTACTCATACGCCGTGTATGACTTATAAAAAGTGCACTACAAGTTCAAGATATACACAATTATTTTTGCTAGAGCACATATTGTTACGCAATCTACTAAACTACTTTTAAAATTCCAATGTCCTTTTCTCGTGAATACGTTTTTTCAATATCCTGGTTAAGGATCCCGGTGTCTTTATAAAAGTTCAAAAGTAGAGATTTCTCGCACAGTCCTTTATGCATGGACACAATATTAAAATTATATGTTCTTCGAAGCCTTAATGGATTTTTTGCGAACATAGTAAAAGCTGCTAGGTAAAGCTTTAACTAAAAGTCGGCTTGGGTAACCGTTATCCTAGAACAAAAAAAAACCACGCACACAAGTTATTTATGTTAAAACGCACCGATGTAGAGGGTATATGAAACTTTGAATGAAAATTTGTTCCATATATTTTTGGGACGCTCTAATGCATTCTTTGCAACTCAGTGAGGAAGATGATCCAATAATACCAGTTAGGGCCGGATTAATAACTGCGAAAGTATCACAACGATATCACTCTTCATATGCGTCGAATATTTGACGTGATTGTAGGAAATACATATACATAGAAGCAACAATTAAAGTCAATAGTTGAAAATTACCTTCCAAATCGATTACAAATCGCACCAGCAATAAACGAACCACAAATGCCGCCAATAAGCAATATTGATATTATAGCCGACCAAAGCAGATCAACTTGTGATGTATCTAGATGATCGCCATAACGCAACGCAAAAGCATCTATACACCATGCTTTCATAAACTGGCAGAATGAAGAAAGAAATAGCACATTCAGTTTTGTTTTAACACTTTTTTACCATACCAAAGTTAATTTGTTTGTACCTCAGAGAGTGTATTCATAACACCAATGCAATAGCCGGCTGGTATGGCACCACCAAATGTCGTTGCAGTGCATACCAATACGAGCAGTGGCGTCCAACCTTTGCGTTGTGTCTGCAAATGAGGAGAAAAAATGAGTACATAAATGCATTAATCTATTTAAAAGTGAAATTTATGAATTTACTAATCATAAATGTTAATAAAGGCAAGACTAACTGTAAATATTAGTCGACCTCTTATCTTGAAAATGAGTTTCAACCAATGATTGGCAAAAAATAAAGTGTAATGAGAATGTATTCGTTCTCTTCTTTTGCTTAAAAAATAATAAATAATAATAAACCAACCATTAATAAGTACAATTACCTACGTCATGCGAACCTATGTTAGTATCATTTATAACATTCCATAATTTAATCAACTTTTTACTTTCTATTTTACAATATAATAAACTTATTTAAACTCATAATTCACCAAGGGACATTGCTTGTCGGCACATTTATTCAAAGCGTGCTTTCACTTATCTTAAATAAACATTTTGAGGTTAGTTTTTTATTGTCTTAGCTGATTTTTTTTTGTCAGAAAATAAAAAAAAAGTTTCACATACAATAAAATGTTTATATGGGGATATTTGTTCGGTGGTGGAAAATGTTTAAATTAGAGTAATAAATCCAAAACTAGATTTTTTAGATTTTGTGTCGGTATGTTTGCATGTTTGCTCGCGCATCATTTAAAAGCCGTTCAATAGAATTGAGTGCAGTTTTCATCGATGTATTGCTAGATGCCTAACTTAAATTTTAGGACGTTCCTACTACAGTTACTTTTACCGTATAAATTGATTATACCATTTCGAGAACGAAATCTAACACTGAAGATGGCAGATCGCCAAAAGCGGTTTGTTACAAAACCAAAATTGACAAGGGATGACGAAAACTCGTATCCATCCTATCTGAAAAACACAAAAATCAAATAAACTCAGTTATTTTTAGATTTTTTTTACGGTTTGAGAATAACAGTTACATATTTTTAAATTGATTGGAAAAAAATAAATTTTTCAATTTCTCATTTCTCCATCGATAATGAAAAAAAAAACCAGTACCGATTTTGCCAAAAAAAAATTCAAAAAAGTTCCTAAATCCAAACTCAGAGGATTATTTTTGTTGGTTTGATTTTTGGCTAGTTTGGACTTTGTAAACAATAATTTAAAGAAAAGTTGCAATCCATTGAGCACCTTCTAGCGGGGAAAATGTATCCTGTGTCGATAAGATTTATCCAAAAAATAAACTTTAAAAGTTTTACAAAAAACCTGTAGTATTTATATATATAGATAGCAGCGCCATCTAGCGGGGGGATACAAATAAACTGTCGAAATTCAGCAAAACGAACGTTCAGTAATTGTTTAGCCAATTCCTAACACAAAAAACCCCTACAATTTTAAAATACTGCTTTTTTAATGTCTCGACTCCAGCGCCAGCTATCAGATTTCTTTTTCTTAACCGACTTTTTGATAATATATAAAACATGCGTGCCAAAAACGAACAGAATCGGAACATATGCTGAAACGTTAACAGGTTTTCCAAACATATCGACTCCAGCGCCATCTAGCGGGTTGAAATGTAGCCTATGTTTAGAGGACTGTAAACAAATTTTACAAGAGTTCAGTAGTTTTCCAGCCAATTCGTCGCAAAAGACCCCCCTTCAATGTTATGTATGTATCAAGGACTGAAACCAAAACTGTAACCGTAGCCGTAACCTATTAAAACCGATTCATTTTTCAAAACCGAAACCGTAAACGTTATTTTGATCTTGAATTTTTTTTATGTTTTTTTCTTTTTGTGGGAACATATTTTCTTTTACCAAAGGGTTCCCTGAATAGCTTTCGTGGAAGATTGTCGAGCAATGTTACAAAAGACACGTTTTGACCTCAGTATCAAATTCCGAAAGAGGAAATTTTGCTATAGCTGAATGATGGCATCGAAAAAAAAATTACGAGATCTGAGCAAAAAGTGGTTAGTGGCCCGTATCAGATATTTTGACGATGTTTTTCATGAATGGCCATTTTTTAGTTTACTTGAGAAAACGGCACTTAGTGTCCATTCGAGTATTTTTCTTTTAGAAAAAGTAGTCAATTTTTTTGGAATTTATTTTGCAAAAATTGCATCCATACATAGCGTTAATAATATTTATTGCAATGTACCGCAGCGGCCTGGGTATTGGACCAAACCAAGTTTTTTAAAGAGATTAAGATATAAGTAAAATATGGCGTTCCCCGTTTTTCGAAGTTAAGTTAAAAAGACATGGTTTCGATGTTTTTGGTTTTGAAATTTTAGTCATACCAATTGTAATAAATTTTTGAGATTTGAAATTTGTGGATTGCAATTAATAGGCTTTAAATGTTTTGTCGATAACCGAACTTCTATTTAGGCTCTCAGAAATTATTTGCCTTAATTTGGAAACGTGCACTCCACACTAATGTCACGCATCCTTTAACTAAATGCTTTCCAAGTTCCTAGGTTACCTGGAAGTTGGTCAAAAGTCGATCGCAAAATTCTCAACTTAAAATTAGTTTTCGAGA
Source organism: Campiglossa producta (assembly GCA_964058755.1). Classification (NCBI taxonomy): domain Eukaryota; kingdom Metazoa; phylum Arthropoda; class Insecta; order Diptera; family Tephritidae; genus Campiglossa; species Campiglossa producta. The sequence goes on from CAXKVI010000004.1 coordinate 100,100,569, forward strand.
TATCTCGATCCGTGCGCCACCTACCGGAATTGTTTTGATGAGGGATTGCATTGTCATCGGGTGGTGACAAATGTGTCAAGTTTCAAGTCTCTAACTAACCTGGAAGTTACTAAAAATCGATCGCAAAATTCCAGGAGTCTTTTAATATTTTTTGTAATTATCTCGACCAGTGTGACATCTAGCGGAATTTCTTGTACAACAGTTTGTATTGTCTTCAATTGTTCATATGTATGCAAATTTTCAATAATCTAGCTTACCGGGAAGTTCCTCAAATATGCGTCCCAAAATTTCAATTTTTAAATGAATTTACCGTATTTCTCGATCCGTGCGCCACCTAACGGATACTTTTTTCGTTCACATTGCATTGTCACGGAGCTCCGAACTATGTTCCAAGTTTCAAGTGTATAGCTCAATGGGAAGCTACCTAAAAAGACTTTGCAAGCTTCCGAAATTTCGTATGAAAAAGGTGGTGCAAATCTTCCTAAGTTGCAGACAAATAAAAAATAAAAATATAGGTTTTTTGGGCACACTCTAATGGATAACTAATAAATTTGCAAGCATGCTAACATGCGAATAGTTTTGCTGAGCAATTCAAAAATTCTACACTCCGCTGAATATATAAAAGTTTATAATACAATAGTTATTTAAAATGATTTTTATAAAGTTTATAAGTTAATCATAATTAGCTAGCTAGTACAATACTTTTTCACTCTGTTGCTTCAATAATTACTTATTAATTACTAACTAGGCATGAGTTCTCTTTTACAGCAAATTGCTGATTGCAAAAAAATTAGCAACAATTATATAAATTTAGTACATTATTGTATTTATTTTCCCAGCTTAATAACTAAATATATGCTGTTTGATTAAAAAAATTAAAATATTTTTATGCTGTAATAAAATGCAAAGAATTTTCTTTGGAAAATATTGCTTAGTTATCTAATCGTTTAATAGTTGATTTTACCTAGCGGCAAGAGCTTATATAAATTGTAAATTACTAGTTTAGTATACCAGCAAGAAGAATGTAGCATAGCAATTAAGAAGCAATTAACTGAAAGTTACTCTGATTTTGAGTTGTGACTCTTTTTGATTTAGTGTGCGATATATTTGGTTGATATAACTATATTTTGGTTAATATGACCAAATTACTGTCAATTGCCAGCTCAATTTTCTCTATGTGTATTATTATATACTTTCAGAAAGACACCACTCATCTCTTTAAACAGCTGTTCGCATGTTGCTTCCAATAATATTGACCCCTTTTCGCGGAATTATCGTAGCGGACATATTTTTGGAATTTACTTTTTAATGCAAATTGATTTTTAAATATTTTAGCTAAAATCTCTATAGTTGTGGCAAAAAAAAAAACGAAAAAAAATGCTCTCCTGTAAAATTTGTATTTAGTCCCTTACGAGAAAATCGCGAAAAGGGGCGATATTATCATAGTTGTAACGAAAAACTCACAACTAATTATTTTATTAATATGTAACATTTAATAAGACTTAAATGCTTACATTTACTGAAGTGGTCACTTCCAAGTTTTTTTTCTTTTAACAATCAATAGCATGTACAGTGGGTCTGCTACTGAAAAATTTCAAGGCCTCTTAAATGATAAAGCCAAGGTATAACCTAGTTTGAGGCCTCTTCAAATTTCAAGAGCGCTACTGAAAACTATATGTGAAGTATGGTTGATAGTGTAAATACTGTCTACTACCATAAACAGCAATCAAAGCTCTTCAAAATTAGAGATTGTTAAATAATCAGCTATCTTATCACAGTAAACCAAAAAAAAAAAAAAAATATTATTCTTATTTTTTGTTTAATAAAAATTTAAGAGCGTTTAGAATACAATTACTAAAAGTAAACGTGTCTAATAGTACATTTACACCGCACCAAATTTGGCGAAAAATTGCAAATGTGGCGCTTTTTCCATACAAATCTGCAGGAAAAAAACAGAAACCTTCTTGACTCTTCGTTTATTATTACTCTACAGGTACATGACAATCATTACGGTAATGCATTTTCTTTCGGTGGCTTTTTGTCCTTGCGTTCCTTCTTGCAGGGAAGTTGAAACCAAATGCAAATTTGTCAGTGTAAACGGTGTCGAACTGGCTCATTTGAATTCGCCAAATTTGGTGCGGTGTAAATGTACTATAAGTTGAAGTGGGACTCATATTTGCTTGGTAGTCGTAGTTTTAGTAAAAAATCAAAGGGCAGACTTAATTCGGTTGGACCAGAATTTCATTGGTATTGGCCGTTTTTAAATTTATTCTGATATAGAGCATATTTTAATAGTTTGCTGAGTTAGGGTGATATTCCACTTATCCATAGCATTATGGCCCGATTTGACTCATATTTCGAACAGAGAAAGTCAGTAGCACGCTAGAGCCGAACTTTGCAAATGGCAAATTTGTAAACAAATGCACTCCGTTACACACAGAAATATTTTCATGTAAAATCAACACTTTTTTAACACTTTTTCAGGTTATTATTTTTTAACACTTCGTGTTAAATTACCATGACTTCCTGTTAAATTAACACGAATTCCTGTTAAACTAATATTAATTCCTGCTAAAACAACACTATTTGCCTTATTATCTCATGCAAATTTAACAGGATGTTTCTTGTTGAAAATCCAAAAAAATTAATATGTCATGGCGTATACGTAACCTGCATAGTTTTCATTCACATAGCAAATAGCGTGCTTATTTAGATCAGCGCAAAATGTTTGATTCATTTTTCTAAAGTTATTTTTACAACAATAAAGAATTCATAACATTTGTTAAAGAAAAATATTTACATATTTATACATTCTTCGCATTCTTAACATTTATTTTACAAAGATAATAAAATAATTTGCATGTATGTTAATATCTCGCATGGGGGATATGAGATTTTTATATATAAAAAAAAATCCGATGAAATCTGTTTTTTTTTTTTTAATTTTTGTATTATTTTAAACTATCACTAAAGAAGCAACGTTAGTGAAACCCGTAGTGCTTACTAAATCTAGTGCACTCTGCCCAACCCTGAACAAGAAAAACCCTTATCTCATTATTTTTAAGATTGTGAATCGGATTTTAAGCTAATAATTTAAGCTTCTTAGACCCGGTTTTTCAGTGCAAGTTTAAATCACAGACAACGTTGACTGGAGTTTATCCCATACAAACTGGCCGCTTAAACTAAGTTTAAACTCGCACTGAAGTTTAAATTTGCACTGAAAACCCGGGCCTTAGCAGTATGGAAACTTTTTTTTCGTTTTGCCACCTCAAAAGTATTTTATAATTGATAACTTAAATTACCGCTTATTTTTTGTAAGGTTGTCTTATCAATTACTACCTAGACCTAGAAAAATTGATTTTTTTCTGAACCACCCTAATATATGTACATTAGACTGGGCCAAAAATTCAAAAAATCGGTTTTTTCAAAAATTATATTGATTTTCATTTTAAACTCTTTGTTGCTTTTTGACTTGTAGTCTATTGCTGTAAATACCGGGATTGTATGAAAATGTGTTTTTTTGAGAAAAATTTTCATTTTAAGAAAGGTGAAAAAAATTAATGTAAGTTTTTCAGATTTTTAAATTAAAGTCAAGAGGTCTATCATCGCTAGTTTAGATTTTACAGACTTAACCTCCAATGTGGTATAAAAACGACAAATCATTGTTGAAAAACACCATTTACCTGAACATACCTGAACACATTTTTTTTAGGAAATTGAATTCCCTACAAAAGCTGCCTATACTGAAATATTCACAGACTAGGCGTTTTCTAGTATTCTAGCCTGGAATATTGGCATGATTTTTGGATTTCCCGATTTTGGTTTGAAAATTTGCGAAACATGATAAAATTAACATCGAATAAAGCTAAATACATATTCTTAGGGGAAATTGGCTGCTGAATCAGAATTCGATACAACGGGCCCGAGGTTCGGCCTTAACCTAGCAAAAAAGTCCAAGATTATTTTGTGATGGTTTTGTTAGGTTAGAGAAGAACTGCGACTTATTAGGCTAATTCTGATCACGGATTTGGATTTAGCTCGCCAAAATACATGAAAATTAATGTATTGAGTTCACAGATCTGTCAACTTTTTGATTTTTTGTGGCTGCGCCATTTGAAGACTGTAGAACTACACCCCGGCAGAGAAAACATATATTAAGCAAAAACATGTTTGAACGTATATGAGAAATGTATATATTTGATTATAATATTGATCATATAATAATAATTAATCATAAAGAATATCAATAAAAAAAAATTTAGTAAAAAAAATTGGATCAAAAACACCAAAAAAATACGGAAATATGATTTTTTTTTAATTACTAAATAAGTTTTGAAAGAGTAACTTTACAAAAACAAATGGTTTTACTTTTTTTGTAGCCCACTCAATTTCCTTTAAGAATCAGTTTCAATCTTTGTTGTACATGGATATTTTCATTTTTGACAATTTTTTAAAGAGAAATGGGAAATCGAAAAAACATGGTATTTTTTGAAGCTAGAATACTAGAAAACGGCTAGTCTGAGAAAATTTTGGTTAATGCAACTTTTGTAGGAAATTCGATTTCATTGATTTTTAACATCGAAATTCCACATTCTAAAAGAGCAATAGCTACGAAATTTTAATTTCCTACTTGTCTAATTACAGGAGTTATCTAACAAAATCCGTTTATCGGAACGATCGATTGTATGGGGGCTATGTGAAAAATTAATCCCACCTTAATGATTTTCAACAGCGATATAGTACATATAAAAAAGGCGCTACTTAAGAAATTTCACGCTCCTATCACAATCGATTATATCGGAGCTATATGTAATATCGGTCCGATCTTGCTAGTTCCGACAAATGATTTATATATTAGAAAATGGTGGGCACATGCAAAATTTCAGCCAAATACCTCAACAACTGAAGGATTACTTTGCGTTCAAACAGACAGACGGACACATAGACATGGTTAAATCAACTCAGCTCGACAACCTGATCATTTCGGTATACTTATTGATGAGTCCCTCTCTTCTTCTTCTCATACTTACAAAAATCGAACCAATGTTATAATACCATTTCATGTTCATGAAAGGTATAAAAATAAAGAAATTTTTTTCAGATTTTAAAACTTTTTCTTCTTTAAAAATCGAATAATAAATAATCGAAAGTAATTCAACGATTTTTTTTTATAATAAAAAAAACATACAGAAAATTTAAAAAAATCAAAAATAAAGATACATTATTTTAGGAATATTTTTTTAATAATCGTAAAAAGTTATTATTTCTTTTCTTTTTCGATCTATTGGAAAATTTAAAACAATATTAGTTAGTTATTAAATGAATTCTTAAAAAAAATATTCAAATAAAGCGGGCTGCTCACCTGCCAAGAAATGTCAACTTCCATATAAAAAACGCTCAAGAAATGGTGAAGAAATGTTTTCACACGTCAAAATTTCTTGAGCCAATACTCAGCTCATAAGAAAAAATACTACAATTTTCGATGGTTGGCAACGCCGGTTTACCTCAAGAAATAAATATGCTCACATATAGTTCTCACAAATTAGTAGTGGCTGCTATTGTAATAAGAGAAAGCACAGTCATGAAAGAACACAATAAACCAATTCACACAGTGGACAATTTATCAACTGAATTAATCAACTGTGCTTGAACGGCATTGGTTTGAAAACGTCATAACCAAGTAGATTGGAAATGCAAAAAGTGGCTGTTTTTGGCTAATCAAAAAATTAATATTTTTGATAAGGGCTAATTTCACCAGTTCATTTATTATTAGGCCTTTCTTATTCGCCACTTTTTGCTTGAAAAATACTTATAAATCAATATTTCGCATAGGTAAACACACTTTCATTAAGTGAATGTTCTAACAAAAATATTTTAAACATCTTATCTTACTAATAAATAAAATCGTAAGTTTGTGACTGACTGCGGATGTTTGTGGTTCTTTAACGTCTGAACCAATGCCCCGATCTTTACGAAATTTTGCAGACAAATTCTCAGGAGTATAAAGTGTGCAACAGACATCATGAAATTTCGATATATTTATCGATAACATAGTTATCGGTGGAAATGCAGTTTTACGTAAGCTTTCGAACATTCGCACAAAATTGGTATCAAACGAAAGGGTAAGGCCACAGGTTTCATTTGGACTTTGCTTTATCTAGCGGTGGACCAGGGTAAGTCTCTCATCATACCTGTCCTGATGTACGGCTCGGAATCATGGACAGTATCCAGAGAAGATGAGATGGCCCTTGGAGTATTTGAGAGAAAAGTTCTCCGGAAGATTTATGGTCCTTCCCGTGATGCCAACGGCGAGTATCGAAGGAAATTCAACGATGAGCTGTACGAGCTTTACGCAGACCTGACCATAGTTCAGCGGATTAAAGCCCAAAGGCTCCGCTGGCTGGGTCATGTTATGCGAATGGAAAAAGAAGCTCCAGCACAGAAAGTTTTACTATCGACACCCGAATTCGGCAGCAGAGGAAGGGGGAGGCCTCGACTGAGATGGAAACAACAGGTGGAGGATGACTTGTACTCCCTTGGGGTTTCCAATTGGCGTCAGTTATCGCTAAAAAGGAATGACTGGCGTGCTTTGATTCGAAACGGCCAAAATCGCCTAGGCGGTTAAGCGTCATCATGACGCAAGCCAAGATTAGATTAGATGAGAGTTTTAAAAGGGGAGTCATTTTAAGTCATTTTGGGAGTGGGATTGAGAGAGGGATAGGGATATGCATGTCAATTTGGAAAACAATACGAAAAGAGAAAAGCATATGAAAAGGATGAAGGTGGAGTGGACGGGAAGAAGGTTGTGGAATTGAAATGAGGAGGGCCAGTCACATTTTTTAAATGAAAACAAGTTAATGTTTGGGCAGAACAACGTCTGCCGGGTCTGCTAGTTTTTTTATAAATTTACTTTTCAAAACTTATTTACTGAGTCATTCCATGTAAAATTGTAAGATAGTTAAGTTCGGCCGTTGGTGATTTGAATGAATTTTAGTTGTGGAATTTTTTTTAGCATAAAACGAAGGTCCAAAAAAATACTAAAAAAAAGTTGTAAGTCTTTTAACTGTAAAAAATTTAAAATTTTTCAAAACCGTAAACCAAGTTAGACATTAAATTTGGGCCACAAATCTTTTGTATTATACCTCTGATATACCTTAACATATGCTAACTTTTTCAAAAAGATGTTGTTTGTTTTTTTTTTCAAAAAATTTAATTTTATGAATTTTACCCAAATTTTCAACTTTAACTTTTTTACCTAAATTACACAGTAGAAAGAATTGAAGTTTTTGAAAATCTCACCGGGTTACTCAATGGCTTCTTAAGCCTGAATCTGAAGTCAGATTTTTCGTGTCACCCTATGCTTTCTCTCCAGAGAGTGGTTTGTAAAGGGATCGGAAGTTTTAAATAATTTTTTTTTATAATTTAAAAATTTTTCTGGGGTCAATTAACCATAAGTTAATTTTTTTTATAATTGGCAGCATACAGATGTTCCAAAGTGTAAAAAATTAGGGTATAGAAGGTTATATGGAAAAAAAATTTTAAAATTAAAAAAAAAAAATTAAAATGAAAAATGATAAAAAAAATCCCAAAATTAAAAAAGAAAAAGGTTTTTTTATACTATCGATCCTGAACAAATTACCCTCTGGAGAGAAAACCTACGGTGGCCCGAACATCTGACTTCAGATTCGGATTCAGCAACGTTCTGGGATTTTTTTTTATTTGTGCCAGTCTAATGATCTCCCAGTCAGCCAAAAAAAAAAAAAAAAAACTAATGGCGGCGATATACCAACAGGTTATCATAACCTCTAACGAGATTTTTAGCCGAGCTTCTCTTTCCAACTTGTGGTGTGTTGCTTTTGAGTTTTCCTACAAAAACTACAAAAGCTTATTATTTAAAAATTTTATTTTTATCAAATATCCACTTACATTTTTTTCATTTTTCTCCAATTTGCTCTCCATTTGCAGTGAATAACCACTGTATTGTTTAATTCAAATTTTTTTAAAATATTTTTTCAATATTTTTTTACTATTGCGGTAAATGCACTTTTTAGGTTTAACCTAGGCAATATATATTCGTCCATTGGGTTTTAATACAATTTCTAGCACATTGATAGTTTTTTAATATACACTTTTATTAGTATATTGTATTAGTTATTAAATTTTTTTGTTGTTGTTATTTTTAGTTCGATAAAATTCACTGCATTTCCGAGTTATTAGTGCAATCAGCGCGTTTCTTTTTTTGTTTTGGCACGTTTGGTTACTGTTATTCTGTGCGTAACTTTTTGTTGTTATTGTTTGAGTGTTTAAATTCCATCCACCTCAAAAGTTCTTTCCGTTTCGCTTTCTACTAACTTCTGTTTAATGTCAAATCGACCGCTGCGCTTTTATACGAATATCCAATCAGTAAGTTTGTCCCTTTGTTTGTATTGATGAAACGCTTTAAGCTTTCGGCAGAATCAGTCCGTCAATACGTCACGTACGTGACGTACGTCGTGACAAAACGTACGTGCCGTACAGGGATGGCACATAGCGATTGACGTACGTCATGTTGAAGTACACAGATATGTCAACAAAGTAATTGGCGCAAAACGAAAATTATTAAAAAAAAACATACAAAAAGCAAAATTTCGGTCAAAAACATGGAAAATATTCAAGTAATACTTGTTATAGTCACAATTTTCACAATCCCGTTGTCAAATTGGCGGTAAAATTGATTTTGACATTTGTCACGCAGCTGACGTTCCGTCAAAGTAGAAAATTGGCGAAGGATACCGGATCCGTTGACTGATACTTTGTCAATGTAGCGTTTTACATGCAAAATACACACATCCTACTCGGCTGTCAGTTTCTTCCTTTTCCGGCACGTACGTGACGGACTGATTCTGCCGAAAGCTAAAATCTATTTTGACGTATCCGTGCGTTTTAACGTACTGACGGACTGATTCTGCTGAACGCTTTAGCTTCGGCCGATCCGCAACTCATATACAATATCTCACACGAGTACTTACTTGTCACTATTGTTATTTGACAGTTATGAGAACAAACATTTTAAGTTTTTGTTTGTATTTGCATTAGTATTTCATTACATCGTGAGGCAGATCGTATAATAGTGGGTAGAGTGTGAGATAGAGGATATTAGAAGAAGAAGACCATCTATTCTCTACCAGTTTCAGCAACTCGGCAGACGATGCAAAGGTTTATAGATATGCACTGTTAGTCGACGAATATCTTTATTGTTTGAGCCTCTTCAAATCTCTAAGACCGGATGTTGGTCACGCGTTATGAACTTTTTTTAGGTACTTCGCTCTATAAACTTGCTTGAACCTTAATTCCATCTCAAAAGGATGGACGAATTTCAAACTTATCTGCGAACCTGAAGACGGCAGGCCAGAGGACCTAAGATAAATCTGTCACACTTCTTTTCTCCCCTGTAGGAAATGGCAACTGTGACTTATAGTACATTTACACTGCACCAAATTTGGCGAATACAAATTAGCCACTTCGACTCCGTTTACATTGGCAAATTTGCATTTGGCTTCACCTTCTAGCAAGAATCTTCTACCAGGAGACAAAGCCAACGAAAGAAAATGTACCGCCGTGCTGTTTTAAACGTCTGTAGAGTAATAATAATGAAAGAGTCAAGAAGGCGTATGTCTTTTCCTGGTAGAATTGGCCCATTTTCTTAGAAAAATTTGTTGAAATTGTTATAAACAGTTGTGCATAGTGCATAAGTGATCACACGTCATTTTCCCATTAAGGTTCTTGCTGAGCAATTCTAAATGTGGAACACAGGCAGCATTGCTATTTAGAGGAACTGTGGATTGTATTGCTCGGCAAATGAGGTCAAATTTGATGGAATTCCAAATTTGGAAAATGAGATTTGTATAGAAAAAAGCGCCAAATTTGCAATTTTTGGCCAAATTTGGTGCGGTGTAAATGTACTATAAGAATATTTGGGTTATTATACCCAGCGTACTAGTACTAGTTCAAGGGTATTTTAATTTTGTCCACCTAACGGTACTACGTAACGGCACAAAATAATCGGATGTTCATTAGGGTGGCATTCCTATTTCTTTATGTTTTTTTTTCCAGAACTCAAAGAATTTTCCATAGTGATGTAAAAAAAACACGGAACAAAACAAAAGTTTCATACCCAACCATTTTGAACACTACTTCCCTTATTACCTTATACCCGAGTATGGTAATAAATGTTGTTTCTTTGATTTTCTATTTCCTTGCTTTTTCAGGCACATGACTTCCCCAGTTAGCATATGACATCACGACTGCGCTGCTTAGTCGGCCATCTTGAATTTATCCATGGTTGTCCCAACACCACGGGTTTTTTTTAAATCACACCAGCGGTCAAAGTGCACGGAGAAAAATATTTTCTTCAAATCTAGAAAAATATTTTCTCAATCCCAAATTAGTAAAAAAATTTGAGAAATTTAAAAAATTTACTTGATTTTCACTGAAACTAATCAAAATATTTACTTTTATATGCTAGTGATTAGCTTTGTTTCTTGAAATCTCCAGCAAAGAACTGTCAGCAGAAGAGAGTCTTGTAAACAGCTGTCAAAATCAATTCTGATTGGCTAACAATTTGAATTTACATTTTTTGTTGTTGTTTTGCTATGCCACCGAGCAGCTGTTATTGCTTGCTGGTTTCTGCTGGACGATAAATCTCCAGCAATAACTTGCAGCGAATTGGCGCTCTCTCTCTCGACTAAATGTCAAAAAGCTGCTGAATTCGCTGCTAATTTTTTCAAAGAACACTTTTTTAGGAATAATTATTCATAATTATTCATAATTAGCAGGAAAGAAACAAAGCTATTATCTGATTAAAAAACAAAAACTAAGAAGAAAAAATATTTCAAACAAATTTAAAAAAAAAATATTTTAAAAAATCTGCTTCATTAAAGAAAATATCTTTAAAAATATCCAGAAAAAATAAAGCAACTTCATTTTTTTTAGAACAAGCAAAAAAAAACTAGGATTAAAAATTTTCAAGAAAACGCATTCTTCAACATACCAGAATTTTTTGAAATTATTATAACTCTGAGCAGTACAGCAAAGCTTATGATGCTTGGGAAACGGAACTAAGTAAACGGCTGTGTGCTTTTGCTATAGCAGGAAACGGAAGTAAGTTTGCGTTTTAGCTAACACAGGGTACCTCAAATTTTATAAATTTTTAAATTTCGTATGTCACTTAGGTTACTCATACGCACTGGCAAACACATATATAGGAGTGCATAGCAGTGTTGCCCAAACTGGTACTTTCGTACCAAATATGGTACTGTGAAAATGATTTGTTTTCTTGTTTTTGGTACTTTTTCCTTTAAAAGCCACGTTTTGGAAAAGAATATTTTCTCCATATGTTCAATACCTATATTATTTTTATTCTTGAGTGAATTCACTAGTTATAAGGAAAAAATATGCAATTTTATATAAATGGATTCTACAAACCTCATTTTGGCTCAAAGGTGTCAAAATTATAAGATTGTGTAGCAGATGGAAGTTTTCAAAAATATTTCTTAAAATTACATTTCCTCACTTCTAGCGCAGACTAAGCCGCCTTAACCATGAAAGGCTCACACATAGTATACCACAACTCTATCCCAAATTTTGGCTGATAATACTTTTTATCAATACTTTTGACAAAAAGGTTTCGCTGTTTGGATTTATAGTTCAGCTAATCAAATAAAGTCATAGCTACTACACCAATATTCGCATCTTGATAAAACTAACGTCAAATTCTTCAGAGAAAAGTGTTTCTAAAAGGGGTCGCCCCTCGGCAGTGGTTTGGAAAACTCATCTGCCTACAGGTGCCGCAAGCAATCGGTTAAAAACTGTAGGTCCCGCCAATTTTTGGGAGAGAACACATTCTAGGAGAAGCACGGCGCAAATATCTCATTAAAGGTTCTAATGATAACCTATACTTATTTAGCGCCATAGGTTTTATACGGTTGTTTTTACTTACTATAAAATCAATTTTGGTACTCTCGAAAACGTGTTGGTACTTTTTTGGGACGAAAAAAATATGTGAGTGGCAACTCTGATGCATAGTATATATTTACTAATAGTACATTTACACCGCACCAAATTTGGCGCATTCAAATGAGCCAGTTCCACACCGTTTACACTGGCAAATTTGCATTTGGCTCACCTTCCCTGCGGGAATCTTCTACCGGGATATAAAGCCACCGAAAGCAAATGCACTACCGTGAGGTTTTAAACACCTGTAAAGTAATAATAAAAGAAGAGTCAAGAATGCCTCTGTCTTTTCCTGGTGGAAAACTAGTTGAAATTTTTATTTACAGTTGCGCATAGTGCAAAAGTTATCACACGTCAATTACCCATTAAGGTTCTTGCTGGGCAATACTTAATGTGGGTTGCTATTTTGAGGAAGTGTGGATTGTATTGTTCGGCAATGAGGTCAAATGTGATGGAATTCCAAATTTGGAAAATGAGATTTGTATGGAAAAAAAGCGCTAAATTTGCAATTTCGCGGTGTAAATGTACTATTACGGTCTAGAACTGAATTTAGTGAGGCCAACTTGCACGACGGCAAGTTATCTTTTGAACTCAGAGTTCACGTCAAATGAAGCATATTTTTTGACAAGTTTTTAAATTAACTATGTGAACAAATGGAGTCAAGAACATAAAAACAGAACTTTTCAGGCATTGCCTCCAAAAGTTATATAGCGAAATGGTGTTTCAACCTGTAACAAAGAGTAAAAAAAAACGGTGGTAAACGTGTTAAGCGTATAAAAATATATTTTATTTTTCTATTTTGGCCATTATAGTTAAATTAAATTACTAACTACTTATGTACGCATTATTTTTAGAAATACAAAACTAATTAGTGCGTTCAGCTTATAACATTGAGAGATGTAGATACCATAATATATATCATGCGACCGATCGATCTTATGGTACACACACCTTATAACTTTAAACTTAGTTGGATGCCTCTCGTTTTGTTTTCTTTTTCTACATCAGCTCCATTTTTTAACATCAATATGATATCATTTCATTTATCACTGTATAAGCGCTTTGTTTCTGTATTTTAGTTAAATTCTACTCTACTTAATTTATTTTTGAACGGAAACCCTTGGAGACCAGTGGTGCCACTTCGGATGGATCACGTCCACGCGTCTCTGGCAAATAGAACTTTGTAAGCAGGAACAGCAATAGGCATGTAACGGAGAATGGTAAAAACACAAACGCACCCCAGGCATTCTGCAACGATGTGAATGCCATGGCAACGGTGAAATTGCATGCCCAAGATGATAAGCTACCCATTGACATGGCAACTGGGCGTGGAGCGACTTCAAAGAGTTCTGAAAATAGATAGAGAGGGAGAGTGAGAAAGATACATATATTGTAAGTTGAAAAAAATTAAATGATAAACTGAATGGCAGATGCGGAGTTGATCCGACGTGGAATAAGAAAAATCGGGCAGGAAACAAAAAGAAATGGTTGCTACACATTAACGCCACATCGAACCCACTCTCAAGTAGTTCGAATTGAGCGTAACTAAAATTCAAATCTCAACAAACCAAAACGGAAATATAAAGGTCATTCATTAAGTAGTACTCAAGTGTAGTTTGATGTATAAATCAAGTTCTGTGCTATTTTCGGATAAAAATTGTCATATGCAGGTTTTTCTTGTTTCTTTATTGAAAACGACAGTGCAATTCTTTGTAAATTAAATTAAAGTCAATTTGTTCCACGCACGCGACTTAATTTAGCAATCGAGCCATGCAATTACATATGTACATACATATCTATATAGCAATGTAAGATAACAATTAGTGTTGGGCAGTAGCGAGTACTTCGGTATCCATACTTTTAAGAATATGGTACTTCTAAAATTTTCGGTACTTTGTATCAAGTTTTTATGGCAGCGCTAAATTTTGTTACAATATCTGGTAACTCTTTATTGCTTCAAGACAGCTGATGTAATTGTCACATTATAAAAGGAGGAAACCAAAATCATCAACTTGAGAGTCAATCAACAAAAGTGGAGATTTAGCAAACCGTCAGCCGGAAAAAACTTCTGACAGACTTACATCTATTCCTAGGCAAAAACGCTTACTTCAAGAAATACGTATGTATATGGAAATGGAAAGGTCGCACATCACATGCTTTGCGTATAAGCAGCAAAATCGAATCACTTCAAAATAAAGTCGGCGACTTAATTAAATTCAATTCAAGAAATGACTCAAGTAGTATCAAGTGTGTCGATGAGCCGATGAGCCAGCTTTAGGTCAATAAATTGTTTCGATTCTTGACAACAATTAAAATGTATCGAAACAGAGAAAGCAAACGTTTTCCTGCTGCAGCTGATTGTGTTTGACGTTGGGCAATTGAAGCATCATCGGGAATAACGTTCTAAGTTACAAAATCAGAATTTGTCAGGAGAGCAAAAAAAACGCTTAAGGCCCGGTATTTCAGTGCAAGTTTAAACTTAGTTTAAGCGGCCAATTTGTACGAGGTAAACTCTGGTCAACTTTGTCTGCACTGAAAAATCGGACCTACATATGCTATATTTTTTTAAATTTATTTCTTTCAACTGTCTCCTTAACTTTTTCTTTTATATCTTTCATATTATCAGTTTTACACTTTCCTTATGATCTTCTAGTGCTCCTACGAATCACACTTTCGACGCTTCCACGCAAAATAATGAATGTCACTTTACATTACCCTACCTACTATTTCTAATTACATTTTTACAGTTATTGCGTGCCAAATTTTAGAAAATTTGTTATCCGGACAATGCCAGAGAGCAATAAAAATGGTAAAATGCAATAAAACCGGGTTTGAAAAAATTGACACTTAGAACGTTATTCCCGATGATGCTTCAATTGGTGAGAGTATCTTTCAGTTGGAGTTGAAAAGTTTAGGGCTTATTGGATTTATGGGAAATTACTACAATCGTCGTGAAAAAGTAAGGTTTTCCATCCCTGTGAGCAGCACTGACTTACAATGTTCACCTGTCCAAAGATTCGACGAGTTCGCGATATTCCGGCTAGTACCGGCAAGTACTATTTCCATATTAGGAGGCGGGGTTAAAGGGCAGACATTTGTCGTCATATTCCAACAAAAGCATTTCTAGATAGGGTTGCCACCTATTTCTGTTAAATTAACTTTTTTTGCAGATCAGATATTATTTCAAAAACGTACCAGACCTATGAACCTTTAATTATTGTTTATACGATAAACTAATACTAAGGTGTTACCACTTCGGATGCTCTTACGGGTTGCCACCTAGTTGAAATATCTTAAATTAAATGAGTTAGGTACATATACCCATATTGTTATCAAACGAAAGGTATTTTACTTCATATTTGCTATTATGTCAAAATTACTTGGCCCTTTTGGTTGAACTTTTTAAGGGTTTAAATCTATCTGCAATTTTTGAAATGTTGCCACCTATCTAAAAAAAATTCCTAGGTTTCCACCTACTGCATTGATATACATACCTGCGCCAACGAAGTACGGTATTGGTCCTAAACCCAACTGATAGAAGAATATATAGCCCATTACGCAAACAATGCAGAGTATTGGGAACCAGCTGGTGGTATCCTGTAATGAAAAAAATATTTATATCTAAGAAGTAAAGAAAAGGTAGTAAAAACTCACGATATAGTACAACACAAAAGCTATCGTAAAGAGGAAAAAAGTGCAACATCCAGAAGAAATCAACATCAGCGTACGACGATTACATTTCGACATCAACAGGGGTCCAAATAATGAAACACATAAATTCAGGCAACCAGCACCCAAATTCGCCCACTCCGCATCGGGTGTAGAAAGACCAGCTTTCTCAAATATTGACACAGAGTAATAGAAGATCTGTAAAGAAACGCGACATATTTAAAGAAAATATATATATTTGACCAAGTTAACGGTATCTTACCGCATTAATACCCGACAATTGTTGACCACCTTGAAATGCGCACACAATTATCATTGGCATCAGCAGCGAGTGATCGCCTAATACCGACATAAAGCTACGCGATTGTTCTTTAGTATTCGACTCTGCTTCCATTTCATCAATTTCATGTTGTATCACAGCAACGGAATTTGATCCCTTACACAGACGTGATAGTTGTGCACGAGCCAGCTCGTGCTCACCACGTACAAGGTATAGATATTTAGGACTTTCAGGAAAATAATAGGCTGGTAAATAACATATGGCTACGAGCAGCATAAAGAAACTCAGTGCATAGTGCCACAGCTCTTCTGTACCAAAGATATGACGCAGGCTGAAGACTTGTCCCACAACAACACCACCAGTGACACCGACACCACAAAATACACCAAAAGTACCACGTAAAGCTAACGGCGCAATTTCGGTAAGATACATTGGTAGTATGGCTGTGGTCAAACCGGAAGCGAGACCAACAATCAAGCGACCCAATAAGAGCATTTCAACTGAACCGACTGCACGGCAAGTGACGAAAAGTATAGCACCAATTGTAAAAAGTCCACCGCTAATTAAAAAGCAGCCTTTTCTGAAAATGGAAAGGAGAGAATATTGAGTGGATGTGTTACTAGGGTAAAGAGAGAGTAAAATAGAAACTGAAACCCAGAACGCCCTATCTCGGAATGAGCTGCGAAAACCCACTATCTCAATTAAATTCAATATATTTTCAGCTGAGGTTGGATGTTTTTGAAACATATTTGAAAAAGGTCGTTAAATACTCATCGATATAGAATTAGGCATGAGAAAAATGTGTTAGTGCTTAAAATTGAGTTATTTTGTGTTTAAATAATATAACTCGACTAACAGATTTTAAAAATAAAAAAAAAATTTTTTTTAAATTTCAAAATTCAAATTTTTCTTTTTTCAATTTGAATTTGCATAATTTTCGATTAAAATGCCAAATTAATTTTTTCCCACCAAATTTCATTCAAATCGGAAGGGGTGGTTTTTTATGTACTGTGGTGTCCGTAGTATTGAAAAAAGCATCTTTAGAAACATAAAAAAGTCAAATTTGGAATTTGAGTATGTGTTACACACAGAAAAACTTTCATGTAATATCAACACTTTATCAGGTTATTATTTTTCAAAACTATCATGTAGATCATGTTGAATAACTTCACTTCCTGTTTAATTAACATGATTTCCTGTGATATTAACATGAAGCTCATGTTGAAAAACTTGACTTCGTGTTAAATTAACATGACACTCTGTTAAATTAACATGACACTCTGTTAAATGAACATGACACTCTGTTAAATTAACATGACATGCTGTTAAATTAAAACGCGGTTCTGTTAAATTAACATGTCACTCTGTTAAATTAACATGACAATCTGTTAAATTAACATGACTTCCTGTTAAATTTAAATGAATTTCTTTTACACTCTGCCCCATTATCTCATTCAAATTTAACAGGATCTTTCTTGTTAGTTTAAAATGGTTCTTGTTGAAACAAATTATTCTGTGTGTAACCAACATTTTTACTTTCAATTTTTTTCCTATGGCGGAACTATATTTTAGGATAAAAGTAACTTCAAATCGGAATGGGCCAATTCCAAACATATGACGATTTGACATTGAAAGACCCATATGTGTTTCCTTGATCTGAGGGTGAATTCTGGTTCTATGATATGATAACGTGAAAAAAAATTTGTATGAATTTGAAGTTTCTTTTCACAAATTTTGTATGAAAATTCTTTTCATTTTATCATTTCATAGAACCAGAATTCACCCCCTGGATCAACGCACCGTTCGTCGAATCTATAAAGTCTGTAAAACTATAAATACTCTATACATGGCTAATTTTATTTGTGAATGACTGTAATAACACTAATTTTACATAAACTCATTCAAAATACGTAAATGAGTGATTTTCTATTAGAACTTTGACCTCTTGTTACAATTTCTGTTGTTATGTAGTTTTGCAAAGCTTAATAAAAATGATAGGGTGGGTAGCGCTGTGTAACGCAGCACAGTTTTACGTCACACTACTTCCTAGTGGGAAAGTAGGTAATGCATTACCTTTTTCATCCATGAAAAGAAGCATGAACAAAGTAATGCATGAAAAAATATTTGAAAAATCAAGCGATGTAATGTATGGTGCAAGATTTTATTTTTCAAATACTTGAGTTTTCCTATGGCATCGGTTTAGAAAAAGTAGTGCGTGAATTCATGCATACATACAAATTTTTATAGGGGCTATACATTACGCCCCTTGGAAGTGATTTTGCAAACTCTCCGAGTGTATTTCTATCATGAAAAGCTTCTCAGTAAAAATTCATTTGCTGTGCAGATGCCGTTCGGAGTCGGCAAAAAATTGTAATTTGTAGGAAAAAATGTAAAGCAGTACACGACAAATTGGGAGAGAAGCTCGGCACAAAAATCTCGTTAAAGGTTATAATGATAACCTCTTGGTATATCGCCCGCAAAATTCTTTTTTTATACATTACTTTATACATTACCAAGCATTACCTTTTCCTACTGGGTAACACGAAAGAATTTATATAGAAAAAAATTTAACCAACCCCAGAACCATCCTCTTTAGGTTATCTTTTAAGATTTTGGTTTCTGATATTTCCTAAAAAATTTAAATAATCTCATATAGACCACAGCTATCAAACTATCGATTAAAAACCTAGGCTATCGAGTGGCAAAAGAGTCGATAAGGTATTGTGGCGTTTCGACATTCTTGTCTCTACTTATAATTGATTCACGTTGACGTCACTTGAAACCGCAACAATGCGTTAACTCATTATGCTAATATCGACGATAGCGCAGTGTCTTTTGCACTATTACCCAGCACAAGTGAATTTAATAGAAAGTGCTAATCTAGCCTTTAACATATTTCATTACGTATGCTATTACTGACGTATTTCGCTTTTTTATACAAAAAAAAATATATTTACAAAAGCAACAGCGTTATTAAGCTTTATTTATTAGGTGATCAACTAACCTGCCAAACTTATTTGCCGCCTTTGCCCCACCAAGCGAGCCAATAGCACCGCCTATAAGGAAAATCGATACAACCGATGACCAAAGCAAATCTAATCCAGTATCACTCAAAACAGAACCATAATTTTCGTGTAATGTTTTACCACACCAGGCCTTAATAATCTAGGGGGGGGGAGAAAATAAAAAGTAATACAAATTATAAAAATGGGTGAGTAAATCATAAATATTAATCACAATTCTAATCGCGACTGTCAATTGTTTACTTAGGAAATTGCTGATTTTTGTAGAATCGTTTTTACGTGATAGCTTTGTCGACTATCATCGAAAGTGTCAGTGCGACTAACGTATAAATCCTTCAATGAGTTTGGACATAATAGTAATATTCTCACAAATCCGCCTAGTATTCGTTGATTAAAGTCAACAAAACTACTGCTTAAGTCCGACTTTACTGAGAGGACGTCGGTGACTTAGGTCGATAATGGACAGTCGCGATAAGGGTTAAAATATAATCGAAATCAACAAAATTTGTGTACTTATTTAATTGCTAATCATTCTACATACCTTTGCTGGCGCATTTATAACGCCAATACAATAGCCACATGGCACTGCGGAACCTAAAGTGGCAGCGAAGCTAACTAGTGCTAATAAGGCGCTCCATTGTGGTTTCTGTAAGTAGATAAGAAAATTTGTGTGAATATGTTTTACAAAAATTTTTTTGGGCAGGAAGGCAGGGGGGCATTTAAAATTTGTTGGCTAATAAAAATGTATGTACGTATGTTGCGTAATTAACATAGATAAGGATTTTTTAATTAAAAATCTATTATGGATTTATGAGGTTAAATAACCAATAATTTCTAACCTGAGTAGATGCCGACACATGATATGAAGCGTCTTTGGCATGGGCGTAGCCAGACATTTTTTAGATCTTTTTCGAGGACAATTTTTTCAAAAATCAATTAAAATACGAGGACATTTTTTTGAAAAAAAGTAGAACATATTTATTGAAATGAATATTTAGAGATACTTTAAAAGTATAATTTTTTTATTTCTCATTTTATAAAAATTTTCATTGATACTCCTTTTTTTCGCTTTGACTAACTCAGCTTAAAAAATCAAGTATATATGTATGAAGCCCCTTTCCGATAACTTTTTTCTGTGTGAATGGTATTGATATCGTATATCAATTTCCAGGTCCCTGCCTTGGCCTTATAAAAATAACCGCGGCGGTCGCCGTGTTATAGCGGTAGTGTGCTCGGCATACTAAACCAAGAAATCGGGTATCGACTCCCGTCCAAAATTATTTAGAATAAGCCTTTTCTCAACAGAGTCACCCCTCGGCAGTGGTTTGTCAAACTTTCCGATAGTATTTCAGCCATGAAAAACTTCTCAGCAAAAAAAAAACAGATAACCTAGCTGACATCTAATTTCAGTTAAGCTAATTTGAAATATCTGAAAAATGGGAATAAAAAAATTGCATAAAAAATCTTACTGGTTCTGAATAAAAATTTTCTCCAGTTGTGCTGTTTCAGAGTAAACAAACTCCAAATAGTTTACTGATTTCAAGCTTTTACTTTGGATATTCGTCAAAAACTCAAAAAAGTATAAGCGCTAAAGTTCGAAAACGTGCTCGTAGTGTGCTTATCAGACCTCCCTTGTAAGGCAATGACCAAAAAAATGTGTATTCCTTTAGTAAATACACTTTTGTACATAGAATGTATAGCCAGAAATGCACTGCACACAAAATGTTTCATAGCTACTTATCCACGCATAGGCTGAGAACAAAGAAATTAGCCATAAACACACATTCGGGTACAACGTCCATAAATAAATTGATTGTGCGAAATTCGTGAATAACTTGTGATAAGCGATAAAAAAAAATTCAACAAAATAATAGAGATTATGCACATGCTAGTGATGCATGAAACCGAAGAACCGGGTCTTCTAGAAAAGACCGACTCTTTCACTTTCAAGAGAGCTACAAACACTAGGCCAATAAACTGAAAGTCGATTCCAAAAAAAAAAAAAAGAAAAAATGGCGCCAAAAGCATGGATCAATGGTTTAACAGAGATTTAAAAAAGAATAGGAACATCTAAAAAAAAAAAAAAATCAAAAAATATGACCAAATAAAAGTTTAAATAAGGTCTTAATCGGCAGAGCTAGAACCTGTTACTTAGAATTAACAAAACCGGTTTCATAAATACCATATATCACTAAATCCTACTAGGTATATAGATATTTCTCAATTTACCCTAAAACTCATATCGTTCAACAAAAACAATGCTGGTAACCACAAAAAAAAATGATATAAGTTTGAATAAAAACATCCGTTAATTTATGAAAAAAATAAGAAAAAAAAAGAGTGTTGATTAATTTTTTTTTTTATAAATTATCGCACTGAGCTTGAGAAAAAAAGGCGTGAGTACCAAGTAGTCGTGAGGTTTGATGTATGTTATGACTACAACTACTTTATACCCATCCTACACTGCCTACAACTACAATATACCCTGCCTACAATGCCTATACAATACATTATACCCTTCCTACACTGCCTACACTGCCTACACACTACAGACTACTGTCTACAGAGTAACTTTCTTGGATGACCCCCGCGCTAAGATGTTTACACATCAAAAATTACAAAAGCATTTCACGAATGAGAATGTTTCAGTCAACTGTAGTGCAAGTGGGCATGGTTACAAAATTAAAAAAGCCGAGATAGGTAGGGCGGTTTTGAATAAAATTTTGAATTGAGCGTTTTGAAAAAAAAAAAATTTGAAATATAAAGTCAAATTTAAGTTTTTTTTTTTGTGATTTGATGACGCGCCTAAGTAAGGCTATATTTTTTTAAAAGCAACGAAATGGTCTATTGTTATAAGGCGGAACTTAACAGCCTTTATAGGCGCACTGTTAAGTGCATGTAAAACTAACAGTAATTTTCATAGATACTAAGGGCCGCTTGCGAAAAGGTGATAACGACTAATCGGAGTTTAATTGACGTGTTTTGTTCGGTTAGCTGTCAAATTAATCACCGATTAGTAGTTATAGCCTTTTATGCAAGCGGCCCTAAACCTTGCACGTTTCTACTATCATATAATCCCAACAAACATTTAGGCTTGAGCTACGTTAGATCTCATGTTGAGAACTAAGGGGCTTCTCTAAACTCAAGCATTCTTTCTCAACACGATAACCACTTGACAATGATAGCGTTCTCATCAAAATGAGCATTTTTTTTCACAAGTTAAGAAAGGAATAGTTGTCAACTTGTACTCAAATGGGATTCTCTATTTGGACTCAAAGGTATGAATACGAAACTGAGAATAAATACCAAAAATAAAAAAAAATCATGATTGTTATAATTGAAAAAAAAAATTGTGGTTGGGTGATGCGTGAAAATTTTTTTTTTTGTATCAAATGTTGTTGTCGATTAAATGCGGGTTGCGGGTTGTAAGAATTACTTACGCGATGATTAAATTGGATTTATTAAAAAACACTTCCCTTTGGTTTGTTTACATTTTAATAAGAGAAAGGAAAACGGAAGTAGCTATTGACAGCTGACAATCATCGCTGCCAATAGTTATTTTAGGTGAATGATTAATTGACAATAGGGATGCCAAATAGGCGCAAACATGCCGGCCGCCTTGAACGACCGTTCAAAAATAAGAAATACATTAAATTGGTATTAACAATAATAAGATTTAAATTGAAAATATATCATTTTTTGTTGGTAACAAAGAAAGCTTTGCGATCGGTCTTAGCAGTTCTCCTTCGGATGTTCGTAGGTTGACGATTCGACGCGATCATCTGAGCCGGGGTAACTGTTGATAACTCGGCCAAGCTTCCATTTGGTAGGCGGAGCATTGTTGTCGTGGATGACTACCACATCGTCACGTTGTAAGTTTTGCGTCGGACGAAACCACTTCGATCGCCTCTGGAGACTCGCAAGATATTCGTCTCGCCACCGCTTCCAAAAATGTTGCCTTATTGCCGTGATTGCTTGCCATCGCTGATGAAGATTGCCTTTGAAAGCTTCTAAGCCGGGCTCCGGTAGACCCCTTATTGGTTCACCGACCATAAAATGTCCTGGTGTTAAAACTTCGAAATCTTGTACGTCAGAAGGTATCCAACAAAGTGGTCGAGAATTTAGGCAAGCTTCCACTTCTGTCAGTACTGTTGAGAATTCTTCGTAAGATAGTAGCGACGCGTCTAACGCGCGTTTTAGGTGATACTTTATGCGCTTGATCCCGGCTTCCCAATAGCCGCCCATGTGTGGAGCGCTTGGAGGATTGAAATGCCAAGTGACTTGCGCATCGGCGAAATAGCAGGCCAGCCTTTCGTCATTAATGCAGCGTTCAAATGCTGCTCGGAGCTCCTTTTCGGCACCGACAAAATTCGTGCCGTTGTCGGAGAACATATGCTGGCAGTATCCTCTTCGATTGGTGAAACGTTTGAATGCAGCGATGAAACTTGGTGATGTGAGATCGCCGGCCAACTCTAAGTGCATAGCGCCTGTACTCATGCATATGAACGAGCATATGTATGCTTTTGTGGATTTTGCTCCTCTACCATGCGTGAACTTCAAATTGTATGGGCCGGCGAAATCGACCGCACTCTGAAGAAAGCACCGCGTACTCGTAACACGGCTGGATGGTAGGTCGGACATTTGTTGCTGCAGTGGTTTACGATTTATTCGTTTGCATCGGACGCAATGGCGGTATATGCCTCGAACCAAGTTTCGAATGCCAGGGATCCAAAATTTGCGTTGTATTGCGGCTTGCATCATTTGAGGCCCAGCGTGCAGCATAGCTATGTGAGTTTCGGCGGCGATCGTTTTGGCGAGCGGTGAGTTTTTAGGTAAAATCATCGGATGCTTGACATCGTTAGAGCACGATGCGTTTTTGATTCGACCTCCTACCCGTAAAATACCTGTGTCATCCAAGAATGGTTGATGGTGGATGAGGCTACTGCGCATTGGTATTGGCTTCCCTGACCTGCAACAAGAAATTTCTGTTTCGAAAACGTTAGTTTGGGAATACTTTACCAAAGAGATTTCGGCTTTGCTGATTTCAGAGCAGCGTAAAGGTCCGGATAGTCGTTCATTTGCAATTGTCTTCTGCACAGCTATGCGCGCGTTGTTGATGAAACGTAATAAATATGCGACGACTCGTTTGAGCTTATTGTATGAGTGAAATTTCGTGAGTAGCGCCCAATCTTCGTGAGTTTGCGTTACATGGGAGCTAGTTTTGCTTGGTTTCAACTCCAGCTTCGTAGTATGTTGCGTGGTGTTTTGCGACCAGAAGCGATTATGTTCTGATAGCCATGGTGGCCCCTGCCACCATAAGCGGTGATCGAGGAGCTGTGTAGGTGAAAGACCCCGTGAAGCACAATCTGCAGGGTTGAGCTCTGATGCGACATGTCTCCAATTCGATGACGGCAAGACCTCTTGTATATCGGCTACACGATTGGCGACGAATGTTGCCCAACGACTCGGGTTTGATTGCAGCCATGCCAAAGTTACCATCGAGTCTGACCATGCATATAGTTTTTCGAGTTTGCGCCCTAAACTTAACTGAATTAGGCGGACTAGCTTAGCGCCTAGCTGGGCGGCACATAGTTCCAGACGGGGTAGCGAAGTAGATTTTAGAGGTGCTACTCGAGTCTTTGCAGCGATGAGAACGACGTTTGCCTCGTCGTCCGATGTTTGAGTGCGGCAGTAAATAGCGGCTGCATACGCAGCTTCCGAGGCATCGGTGAATACATGAAACTCGACGTCAGCACTTGCGCTAGTGCCAAGCCATCGATTTAGCTTCAGCGATGAGAGCATTGCCAGCTCCTTTCTGTGCACCAACCAGTCTGCAGCTAACTCGGGTGGAACTAACTCGTCCCAATCGACATTGGAACGCCAAATTCTCTGCAGCCAAATTTTTGAGCGAACGGTGCATGGAGATATGAGCCCTAGCGGGTCGAAGATCTTGCTTGTATCCGAAAGGAATATGCGTTTCGTTAGTTTACAATGTAACGGTTCTACGTTGAAGGCAATCGAAAGCGAGTCAGTGTCTGTATGCCAAATACATCCTAGCGTTCGAATCTCGTTCCCCTCGGCTAAGAGATGAGACACCTGCGCGGATGCATGCGGTATTTGTTGCCTCAGTGGCTCGCAGTTTGTTGCCCACTTTCGGAGCTCAAAACCGCTTTGAGATAAAACGTGAGAGATGTCACGTTGCAGCGCTGTTAGCTCATGAATGGATTCAGACCCGGTGAGTAAATCATCCATGTAAAAATCGGATGTGATGATCTTTGCGGCATTTGTATAAGACGTGCCACCTTGTTGCGCCGCGCGATGTAATGATTTAATAGCTAGGTGTGAAGCGGATGCTACACCATAGGTTACCCTTAAAAGGCGATAGTCCTGTAAAGATTGTGATGGGTTTTCGCGCCACACAATACGTTGATAGTCAACGTCCTGTTTATCGACATAGACCTGTCGATACATTTTCTCGATGTCCGCAATTATACCATAGCGATGAGTGCGGAAACGGACTAAAATAGAGAATAGATCTTGTTGGAGCTGAGGACCCACCATAAGCGCATCGTTCAGCGAATACCCTGACGACGTTTTCATTGAAGCGTTGAAGACGACCCTAAGCTTGGTCGTGGAACTTGTGTCTTTTACCACGGCATGATGTGGCATGTAGTATACGGTTTGCGTTGTGGGGTCGGCCAACTCCATATGACCTAAATCCAGAAGCTCGTTCATAAATTTACAATATTCTTTGTGAAGACCTTTGTTGATGGCGAACCTTTTTTCCATCCGTGCCATTGCCCGAACGGCGGCATTGCGCGACTCGCCAATCTCCACCTCCGGTTTGAGCGGTAGACGTACTATAAATCGCCCGTCTGGTGCGCGCTGAGTCGTATCGTCGAATAGCCTTTCACAGTATGACTCCTCAGGTGTGTAGAACTTCCTTGCGGGTAGCTCTTCTAGTTCCCAAAATTTAGCGAGTAGGTCAGTTAGTTGTGTGTCACAATAATGCGTTGAAATTAACCGGGGTTTTGATTGCGAGGCAGTCGTGTTTCCGAACAGCACCCAGCCAAACACGGTATTCTGTGCCATTGGAGTACCATTTTCACCCTTTTTTAGACCCTCGAGTAAAAACTTGTCCATCTCGTCCATGCCAATCAAGACATCTATCGGCCCAGGCTTAAAATAGTTAGGGTCAGCAAGTGGCAGGTCGCTGACATGCGGCCACCGTGATTCGGTCAGAGTGGTTGTGGGAAGGTCGTTAGTTATTTTAGATAGAATAAGTGTACTCACGTGACATGTTGAGTTTAGTGATTTTGGAGCTATGGATAACTTAACCTCTCCCTTTGTGCGGCCTCCTTGTACGGCTCCAATACCAGTGACGCAGGCTGATGACGTGCTTCTTGGCAAGCGAAGTCTTTGAACGCATGATTCTGTGATGAACGAAGCATGTGACCCGTTGTCGAGGAGCGCTCTAGCTGGCTGCCAGCGGCCGGAGTTATCTTGCAGCAAAATTTCAGCAGTAGCCAGTAGTACAATTCGTTCAGAATCGGCGTAGTGCGCCGTAACATTGGTGCCTTGGGCGGCGCCGTTCAAAGCGGTGGCTGCCTCATTTGCATTGAGGCCAGCGTGAATAAGCGTGTGATGCCGGCGTTGGCATATGCGGCACGATGATGAACTGCGGCAATTTGCGAATGAATGTCCTTTACTAAGGCAGTTTAGACATGCACCTAAAGATTTGACATTTGTTAGCTTTGCCTTTGCGTCGAGCTGGTTGAATTTCGTGCAGGTGTAGATTCTGTGCTCACCCTTGCAGTATATACATGATATGATTTTAGTGTTGTTTGACTCTGACTGGTTGCACGTTGCATGCAACACGTTCCTTGCGGTTGTACGTGCATTTGCGGTTGCAGGCACCATCTCCAACGACCGAGCACGTGCTTCTAAAAAATCACGAAGCGATGTGAATGATGGCACATCATCATCTACAAGTGATAATTCCCATTGCTTTCGGGTTTCGTAGGCTAGTTTCGAAACAGTTAAATGGACGAGCCAGTCGTCCCAAAACTCAACCGGACGTTTAAGGGCACGCAGCGCACCAAAGTGTTGCAATGTTAAGTTAAGAATATGTTTGATTGCTTTGGCAGAGTCCTTTGTCGCTTTTTCAATCGACGACAATGCTTTTAAATGGCTATCTACTATTATGCGCTTAACATCATAACGCTTAGTCAACATGTCCCAGGCTTCACTGTAGTTGCTGTCGCTCACAGCAAAACTACTAATTAATTCAAATGCCTCACCTTTTAAACAATTTCGTAGATATTGCAGCTTTTGTCCGTCCGATAAGCTTGCATTGGTGCTCACTAGCGAACAAAACGCGTCATGAAAAGTTATCCATTCAGTTGGATCGCCACTGAATGATGGTAATTGCAGCTTTGGTAGCGGCATGCGTGCGGGTGCAGTCTGGGTGGCTGCAGGAGGTGGTTGTTCGGGTCGATGCTGCGCAATAATACGCTTCAAATTTGATTTTGCAGCGGTGTACCATTCCTCTGCTTGAACGCGTGACTGCTCTTCCACGGCGACGTTTGCTTCACCACAAGACACCTCTACTTCTTGTTGGGCATCACAAAAACGCACCCACTGCTCTTCCAAAAGTTGTAAATATGTTGTTGCAGACTCTACGTCCACTGCAAGAGCATCAGATTTGCTCTCTTTCACATATCGCTTAATTGCGTTTAATGCGGAGTCTCTAACTTTAAGCGTAGACATTTTGTGTGGCGGTTTTTGTAAAAAATTATTAATTTGCGGCGGTGTGGACTGTATTTTCCAAAATATAGCGTGATTCGGGTCGATGGACCAAAATGTTGTCGATTAAATGCGGGTTGCGGGTTGTAAGAATTACTTACGCGATGATTAAATTGGATTTATTAAAAAACACTTCCCTTTGGTTTGTTTACATTTTAATAAGAGAAAGGAAAACGGAAGTAGCTATTGACAGCTGACAATCATCGCTGCCAATAGTTATTTTAGGTGAATGATTAATTGACAATAGGGATGCCAAATAGGCGCAAACAAATGTAATGTACAGAGCTCGGAGTTTTATGTTTTTTCAATATGTTGAAAATATGTAAAAAATATGCAAAACATATGTTAAACATACTAGCTAAAAAATAAATCTATTTTTGACATAACCAACTTACAACTTGGTCCGAGGTTTCTATGATGTCAAACAAAAATATGCACTTGCATACAATTCCGAGCTCTGGTAATGTAACATCTAGAGAGATATGCTGGATATCAACTTGAGAACTATTAAGGGCCGCTTGCATAAAAGCCAATAAGGGCTAATCGGAGTTTAATTGACGTATTTTGTATGGTTAGCTGTCAAGTTAATCACCGATTAGGCGTTATCGGCTTTTATGCAAGTGGCCCTAAATTATCAAAATATCTCAAAAGTTGAAGAAAAAATTGAGAATTGGGTTAAATATCA
This sequence comes from Campiglossa producta, assembly GCA_964058755.1. NCBI lineage: Eukaryota > Metazoa > Arthropoda > Insecta > Diptera > Tephritidae > Campiglossa > Campiglossa producta. The sequence goes on from CAXKVI010000004.1 coordinate 100,129,022, forward strand.
ACTTGAGAACTATGTATACAGTTTTTCAAAGGTTTGAGAAAAAGTTGAACGATGTTTGCTGGGAATTCGGCTTTCCAATAGTATGTGTGTTATATATGTATGTACCAACATACATTAGTATATGTATACTCATTATGTTGTCTTGCACTTGATCTTAAAATCCACTAACAATTCAAGGTCCGTATACGGCCTCTACGGGTAGCCGCTATGCCGAGCGACAGGGCCTGCCTCTTTCTTTTTTAAAGAATAAAAAAAAAAATACTGCCAACAACATGAACAAGTATACGCATAGTAGGCCCATAGGCTTATAGGGGCGGCCCCATCCAAAGTAAAAGAAGTTTCAGGAAATTTTTAGTATTTAAAATTCAGTGAAGAGGTTTGGTGTTAGGACTAAGCGAATAGGTAAAAAAACGCAATTTCTGATTATTGCTTTAAAATAAAAACTTGAAAGTTTAACCAGTTTGGCTTTTAATATCTTTTGTGCAATTTCAAACTGCTCTGGTTTAAAATCAAAACAGAAAAGGTATACATTTATGCTGTAAGGCTTGAATCTAAACCAAAATGTTTCATTTTTAGGTTTTCTTAGTTTTACATTTAGATGATTAAGTACCTTTTTGTAGAAAATACCTATGTGCTCACCAAAAGAAGTAAGACATTAAAAAAAAGTAAAACCGTTTGGAATCGATACCGGTTTCGATTTCCTTCTTTTTCATATTAAAATAACTAATCTTGGCTTGCGTCATGTATTGACGCTTAACCGCCTAGGCGATTTTGGCCGTTTCGTATCAAAGCACGCCAGTCATTCCTTTTTAGTGATAACTGACGCCAATTGGAAACCCCACGGGAGTTCAAGTCATCCTCCACTTGTTGTTTCCATCTCAATCGAGGCCTCCCCCTTCCTCTGCTGCCGATAGGAAAACCTTCTGTGCTGGAGCTTCTTTGTCCATTCGCATAACATGACCCAGCCAGCGAAGCCTTTGGGCTTTAATTCGCTGGACTATGGTCAGATCTGCGTATAGCTCGTACAGCTCATCGTTAAATTTCCTTCGATACTCGCCGGTGGCATCACGGGAAGGACCGTAAATCTTCCGGAGAACTTTTCCCTCAAATACTCCAAGGGCCATCTCATCTTCTCTTGACATTGTCCATGAATCTGAGCCATACATCAGGACAGGTATGATGAGAGACTTATAGAGCGTGATCTTTGTTCTTCGAGAGAGGACTTTACTTCTCAATTGCCTACTCAGTCCAAAGTAGCACTTGTCAAGAGTGATTATCCGTTGGATTTCTAGACTGATTTTATTTTGGGTGTTAATACTGGTTCCCAAATAGACGAAGTCCCTCACAGTTTCAAATTTGTAACTACCAACAGTGACATGGCTGCCAAGGCGCAGGTGCGCCGATTCTTTCTTTGATGACAGCAAATACTTCGTCTTGTCCTCGTTGACCGCAAGACCCACTTTTTTCGCTTCCTTATCCAGTCCAGAGAATGCAGCGCTTACGGCGCGGTTGTTAATTCCAATGATATCAATATCATCGGCACACGCCAGCAATTGCACGCTCTTGTAATAGATTGTACCATTGCGGTTTAGCTCTGCTGCTCGAATTATCTTCTCCAGCATCAGATTGAAGAAATCGCACGAAAGGGAGTCGCCCTGTCTGAAGCCTCGTTTGGTTTCAAATGGCTCAGAGAGGTCCTTCCCGACTCTGACGGAGCTGTTAGTATTGCTCAACGTCATTTGGCAAAGCCGTATAAGCTTTGCAGGGAAGTCAAATTCAGACATGGCGGCATACAGGCAACTCCTTTTTGCGCTGTCAAAAGCAGCTTTAAAATCGACAAAGAGATGGTGTGTGTCGATTCTTTTATCATGGGTCTTCTCCAGGATTTGGCGTATGGTGAAAATCTGGTCGATTGTAGACTTAGCAGGTCTAAAGCCACACTGATAAGGTCCAATCAGTTTGTCTACGATGGGCTTCAGTCTTTCACACAATACGCTAGAAAGGACCTTATATGCGATATTAAGAAGACTGATTCCGCGGTAGTTGGTGCGGTTAGTGGGATCGCCTTTCTTGTGGATTGGGCAGAGCACACTTAAATTCCAAACCGGAGCCATGCACTCATCTGACCATATTCTGCATAAGAGCTTATGCATGCTTTTTTCCAGCTCTTCGCCTCCGTGTTTGAACAGCTCGGCGGGTAGTCCGTCTTTTCCAGGCGATTTGTTGTTCTCGAGCCTGGATATAGCTATCCTCACTTCATTATAGTCAGGTGGTGGGACGACTTTTCCATCGTCAGGGATTGGGATATCGGGTTCGACGTCTCCCTCGCAATTTAGCAAGGAGGAGAAGTGCTCCCTCCATAATTTAAGTACACTCTGTACGTCGGTTACCAGGTCGCCATTATTGTCCTTACAGGAACTTTCCCCGGTCTTAAAACCTTCCTTCATCCGCCGGATCTTTTCATAGAATTTTCGGGTATCATTCCTGTCAGCCAGCATCTCAAGCTCCTCACATTCATGCCGTTCGGCCTCACTTTTCTTTTTTCTGAAAAGGCGTCTCTCTTCCTTCTTTGCCTCACGATAGCGTTGCCATACACTGCGGGTTGCGCCCGTTCGCAACGTCTCCTTGTAGACAACGTCCTTATTTTTCGAGGCAGCTTTGCTGACATGATCAATCTGGTTTCCTGTTCTTTGATCAGGGGACAGCCAGGTGGCTTGGTGTATTCGCTTATGCTGGAACCTAGTACTACTGATGACCATATTGCGAGCAGAGGCGAAGTCAATCAACCTCGTGCCGTTGCGTGATGTTATATCGTGGAGACTTAATTTTCCAACTGTAGCACCAAAGACTCCTTGCCCACCTTGGCATTAAAGTCGCCGAGCACGATTTTGATATCATGTTGGGGGCAACGATCATAAGTCTGTTCAAGTTTATCGTAGAAGGAGTCCTTCTCTGCGTCGTCCGTCTCCTCAGTCGGCGCATAGGCGCAGATAAATGTTATGTTGAAAAACATCACATCACAGAAGTGAACGCTAGTACTTGGCGGCGAAGTCTCTTTCCCACCACGAATCCTACACCACGCGCTTTGCCGCGTGTCTGGCCACTATAGTATACGTCACAACGTCCGATGGTTGTCTTTCCTTGTCCCGTCCATCGCATTTACTGCAGGGCAGTGATGTCAACCTTGAAAGGGTCCGGTCATTCCAGGTACATGCCCTAATATCCAAATCTCTATTCCTTGTACGTTTTGCCGGGTCGTCAACATTAAAGAGGGTTCTCATCCGAGGCTTTGTTTTTGTTTTCATTGGAGTTGGTTTTTTACGTGGCAGGTCCCAAACCCAGCGCACAACCCGTTTCGGGGTAATATACATATATTACAATTTTTACATTCCGGTGTCGTAGCTACAGTTAAAACTCTGCTAAATTTCGGTGTGAAATGTGACTCGCGGGACGCACTTTGCACACTTTTGGCCCCAGATACTCTTACTCCAGCCCTGCACGCACACATACATACATACATACCTGGAGCACTTCCGTCGTCTCGTGTATTGACAATTTGGTGCCATGAGTTATTTGTAACTTTATGGTTTGATTTCGACCATCCGGATGATAAAGACGTTCACTTTGTTCAGTTAGCTCCATTACTTTGAACTTGATTTGTTAACTAACAGTTATTTGTTTTTATTTTTTTTTTTTTGTTTTTTGCAAAACAAAGCGTGAGTCGAGCCTCTTTGTTTTTATTTTGTGCAATATTTGCAAGTGGTAGTATAGTATTCGTTGTTGTTAAATATGCGTAAAACTACCTATAGAGCAAAAAAATGTGCGCGAGAATTTTTTTTTTTTTTGTTATTCGTGTCTCTTTTGTTAGGTTGTTATTGGTGCTGTTTTGTTGATTTATGCACATACATACATATATACAATTTACATAAATACATAGCATATAAATGGCTTTTTATTCACTCAGCGCTTATTATTAAACACTGCAAATGCTTTTTTTTACAAATTTCTGTTCTTCTTTTTTCGTTGTATAACATTTAGCTTTGTTGTTGCGACGCAATTGGAACGTGCTATTATTGTGCTATTTTTTTTATGATATTTAATGCATTTATTAAAATTTCGATATTTATTTTGCTTTAGTCTCTCAATCACGCTATTTATTTAACGCTCTCACTAAAATTGACCTTAAAATTCATATGTACGTGCTTGCTTATTATTCAAAGTTTCTAAAAGGGACCGATATATATATTTTTTTTTTTTTTTGTTCTTTGTAATTATTTGTTCCGTCACACGACTACTCACTGTTGGAGCCTGAAATCAGACTGAATGTTGGGGCTACAATAGCAAACTGGTCATATTGCATTTAACAGCTGGCGCTGTTATTGTTCGTTTAAATTTTTGTTCGTGTTCGTGATTTTGTTAACACTTTGCAGCTCTTCTGTTTTGTTTTGTATATGATAGAGAAACATACTGATACCACACTGCTAAATGGTATTACCACTCAATGGGTGTATACCCAGCAAACAATTGGAGTCATAAATGAGTCAAAAAGGAGTCCTAAATATGAGCGCTTATGCTCTTTATGAGCTCATTTATGAGTTCGAAATGAATGTATTGCCCTTCCTGCAATCGTCGTCCGATATGAGCTAAATTTCATATATTATATGAGCCTGAATAGCAGTCATATATGACTCTTATTGGCCTCAGAAACGGCTCATATAGAGATTAAATATGAGTCATATATGACTCCTTTATGAGGCTTTTCGGATGCATTTATGACTATCACAAAAGTCATATACTTTATGAATGACGACTTTTTGGCATTGGGAGGGAAGGGTGGGGGTCTGGAATTAGGAAAGCATACATGACATTACATATCTGTGGGGCAAGCCCATTCGATATACATATGTGGGGAAAGTTCTTGAAATGTGGGGAAAGTCCTTGAATGAGCCATGGTCTGCAATTATACATTCTTAATAATATACACGTAAAAATGCACTGAAAAAACACCAACAAACACTCATGGTATGTATGTAGGTATACGTACTTATGAGGCCAGGAAATATCTTGAACAGTTTGTAATAAAGGTGGCCAGCAATATTAAAATCGAAGTCCAAAAAGGTGTGTTATAGCAGGAACAGTCCGCACGTTAAAAACAAAAATGTTCAGAATTGAAATTTTATTTGAAATAAAAGAATTTTCACAAACGAAATGTGAATATTTGTTCCAAAGCTGCTTTGTTCAATGAACACTGATGGTTAATAGCTCATAAATTTCATCATATCGGAGTCATAAAAGTCATAAAAGAGTCATATATTTCGGAGGGTCATATTTTATACATATTTTGGACTCATTTCGGACTCTCAAATTATGTGTGCTCCTAGAATGTTTGAGGGGATTGTATGTTACCCTGTAAAGAATTGGGCGACTAATCTCGAAAGAGAGTTGTCCGCTATTAATACCTTCCGCCTTTCGTCCACTGTGGGGTGGGGTTCAATTTACATACATGAGTTAATTGTAACTTGTGTTGCATACTCGTAGGAGTGTAAGGCAGTTTTAGGTTTTGTAGCATACTTATAGGAGCGAAACTCCAATAAACTCAGAAAAATTAATTGTCAAATGTTTGATAAATCCCTTATTGGCCAGCAGAGCTTCATTAAACTATTTGAGGCTAAACGTTATATACATAGAAAGGTCGGAGGAGTATCAAAATACGGGTTTTGACCTGTGTTGTTGTTGTAATGGAGTGTAGCCCTGCCCAACGTGTACTTAAAAAAAAATGTCATCAATGTTTTCTAACGGGAGTCATAGAAAACTCGCAGTTTGAATACAGTTGGACCAAAGGGAGATGGGTGTTTGAATAGTGGGCTTCGCAAAGCAAGTGAATAGGTGATTGGTGCTATAGGGGGACGAGCAGCATGCCGGACATTCATTCGGCACGTCGGGGTTTAGTCTGGATAAGTATGAGTTTAATCTACTACAATATCCAAAGCGTAATTGAGCCAGAGTGACCCTTGTCTCTCGAGGAAGATGACGCTCCTCTACCGAAATACGAGGTCTTAAGATATGCAAAACGGCATTCACCGCACCGAGCTCGACCTGGTGGTCAACAGACGTGTCATGGATGATATGCTCCAAGGCCCGCTTATCCACCTCTGGATCAAACGGCGTTGTTACCAGGTGCTGGATCTCATCAAAATGTTTACGTAGGTATGTCCTTACAGTTGCCTATTAGGATGCTGCGGTTGGCAGCAATTCAACAGGTACTGCTTGTTTAGCATTTCATTTGCTCCTTAACTAGAAGCATTTCCGCCTCATGATGTAAATGAGCTATAGGAGACATAAGGACACACCCCGTAGCGGTTCTGAGTGCAGGCATGCCAAACGCCTGTAGCTGACTCCAATGAACGCTTGCAAGCCTCGGCGACCATATCGGCGACCCATAGTTCAGGATCGGCCGACCAATTGAATTGTACGTTACCAACAACGTTTCTTTGTCTTTACCCCAAGTACTGCCGGCTAGTGACTTGAGGATTTTGGTTGCGGCTTTGTATTTAGAGACAATTGCATCTGAATGGGCAGCGAAAGTGTGCATGGTGTCGAAAGTCACTCCTAAGATTTTGGGGTGGGCGACAGTATGTAATTTGTGATCAGCTATGGCGGTAGATTTCTAACTCCTTGCCCACTTGCGCCGTCCAAGTCGTGAATAATGTCGCCAAGGATTTTGCTGGCGACAATGTCAAGCTCCGAGGACGAAGACTTCGGAAAGGTTTTGACCTCGGTATGCACAATTCAGAATGGTGTTCTGCATAAACCTCCAGATTTTGGGATCGGACGCCGTGCACTGTACAACACCCAAAAAATCTCAGAGGGTTTCTCAAGCTGAATCCGAATCTGAAGTCAAAATATTCGGGTCACCCTAGGTTTTTCCTCCAGAGGGTAGTTTGTTTAGATTTTGGTAGTAGTAAATCTTTTTTTTTTTAATTTTTAAGAATTTTTTTCTTAATAGCTTACTGTATATCTGTATGCCGCCAAATATAAAAGCAAAAATTAAATTATGTTTCCTTGATCCAAGAAGTATTGTTAAATTATTTAAAAAAATGTTTTACAACTACCGCTCTCTTAACAAACCACCCTCTGGAGAGAAAACCGAGGGTGACCCGAAAAATCTCACTTTAGATTCGGATTTAGCACACCCAAAGCTTTACAAACCGTCGAGAACCCGGTGGGATTTTGAAAAGGTTCAATTTTGTTGTTGTTTTCACTGATAGAAAATTTCCGCTTTCGGATTATTGAACACGTGTTGCAGCAGTTTCGTGGGATTATATTTATTCAAATCACGGAATTTTAGGATTTTCCTGGATCTCGAAAGCCTGGGATTTGCACAAATATATCTAATCTCGAGATTTCAGGACAAAAAACTGGTATGGAAGGCCCGGGGTTCGGGATCGCGATACCCCAGGCTCGATACCTTAATAAAAAAAAAAACACTCCTTTACTCTGATTTACACGGATTCGTATCCTGGTCGATTTTTTGACGTTCCACTGTGTAAATAGCAATTCGACCCATTGCTAACCAGCAGCGGATAAAATCTCCAAAAAAGAGGATAAAAAAAGTGGGCAATTTCGTTTAGCAAGGTTCCTTTTCTAGCCCCATTTAAGATGCTAATTCGTGTTGGAAATTTTCGAATGATCTACGTATATCGAATTTAGTACCCAACTGCTAAAAAATTAGCTTAAATTTAAGTAAAGGTGTCGAAAAATGCGTATTGTCCTCGGTGTCAATAATCCGAAAGCGGTTTTTAATTTTTTTTCTTCTGTCAAGAGATATTTGCAATCAAAGTTGGGCCGTCCCAAAAAAAAATGCAAAAAAGTGTTGTTCGCAATTATCACCAACGACAGGCTCCGTAGAAATAGCTGATAGACCCCCACCGTATTTCGATGTAAACTTTTGCCCACAGTCATTCTTAATATTATACAGCTCTAATTTCTGATTTTGTTTTCACCCCCGCTAACCAAAAAATAAAAAAGTGGAAAATTTTGTTCAGCGGGGTTCCCTTTCTATCCATATTGAAACTTCTAATAAGAGTTGGAAATCGTTGATCTATCGAGTTACATACATACATCGAACTATACGTTGGTATTTCGTTGTCTACTTTTTCCCACAGCCATTTTTGGTATTGTACAGTTCTAATTTCTGATTTTGCTTTCACCATGACTAGCTGTGGTTGGCAGGGTATTTGATAGTTGAACGCAGTCGATTAGTATAACGACCCATGTAAATCAGCCTTTAGATCGAAACCACCATGCCATGGTGAGTAAAACTGTCGCTTAATTGCTGAACACTGTTCACATACAACCCTTCTAGAACAGCTGATTATAAACAATTTGTTTCAACATTCGCATAAAAATAAACAAACGCTTGTCTAACTAGAAAATATATTAAAACAGAATAAAAATAGTTTACGTAGCTAACGGAATGGATAACTAACGATTAGCTATTGAAGCGATGCAACTCACAAAATCGAAATGTATTATTAATAGTGTCAGTATTTCAAGTGCAAGTTTAGACTGATAAGATTACAACAACTCAATCACAAAGCAAAGTATTAGCCACGACATTGCAATTGATAAGCAATCTTTGCAAAAACGTTGAAAAATGTCCCTTCCCACCTATGACGTGCTGCTCGAGGCGTCAGCTGTAATTTGCACAGTATTACAATTTCTATCTGGCGCGTAAGTTAAAGCACATGTACAAAATTGTATATTTGAGTATTTTCTATAAAAGCTTATCAATTCGTTTTTTCTTTTAGTTTAATATGTCGCAAATATATACAAAAGAAGAGTACAGGTGAATCTTCAGGATTATCGTTCGTTTGTGGCTTTCTGTCGTGAGTATGCCGCAATTGATTTGAAAGTGCTATTAACTATGATTCTATTTCCTTGTTTCAGCACCTCCCTCTGGTTTTATTATGGCCTACTCACTAATGAGCGCAGCGTTATTTTGGTCAATTGTGTGGGCTTCATCCTATTTCTGAGCTATAGCGCGGTGTATTATATGTTTTCCATTAGTAAAAAGTCCTATTTAAAACAATTCTTTATTGTTTTATGCATACAATTTGGTACGTGGTATTATACCAGTTCAATTGATTTGGAGGCGGAAAAAATACGTGTTATAGGTATGTTAATCCAGTACTTCCGGAAACAAATAGATTAAAAAAAAAATTTAAATATACATTAGACCGGTCCAAATATTTTTTTTCATAAAAAATTATATTGTTACAAATTCAGGCCAATTCTAAATAAAACTACGCACGGATTGTGTTCCCTTCTAAGGCATCGAGCCAGGGGAATCCCGGGCTTCCCACGCCATTTTTTTTGTCCTTAACATTCTCCCGGAAATTTTTTTTCCCTAGAAGATTTGTATTATTTTGAAAAAAAAATCGTTCAATTCCTTTCGCTACGGAAAATTTCAAATATTAGAAATCACCTGTTTTGGCAATTGGCATGATATTGCGAACTTGAAGTTTTGTTTAAGTCATGTGGATAATTTCGGGACGAGAGAACAAAACTTCAATTTCCGCTTTCGAATTATTGAAATCAAAGTGTCCAGACATTTTTGAACGTGTTCCAGCAGTTTCGTGGGATTGCTTTTATTTATTATATTTTATTAAAATACGGAAATTTCGCGATTTTCCGAGATCTCAAAATCCCCATACAATTTTTATTCTGAAACTTTGAGTTCTTTCGAAAAATTTTTAGCAATATATTTTCAAAAAATGTCTTTGGCACTATGACGTGATCCGGCATCAGATTACTTTATCGTTTGATCTGCGGAACCAAAAGCGGGCTTTTACCGACTTCCACACTGAGTCGGTTGATAACTCTGTCGGGTCTCGGCCTGTGAACCCCGTTCTAAACAGTCATACCCCAGAAATAGCTACTGTAATTGGTTAAACTCTTACTTATCCAGACTAAATCACTCCACTTCAAGCACACCCTGTGATATAGGTCCCCCCTCCGTGATATTTTACAAATATTTAACTGTTCCATAGAACCTACGCTTCTAACACCCATTTCGCTCTGGTTGAACCCTTTTCTGCACGTCTCCTTGGACTTCTGTCAGGAGAGCCCGACAAAGATCTTCAGAATGATCATGCACTCTAGTCAGGGCGAAGCGCTGTTAACAACAAAAATATCTTTTTGGTATAGTGTAGTCGTAGTATTTTAAATAAACTGTTCCGTTTAAATACTTCATACATATATGATATCCTATATATTAATTTTCAGGACTTATCTGTTGTATCATCACGGTATGCTTTTTTGCTGCTCCTCTCACAATGCTTTTCCATGTGATACGTACTAAAAACTCCGAGAGTTTACCATTTCCATTGATTGTTATGACATTTTTGGTGTCTGTGCAATGGGTGATTTATGGTGTCATCATATCGGATACATTCATACAAGTAAGTTATATATACAGTTACCTATAAGATTTCTAGGATACTAACTACATTTTTGTTTTTTCTAGATACCCAATTTTCTTGGCTGTTTACTTTCTTTATTGCAACTTTGTTTATTTGTCGTTTACCCACCGAAAACTTACTCGGGTCATGGTTATCGTTTGGTTGACCAAGCTCCTATATTTTAAGAAAGCATTGAAATGTGTCAGTGTACTTATACATACATAAATACGTACCACATGTCGAGCGCTAAGGCTAAGGCAAATGCGCTTGAATTTAAGCTGGCCAGAGCTTCTACAAGCTTCAAGCATTTTGGACTATCTCTACAACTTTTACATTTTCACATAAGAAATAATGCTCATATTTTCCTATATTGATATTATAGCAACGCTTTTCGCTTGCGCTATGCCAACTCTGTTCCACTGTGCCTTGCACAAAAAGATCACTTTAAACTAAACGTTCTTTTAACATTTAAAAAAAAAATCGTGCCCACGCCATAACTTCGTGATGATGGTTTTGGAAAGGGCGAATTATAATGATATATTCTTTTTTGCAGTTAAAGCTCGATATGTACACATGTATGCATGTAAAACAGTTGTGTTAACAACTCTAACATTGAAAGGGCACAATTGTTTAAATAATTGCCAATTAGAATTTACTAAATGTTAAATACGTAAACACGAAAATACAATAATGCAATAAATTAAACTTAAAAATAAAATTGAACTTGAAAAGCTAAACTTTAATTTTTATACCCAGCGTACTAGTACTAGTACAAGGGTATATTAATTTTTTTCACATAACTGTAGTACGTAACGGCACAAAATAATCGAGATAGATATAGAGTTCCATATATGAAAGTTCTTAGGTTGAAAAGACAAGTTCATTAGTGCATGTTCGTCCGTCCGTCTGTGTACACGATAACTTGAGTAAAAATTGAGATATTTGTATAAAATTTTGTATACAGGTTACTTTCTGGCCAAGGAAGGTTGCTATTAAAAATGGGTGAAATCGGATGTTAACCACGCCCCCTGTTTCGATATCGGAAATTTCGAAAATCACACAAATTGGAATATCTTGGTAGCTGAAATGGCTAAAATGATATAATTTTATAGGTGAATCCCCCTGGTCATTCTCTTATTATTTTTCCTTAAATTTTTTATAGTGGGCATGGCACCGCCCACTTTTAAGGAAGGCATTTTTGAAAATACGACTGGTCGTAACTTTTAAACTGATTAGGGTAGAACAATGAAATTTGGCACAAAGCATACTAGTATCGTTGGGAGTATACCTGATGAAATTTGATAAAATCGCCCTCCAACCATGCCCACTTTCGATAATTTCTAAAATCACCTAAATTGACATAATTCGATAACGGAAGATGGTAAAAATTTAAGTAAGTCCTCCTAGGGCCTGTATCATTGTTATCCCGTTCTGAAAATTACCGCTGGGTATTTAATGTTCGGTTCACCCGAACTTAGACTTCCTTATTTGTTTAAATAAAATGTAATTTAAACTCTTTTAGGATGTTTTTTAAAAATCGAAATTTTCAATTCAATTTTACTCGGAAATGGCCCATCTAAAGAACATTTTTGTGGCTAATCTCGTTTTGTGGGGAATTTAATTTCCAATTTGAAAAATCAAATCCACATAAATACATCTTTTTTTGCCCAGCCTAATGTACATATTTTGTTGTGTTATGTTATTGTTGTCATAGCTCTCAAACTTTGGCTCAAAACCATGTTCGTGTAAAAATTTTGAGAAAAAGCTTTAAAAAAGCAATTGCTTTTTTTATAAAATATGACCTGATATTTTGCAGTAATATTCTCATTTTGAATTACCACAACTCAGAATTAAAAACACCGAATTATCCTCCGACTCTATTTTCCAACTCTGACTTCCTAAAGCCTCGCTTGATCTTTGTATTTTTTAGTATATATCTATGACATTAAACTTACTTCTTCAAATACATTAAATAGCATGTTTTCGTTTAAAAATATTCACGGCAACAGTACTAGCTCAGGCTAAGAACAAAAAATACTAATCGAAATTGTAAATATTTACTAATAAACACTTTTCCATGCTTTATTACTTCAACAAGTCTTATCATGGAAGAAAATCGTTATCGTCTCAGCAGTCCATATGTACCTTCTTTTATGTTGTTTGTTTGTTTTGAAATTTCTCAATTGAAAAGTACGAAGTTGATAAAGCCTGATCATAAAGAGATAAAATTGTAGGGGTTTCTATCTTATACAACCTTACTGCGCTGGCGAAAGAAGTAGATGACCTCCTTTCGAGCCACCAATCAGCTAAAGCGAAAAACAGAATCAGTCCGCCATTACGTCCCCTACTTTGCTGTCAGTTATTTCGACGTACTGACAGACTGATTCTGCTGAACGCTTAAAGACCAAGCCCAGCTGATTGTCTAGTGTCCTTGTTCATAAGTCCCAAGCTTAGGACAAATTAGTATCAAACTATTTTGTCAAATAGAGTGGAAACGGGTGTAGGAATTCTTAAAGTTTTCAAGGGGTTGTGACGCGCAATATACAGCCTAACCAATTTAAGTCTCAACCTCACTTAAAAATGAGGCAAAGGATTAGTAAATGTGTACCAATTCCTTCAAATCTTCTCTTATTAGTTACTCATCTTCTAGCTTTTTTTCTTTGGTATACCAGTGGGATATTGCCCCCCAAAATTTTTGAAAAGTTATAATTTTTTGGTTTGTTTGTATCATAAAATCAGTTATAGGCACTCAACAATAACATGCCAATATAGATTAATCCCCAGATATTTAGAGAAAATATCATAAAATGTAGTAAAATTAATTTGTTATTTATTGGGTCGACATCGGTGGTACCTATACGTATAAGCACGTATCTTCAATTTTAACAACTTCAATAAGTTGATAAGGACTGGCCCCACCGAGAAAAAAAATGGGGATATCATAAACCGTTGATTTCTTTGTCGGTCGTAATAAATATATCTTTGCCAATTTACAATAACCGCTTAACTCGACCAAGACAATTGGGCAGTCCTGCAACGTACCTGGTTCATATCCGGCCAAGGACTGTCAATTTCGACATCACTCCCCAAATCCTTTGAGAGTGTTTTTTCGAATTAACAACTACAAGTCAACTTAAAAAGTTAAAGCAACCGAAATTTCTTTTGGTTTTTCACAACTTAGCCAAACATGTTATATTAAATCTGTATATTGTAGCAGTCCTAAAAGTCTTGCGATATTGGACCATATCTATATATAATAAAAAGCAAATGATTTTTTAAACGTTTTTCTAAAATTTTGAAAGCTTTGAAAGTTTCGAGTCTTTTAAGGCCCCTTCCAACATTTTTGGGCGTGTTCCAGCAGTTTCGTGGGATTATATGTATTCAAATCTCGGAATTTTGAGATTTTCCGGGATCTCGAAGGACCGAGATTTGAATAAATAAAATCCTTTTTTCCGGACAAAAAAAATGGCATGGATCCGGCTTCGCCGTGCTCCGAAGTCTTATGGTGATTTCGTTTCATAAAAAAAAACGCATTTTAGTTACACTCTTCAATTTTCCGTTTTCGTTTGCAAAATGAAGTTAAAATGTCAAATAGAATATGTTTTCGTTTCCAAAAAAATGTACACTTCAGGAGTGTAAAAAAAATCACACTTTTTACCCTCTGAAGCTTTGATAGGGTGCTGGTTGCACTGAAAATCGGCTGACGAAAATTTTATTTGACATAAATTTGGTGAAATAAATTGGATTTTGCGATAACAATCAAATATGGGTGATAAGCGAAACGGGGCAGTAGTTTTTGTTCGTTTTATCGATAGCAGGTTCATGTTGAACGGGTACACTTTTATCACACTTTTACAGTGTTCTGCGCAAGGGTGTAAACATGTTCAACGTGCAAGTGTACATTTTTTTCGATGAAACGAAACCAGCATTAAAACTAAGTCATCGCATCCGAAGCTTTTCACAAACCCGGGATTCGAAAATGATTATCCCGGGTTTGTTTTAGATACTTTTCCGTACATCACATAGTTTTTTTTCAACCTACGAGATTCCGAAAAATCCCGAAATAAGGAGAATTAAATAATTATAATTTCTAGATTTTTGGAAGAAGTTTCGTACGAGGCCCTGGTTTTGGGATTCCGGCGGTTCATATAACCGGTTTGTAACAAAGCCCGAATTGACAAAGGATGAGGAAAAGAAGTTGCAATATACATCGTCTTAAGTCCCGTTTACATTGCTCGATTTTACGTTCAATTTCATGTTGACTCGGAAAATTGACACATGTTAACGGGTGTTGCAAAATTGCATACAACAAAGTTGGTAGGCAGCCGACTTTGGATCAACTCAACATTCAACTTTTGTGCTTGTTTGCGAACTGACATTCGTAAATTTTTGTCAAATTTTGTAATAAATTAAATAAATATAAATGGATTTTTTTCGTTTTTTGGCGTTGAGTCCGTCTAGGCGATTTTTTACGCATTCAACACCAACACCCAGAGCAAACCGTGTTCGTATACCATCTAACCATAAGAGTACGTAAGGTGTTCCGTTAGGAATCCCAGGGCGGTGCGCCCACGCCCCCTAAGGTGTTCTTTTAATACACACTCCCTTGTTTGATTCGGGAAAGACTCCGTACTTACTCCTCGCTCCCATTTGCACTCCTTCTAAAGAGCTTTGCGCTCTTTTTGGAAGCATTGCAATGCCTAGAAAAGGTCCAATAATTGTTTATTTGCTGGACTAGGTCTCTGTTTCCTTTGCTTTTGGTATTGTAAAGAAGCCTAGTCCTGCCCAGAAGTAACCATTTTGTCCTAAATTGTCATCCAAGGAAACGAGCAGTTTCAATAGGTTTGGACCAACGGGAAATTATATTAAGAAGAGTTAGATCAGAGGAGCAGACGAATAAGTGGCTAGTGTCGCGAGAAGAAGTTCCGCATGGCGGGCAAACAGTGGGCATCTCTAGGCTCAGTCTGGATAATTAATTTAGTTTTTAATTACCAATCTTATCATTCCGGAAGAAGGGGTAACATGACCTATGTAAAAGGTTTCACTGGTGATAAATCGCTACAACAGTCGGGACGTACCGCAAGGGAGTGCCGGAGCCTAGCGGATTGATTATTGATTTCCGACCAAGGACTGTTAATTCGACAACACTTCCCAAAATCATTGGAAGTGTTTTGCCGTTACAATAATAACATCGGGGTTTTTGCAGCTTTGTATGCTTTGGGCCGAGGATGAAAGCTCGACCGCCGTAGACGGTTGTTGTTAACAACAACAACAACCGCCGTAGACTCCTAACTCCTTGTCTGCTTGCGGTCGTGAATAGTTAGGGTAGCGAGGATTTTGCAGGTGATATTGTCAGACTCCTTGCGGCTAAAAAATCGGAAATCTCCCTACTCCTTACTGTTTAATTATTTATTCTGTGTGAAGGTTAGGTTAGGTTCAAATAGCTGCCGTCGAGGCACACCTAGGCCAGTACTAAAAGGCCCGTTGTGATACCACCAACACTAGAAAAGTCAGTTCCGGGACTCTGCCATATGGAAAATCCCGGTATTATCGGGATTCTCCACATAGCAGAATCAAAAGAAAAAAAAATTTAAAAAATTGTAAAAAAATGAAAAAATTTCTTTTACAATTTTTTTTTTTTTTTTTTGAATGACCGTCAAATATTTTTCCAAAAATTGATTAATGTAAACGGGTATTCAACTCAATTTGGAATCAACTGCACATGGGACGAAAATTGATTCCAAAATTGAACAAGGTAAACAGACCTTTACACATACTTCGAAGCATGTTAGAATTTTTATACCATGCTTCGAAGAGTGTAGCCATCAATGAATTCGATTTTCTTGGTTAAAAAAAATTTTTTGTGGACCATTGTCCTCCATTGGAAATGACCGGCAGGAAGTAGATTGTTTGTCCAAAAACACATCACTGGCTCCGCATAACACTGCTCAACACTGTGTTCATGTTAAAATTCACCTTTTTCACCACAACTCTTGACAACCCATAATTCGTCATCTGTTGAAAATTTTACGCATCTATTTACATTTTTTCGTGCTGCATACAATTCCAAAGGAAACAAAGGATTTTTCGCACACTTTCAAAATAATAAAACAATGCAAGATAATTGTCCAGAATTATACGAAGAGGTAAAACTCTATCGAAATGCACGAGAACGTGAAAAATATGATAACATGGCAGATTTATATGCAATCATCAATACGCTACAACAACTAGAAAAGGCTTACATACGCGACTGCATCACGCCACAAGAATACACAGCTGCCTGTTCCAAATATTTGGTACAATACAAAGTGGCATTCAAGCAAGTGCAATGCGATGAGTATCCCAATGTAGACACATTCGCAAGGAAATTCCGTTTAGATTGTCCAGCTGCACTTGAACGAATACGCGAAGATCGTCCAATCACAATACGGGACGACAAAGGAAATACATCGAAATGCATTGCCGAAATTGTTTCATTATTTATTACGATTATGGATAAGTTACGTTTGAAAATGAACACAATGGATGCCTTACAACCGGATGTCAAGGATTTAGCCGATAATATGAATCGTTTATCGTTGATACCAAAAGATTTTGAAGCAAAACAAAAAGTGGAAACATGGCTGAGTACTCTGAATGATATGCAAGCATCGGATGAATTGTCAGAGGGGCAGGTGCGTCAATTTCTATTCGATTTGGAATCGGCATACGCAGATTTTACCAAACTATTGCACAGCCAATAGTCAATATATTTGTGGAGTAGTAATGTAGAGTATTTGTTATATGTTAAGTCGCTGAAAATAAAATAATTTAATCTCGTAGTGTTTAATAATGCAACTTACAGTTATGTATTTGTGTATGCTGAGTAATGCAACCTGTTTACTGCCTGTAATTAATCTTTATAGCGGCTTTTTAACAGAATTTAAAGAGATATGCAGCACATACAAATAACATTTTTATTTAAAATAAATCTTATAATATAATAAGTACAAATATTAGTTTATTCTTTCATCATCATTTATTTGCGCTTAACCGCCTAAGCGATTTTGGCCGTTGCCTATCAAAGCACGCCAGTCATTCCTTTTTAGCGATAACTGACGCCAATTGGAAACCCCAAGGAAGTTCTAGTCATCCTCCATTTTTTGTTTCCATCTCAGTCTTCTTTGTCCAATCGCATAACATGACCCAGCCAGCGGAGCGTTTGGGCTTTAATTCGCTGAACTATGGTCAGGTCTGCGTAAAGCTCGTACAGCTCGTCCAACAACATCATCGTTAAATTTCCTTCGATACTCGCCGCTGGCATCACGGGAAGGACCATAAATCTTCCGGAGAACTTTTCTCTCAAATACTCCAAGGGCCATCTCATCTTCTCTTGACACTGTCCATGATTCCGAACCGTACATCAGGTATGAGGAGAGCATGATCTTTGTCGAGAGAGGACTTTACTTCTCAATTGCCTACTTAGCCCAAAGTAACACTTGTTGGCAAGAGTGATTCCCCATTGGATTTCTAGACTGATATTATTTTCGGTGTTAATGCTGGTTCCCAAATATACGAAGTCCCTCACTGTTTCAAATTTGTAGCTCAACGGTGACTTGGCTGCCAAGGCGCAGGTGCGCCGATTCTTTCTTTGATGACAGCAAATACTTCGTCTTGTCCTCGTTGGCCCATGTCAAACATTATTCGACATGTCTGGATAAGTAAATATGTACCGATAGTAAAAACCGTTAGTCTACGCTACGCCGTCTTGCTAGGATGTGGTATCTGCCTTCACGTGATCAGTGGGACCAGGCAGCACTGAGAAGTCTGGATAGATGTTGCGGAGACTGCGGGTCTCAATTTGAATTCATTAAAGACGGAGCTACTCCTGTTCTATAGAATCGAGCCTGCTCGGTCGGTGCGAAGAAGAGCTCAGTACATCGTTGATCTAATGACTCGACGTGGATTTGCTGTCGATGTCTCACAGGCGAAGGAGGTGATGGCACCCCTAAACGCCGTATCTCTCAGTTCGGGCCTAGCGAGGTTAATCATCTGGGAAAACGCTTACAGTCCTGCAGTGCGGTGTCCTCCAGAATGAAATATGATCTTAAATACTTCTCAGGTTGAATAGGGGAGACCTATTCAGATCAATTGCGGTACTCACTGGGTATTAGGCTATCGGAGCTATCGCGACACGGTTGGGCTTGGAATACAATATGTAGCTGCAACATTTCGAAACGCAGAAGAGACGGTGCAGCCAGCACCTGCTATGAGATTATCAAGCACAGCTATAGCGTAACAGCATGTCTAAGAAAACACCGTTTCAGGAGCCAGGAGTTTATACAATTTTTTTTATCTCAACGACACGCATATATTTTTCGACCATGGCCATTGATTGAGACTATGTCAATTTTCTAAAAATACTTTTCTTTGGTTAATTCACGAGATGTGGTATCAAAAAGGTGTAGAGTGCTAACTAATTGAAATCATAAGGAACTCGTCGCTCCAATCAACTAGATTTGTATGTAAGTGATAACATCCAAGCAGTCGGCTATGCAATTTCGAAAATTCAAATTTAAAATGTGTAGTTTGAGAGATAAAAGGTAATAAAAATAACCAATAAATTTATCGCATTGAGTTTGCAAAAAAATAAATAAGAAAATGCATGTTCGAAAATTCGAACACACATGAAGGTCATGTATTTCTATGAAATAAGGTAAACAATTGGATAACACAAAAATACATATTTCACAAAACTTCGAAATTCGAATTATGTATCTTCAAAATTGTAGCTACAAACACTTTTCGAAGTTCCAAAGGTTTTTTTAATTTTGAATTCGATCAAAGAAATTTAAAATTGTTTGCTGAGCAATTCGACCATAGGCGGTCAGTAAATAAGATTCCATGCACGATTAATTTGCAGCATCAAGTTCGAAATCAGAAATTGAGTGTTGAACAATTCGAACATGGATTTATTATATGTTCGAAATTTCGAAATTAGGAAAAAGATACCATACACGGCTAAACAATCAGAAATTGAATGTTCAACAATCCGAACATTGATTTATTGTATGTTCGAAAATTCGAACTTAGCAAAACTAATATACAAAATAGGTAAAAAAAAATTGCAATGCTTGACAAAGAAAACACGCTGTCCGCAATGCCACGTTGCGGAAAAAGTGCAAGAAGCTTGGAGTGCTGGCCGATGAGAATAATAATAAAGTGTAACACTCCGATGTATCCAATCGAAGGAACTTACCTTTGCTACCCCAATTGAAAAATACCAATTAAAAAAGGACAAAAGCGGTTTAAATTCAAATTTCGACTTCACCGCGGCATGCGTATGAACTATGCTGTGTTTATTTTGGATTTAATCGTATTTTGTATTTAATTTAAATATTAAGGTTATTATAATTATACATATAGTTTAAACCGATTACAGTATTTAAATTTTATTTATGTTTACTTGCATTTATGTATATATTTTTTTTCTTTCCTTTCAACTCTTTTGCGTGGGTGTGGGTGTGTTTTTGTTTGTGTATAGGGGGCGTTCTGCGTATTCGCACTTTTTCTACGTTCATCTTTGCTTTTTACTTTTAATTTATATTAAACATTCTCCGTTTTGCTACGCAAAAACGTTCTTAATATTTTTTTTTTTGTTTTTTTTTCTCTTTCTTTCAGTAAAATTTTTTTAGTTTTTCTTTTATATGCAATTTAAGTAGTGTATTTTATGGGTTTTTTATGGTATTTATTAATACGAATGGGCGTGTGTAGGTGCATTTATGGTATCTAGAGTAGGTATTAATTATATTTTATTTTGTATCTTATGTATACGAATGCATTCCGAATATACATACATACATATTATTACAAACATATATAGTATATAATACATATATATGTGCTGTATCGTTCGATCTAAAAGAGCAATTACGCAGGAACGACGGAGGAGAACATACAAAATTGATTTACGTCGACTAAAATGTTCAGTTATTTTCTTCTTCTATTGGTCTACTTTTGCTTCATTCCTTTTAACCAATTTAATCGTACATAAGCATACATAAATTATATTTTATATATGACAATTGCATTAGACAAACAGTCAAATGTCAGAAAACCCATTTTTTTGTTTTTCTTTTTGTAGAATTAGTAATGAGTGTATGTGTGTATGGATGTGTGCACGCGTTTCTTTCGCAGCTGGTACCGATTTATATATAGAGCTGATTGGATTATGTTTAATTGTTGTGGTTTTTTTGTTTTGTTTACTAAATCGGAATCGGGTTTGATATACATACATAGTTATTTATTTTTATATATGTATGTATGTATAATTATGTGTGTTCATTTACGACTTTCTCCTCCACCACACTTCACGCTCAATTCTGACCGGTCCAGTATGAGGGCGAATAACCCTGCTTAGCAGCCGATTTCGATTGACTACTTGTCTGTTGGCGCTGGCCTGTGCTATTCGAATCCTGTAAGAGAATTAGAAATTAAAAAAAATTATTAGAAGGATAAATAAAAATGAAAAATAAATGATAAAAAATAACTTAAATGAAGTGCATAAGTATATAGATAAAAAAATAAATGCAGACTTTTGATTGTAAGATTTTCGATAAGCTGAACATGCTAATTTTTCTAAACTTGAATATTTGGGAATACATATTTCCAGCTTGATTGATTATATTCTTGAGTCGTATTATTATTTATAAACGACTATCTTTATGTATGCTAGTCAAGAGAATCGAGTGTTTCACGACTAAAACTCACCAATCGTCGAAGTTATAAAGTCTAACAAACGCCTAGTTCAGTATCGTTCAGTGTCTTAGAAAACTAACGTATATGTATGTACAAAAGATGGTATTGTCGAAAATTCGAATTTAACTGGTTAATATAAAATTAAGTTTCCTTACACAATTCAGTTAAAGCTTCAAATTTAATAAAAATAAATAAGAAAACATTTAGCTCAATAGCTTCAATATGTATAAATTTTTCATATTCGAAAACTCATACTAAAATTATATATAAAATTATATTATTAAATTTGATAAAAACTAATAAAAAACTTTATGAAATAAAAAACTTTATTTGCAACAAAAACCATTAGGCCTACGATCCCCTATTTAATAAAAATAAAAACTTTATGTTCGAAAATTCGAACTTATGTTTAATACGATGTTCAAAAATTCGGCTATAACCAAAATTCTATACACAATTCATATGTCCGAAAATTCGAATTTACGTTTAGTTGGATGATTGAAAACTCGGTCTTAGCTCAGCCTTTAACAAAAATTCTATATAAAATAAAGTATAAAATTTGATAAAAATTAAACAAAAATTTTCTGTTCGAAAATGCGAACTTGCGTTTAATTTTCGAAAATTGGAATTCGAATTTTCGACGTCAACATCTAACAAAAATTCCATACACAATTGAGTATTAAATTTGAAAAAAAGTTAGAGCTTTAAATTTGATAAAAATAAATAAGAAATTGCTTGTCCAATAATTCTAATATAGATTAATTGTATGTTGGAAAACTCAAACGTAGGTCAACCTTTTAACAAAAATTCTATACACAATTAAGTTTAAAATTTGATAAAAAAGAAATCAAAAATTTTATGTACGAAAATTCGAACTTAACCTTAATTTTCGAAAATTTGAAAATAGTTCATTAGCATAAAGATAAGTCAGATTAATACGTTCAAAAATCGTATGTATTTAAATTAAATGTATATTCGAAATTATGCCAGATAATAAAAATTCCATACACCATTTAGTTATAGCATTAAAATTAATAAAAATAAATTATAGTATGTTCGAAAATTCGAAAATCAATTATTTTGATGTTCGAAAATTCAAACTCAAGTCAGCAGTTAATAAAGTTTCCATACATCAAGTTTCAATATAAAATAAATAAATGGAAAATTCGAACTTTGAATCATTAATGATTAAAATAGGTAAAAGAAGAAGCGAAATACTTGGTAAAGTAAAGACGCTAATTAAAACGAACAAAGTCAAATGTATCAATCCCTAACGATGGAACTTGCGTTTACATTATAAAACAGTGCTAGACGAAAATAAAGCACCAAAAGTCGATTGAATGACTAAAATATTTTATTGTGAAATATTGATTCTCTTTACTGAATTTCGAAAAGAGATAATTTACACTGTACATCAGCCGGCTGGGTATGGGACCATACCAACTTTTTTGAAGCGATTCAAGCATGAGTAAAAAAATGGCGTTCCCTGTTTTTCGTAGTTAGCCTCCAAAATTTAGCTACAGGATTTCGAAGTTTCATGTTCGAAAGTAGTTTTCTAATTGTTTTGTTTAAAAAATTGAAAAGGGCAAAATGTGGGCGTAGCCTGCTTGCCTCTCGTCTCTCATTGGTGTCCTTTTTCTATTGTAAAATATTTGTAACAAGTACTATACAGGGTCAAAGTGAGATCTTCGAACAAATTAAAAGCTGCATATAACAAAACTATTAGAAACCTGAATTTTCGAAGGGTCTAGCTTCGTCGAGCTACTTCGAATTTTTTACTTAGTATTTAAATTTCCCCATATGTATGTATACTAGATGTGTTTTCTCTAAATAAATTGAGCTCAACTTTCGAGCTCTTGTTATTTGAATAGTAAAATTCGTTATAGTTTCAGTAGCAAAAAAAAGAAATCGGAGCTTCGAATGTTCGAACTTTTCGAATATTTTGAAGAGCCCTCCTACACATGCTGCAACTCTACGTTTATTGAGAAAAATACACTGAACTTTTGGTGCTTTATTTTTATCCGACTCACTCCCTGTCACTGCATAAGCAAAAAGTATAACAAAATTTGGTAGAAAAAGATTATGTAATACGATTATATATGCATTATATGGTACGATTTATATAATATGGTAGTTGTATGTAACTGATATTCTACATATATATAAACTTACCCGGCGGGATGAATTATGAATCCTGCCGTCCATCTAATGTTGTCCCATAAAAAACCAAAAGAAATAATAAAATAAAAAAAGATTTTTTTTTCATGCAAGTTTCATTTAATTACTGTGATTGAAGAAGAAAATTACAGCGAACATGAATTATGAACACCGTTTTAAAATTAAATTTCTTCTTGTTTTTTCTAAACTATGTCGAGTAGATTTAAGTTGACTTAATGAATTTGTGCTTAAAGCATATGTATATTTTTTAATTAATTTAGTTTTAATAACATGAATATGATGAGGGATTGTGAAAAAGATTAGCACAACAATAAAAGGGGTTGAAATTTTGAAGAATTTAACTATTGAAGTTTTAAATATTTACTGCGTCTAAAAATTATTAATAGATGATGACCATTAGTTTCGAAAATTATTCGGATAGTTCAAAGTTTTAAATTTTTTTTTTTTTTGTTAACATAATAATTTTTCTTTCCCTCATTTGGGCATTTAAAAAAAAAAAGAAAAAAAATTACATGGAATTGCTGATAATTTCGAAAACAATAAACGGATTAAAGTATTTCTTAAGGTTCACGACGCTTTCTTTAATTATTTTTTCACCTAGGCATTAAATAACTTTTTCTACCAATTTCATAAATGATATTTTATTAGAGAACCAAACTAAAAATTCAGTTTGAACAGATTCTATAAAAAAATAGTAGGGGTATCCATCAAAATTATTTTCATAAAAAACCCAAGAAATTAACACACTAGTGTCAAAGTTGCAAAATATATGGGATCTACCCAACAAACACAGTTGTTGTTGTTGTTGTAGCGAGGCGTAGCCCTGCCCAAAAGTCAGACAGGGTCACCCCGAGTGTATTGCTCTTGGCCGGGTCGATATAAGAAAACGGCCCAAGTACTGGTACCGTTCTCGTAGAACCGGCAATACAAGAAACTAGAAACAGTCTCTAACGTTAGAGAAATGCTAGTCTTTACGTTATATAACTAGGGTAATTTTCTAACTATTCTCTATTCGAAGGCAACCGTAGAGAACTACACTAGAACTCGATTCGAGATAGGTTAGAGAACTAGCCAAAAGGAGAGCATTTGCAAATTCACATTAGAATCCCATTAGAGAGAATTATGTCCTATTTTGTTGGAGAACGCTGTGATTCTCGAGTGCTTCTCGAGTCGTCCTCTAACGTTAGAGATTGGAGAATTAGGCTAGGTCTCGAATGTACCTCCAATCGAAATCTAGCTTCATAGTTTGTTGGGTAGAGAACGCTGTGATTCTCGAGTGTTTCTCGAGTCGTCCTCTAACGTTGTATAGAGCCTATATTAAAGCTCGTGTGTTTTTTTGTTCTTGACAATAGTTTAGCAATTTCTTGTGTTATTTTTGAAACACAAAAAAAAAAAAAATATAGAGAATAGCTCAAGTGAATATATCGATCTCTTTTCGCGAAATTATCGTATGGGACAAAATACAGATTTTAGAGAGAATTTTTTTTATTTTTTGATGTATGTATTGATTGAAAAAGCAAGCCAATTTTTAGCGCAGCTATAAGGATTACAGCTATAATATTTTACCGTGTGGGAGGTTAAACAAATTGACATCAAAAAGTTAAATTCGAAAAAATAATCGGTACGATAACTTGGCGAAAATGGGTTGATATATCGACAGCTGAGTGGAAATTCACCCTATCTCGAAATCATTTTCTAAATTGCCCTATCTCAGCATGGTTTGCAAGAACGATCTATTCTGAATTTGTTTCGAAAACGCCTTATCTTATAATATTTTTCAAGAATGGTCTATTTCAAAATTTATCACATTGAATGAATCAAATTTTGAAATAGGTCCTTTTTGAAACATTTCTGAGATACGTATTTAAACAAAAAAAAAACTCGAGATAGGGTGATCTTTTCTTTAGCCATCGATTTCGATAATGAAAAAAAGGAGCAATACTTAAAAAAATCTAACTAATTAAACCATCGATTTTTCGTTAGTGTTTTGTTTTAAAATTTTTGATACCACAAAACACCGATTGATGTTAATAAAAATATATGTATATGAAGGGATAAGGAAATATGGCCAGAAGTTATAAATGTGCATTAGACTGGGTAAAAAGAGGATTACAAATTTTACTATTGATATTAGATATATTTTTGGATGATGATTTTTTTTCGTAAAAGTTTTAGAGCTTTATATTTGTTGCAGCTCACACAATTGTTATTTTGGAATAATATCTTGATGAACATTTTTGGCCCGTCTGACGACTCCGTATTAAAATTAATTTTGTATGGCCAAAAAAGTTTAAAATTTTGAAAAATTCCCCTGAGCTTTGCGCAAATTTTTAAGGAATTTTTTTTTGGTTTCTGTTATAGAATTGGCTATATTTTAATTAAAAAATTTTAGACATACCATCTTAGTACCCTGTCTAACGAAATTCAAAAAAATTTGAGTGTACTTAAATTTTTTTGAGTGAGTGTATATGGATCATTCCATGCCAAATCAACAAATTTTGTACCTGCCCCCTTCGATTTAGCTAAAAATTTGCTATTTTTTTCTACCCCCCGAAAGACATTTTTCAGAATTTTTTCAAATTATTTTCCTCGAATCAGAAAAAGTTATGAACTTTAAAAAAAACGTGTTTTTTTTAATGTTTAAACGTTTCTTTTTTTTTAAATGTTTAAACGTTTCTTTTTTTTAAATGCTGTAACTTTTTCAAAAATCGACCGTTTGGGTTCCTTTTTTTTTAATTTTTGCTTTTAAATGTAGTTTTCGGAAAAAAAGAAAAAAAAATTTAAAAGTCCAGATATATAATTTTTTTTCGAAAAAAAAGTCCGACCCTTTTTTATTTTTATTTTTTTTTTTAAAGCTCCAACTAATTCAGCAATAAGCCCCGCTAATAACTAGATGTGCCGACAATCTATTCTATTTTTTTATTGAAAAAAAAATTATATACCGGCTTTTAAAAATTATTTTTTTTTTTCCGAAAATTACATTTAAAAACAAAAATTAAAAAAAAGATGATCCCAAAGGTCGATTTTTGAAAAAGTTACAGCATGGAATGACTCATATGCAGTTAAATTTTTTTACTTCATTGTTTTGGCAGTTTTAAAGTAAAAATGTGATCAGTTCGAAAAAATCCCTGTATTTATAGACCCCTAAAAATTTTAATTACGGCCTGAAACTTTTACAGTATTTTTTTCACGTGATTCTGAAAAATAATATCAATATATATAATAAAAAAAGTTTATATTTTTGAATCCAGTCTAATGCACATGGGTCATTCCATGTCAAATCTAAAAAACATAGTTTGCTTTGCCAGAACTTTATTTTATCATACATTTATGATAAAAGGAAACTCCCCAACAAAATTTAATTAAATCGGAAAGGGTCGATTCGAACCGTTTGACATGGCATGACCCAAATAAATAGTATAACCCTAAAAATATAAATAAGCACATCTAAGATGATATACATAGAATGAGTGAGTAATAATTATTAAGACTTGATTTATGCTGCTCATATACATACATACATTTGCTTATAAGAATTTTATAACGTTACATTACCTGATGGATTGGTTGATGAATCATATTGTGATGACCTGCTGTTGGCATTGGTAAATACATGCCATAGGGCTGTGCCGAGGTACCGCCAGCTGTTTGGGTATTCGGCATATTAAATGGTGGTGGTGTGCCCGAATGGAAATTCTGCTTTTCATATGACTGTCAAAACATAAAAACAAAAAATTACAATTAATATTAGAGCAAAAACTTAAATTTTTTTTATTTACACTTACATTGACCTTATTCAACGCTACATGTCCTTTACCGTACATGGACGATGTTATATCTGAACTTGTTCCCGTTTGTGGTGGATTTGCGACATTTTGCGATTTTGTTTGTTGATTAACGCTTGATGGATAAGCGCCTTTTGTATAATCTTGTGAAGCTTGTGACAGCGTATCGTAACTGGTTGAACCGTAACCAGTGCTATATGAAGGCTTCGGAAATTGTCCACCCGACGCTGTGTTAGCAGCAGGAATTTGCTGCTGCTTAAAATATTTAATAAAAAGAAAAATAAAATGTAATTTTTGTTAAGTTTGAGAGTGTGCGAATTAATCAAGCTTACCGGATAAATTGCTGGTGTACCATACTGAAAACTACCAGGCATAACATTGCCACTATAGAAGTAATAAGGAACATTAAGCATTGGACCGCTCGAACCTGCTTGCTGTGACATTGTACTTGACACCTTTAGCGAGCGAGAAGGGAAATTGTTTTTTGTATATTCGAAGTTTGTTTAAATATACGTGGGGGAAAACTTACATTACTAACTGGGCTAGAATTATTGTCCGTTCGTGTGAAACGTGCATCAGTCATGGTTGAATAAGCTACAGAGCCCAAATTATCACGGCCAGTGCCCAAACTAGTCGGTGTGTAGTTGAGATCGTAATAACCTTGCTGTAAATTGAAATTTGGAGAAAAATAAAAATGAAAGATTTGAGTATGAGTACAAAAGTAATATTGGAAAAACAAAATTTAGCAATGAATAGCAACATAAAGATGAAAATGAAATGAAGCGCGATAGCAGAGGTGTTTCAGGTAAGGTCAGTTTTGTTTGTAGATTTATAAGCTATCTGGATTTTTCAAGAAATTAAGTAAGTTATATCAATAGACAGCGTTGCCACCTTAACCTATTATATGAATATAATTTTTTCCACATCCACTAATATAGCGGGAGCGGTGACCGCAATTTTATTAATCTGTGAGATATCAAACATAAGGTATTTTACTTCTTAACTCAACAAAAATATTTATATCTAGGTAGGATTTTTTGGATATACGTTTGAAAGTGAATTGACCTATTTGGATGAACTTTTGTTTATAGATTAGCTCTCTTATTGCCACTTAGGATGTCTTACGAAAATTGTCACACAACTAAATTTTTTTTAATTTAAAACAAACTGTATTTTACACCCTCTTTCAACAGAAATATTTCCTAGCGTTGCCACCTTTCCTATTTTATTTATTGTATATAGGCTATTTTACTATCACTTAGGAGGTTCTAGTGGAGTTGCCACCTAGTTAAAAAAAATTTAAATGAAATAAAAAATGGTACTATGGATATCAAAAGAAAGGAAGGTTTTCCACATCAACAATAATACTTCAAGGTACCGTTACCAGCTAGAGTTGCCACCCTATCCTATTAATCTTTCCCAACATCCTGTTTTTCTCGAAATTTCTCGAAAATGAATTGATCCATTTAAAAGTTTTTTTTTTTTGAAAGTTGGCACTGGGGATGGTTTTACAGATTGCCACAGAATTCTAACCATGCAAAACTACAAAGTTCAGTCGTCCAGCTAGTATATTTAGATTTAAAATTATTATTCAAACTCTATAAAGTCTTGTTTTTTTCTTTGTTTAATTGAAATGTTTATCTCAAATCGACTGCTGAATGGAAGATAAGCCTATTTCAAAATATTTTTCAAAAACGCCCATCTCAGAATTTGTTGCAAGAACGCCTTTTTCAAAACTCGGAGTTGCAGTGAAATTTCTCAATGAAAATTCAATACATTTTCAGCTGAGATAGGATTTTTTGAATTGAAAAATTGGGCAATTCACAAGAGTGTCGTATTTATCTATCCTTTGATGTTTCCATGGTTTCCAATATAGATTTTTAGAAAAATAGACAAATAGCACGAAATAGTAGAGGTTGTGAATTGCGTAAATATTTTGAAATAGCGTGATCTTTCACTCAGCAGTCGAAATTTTTATACCACAGCGCTTCATTTCAATTCATGCATTGGATTATTTACAAAAGAAAGTGCGATGCAATAAAGCCAAATTATTATAGACAAGCATTGGGATGGAGTGTTAGATTCATTAAAATCATATGGGGAAAAGGAAAACTGAAGAAAAATTATTGATGAACACAGTCGAATATTTTTTTTTTTTTTAAATATGTAGTTAGCTTTCAAAATAAATGAAAACCCTTTGTACTATTAAAATAAATAAATTTGTTAGAAATCGTTAAAAAAAAAAATTGCAAAAATTAGTGTAGCCAATTATTTGCAAAAAACTAATATCAAAATAATTTTTTCATTTTATATTTCTAAGCTTTTGAAAATGCACGTGGTATATCGAGAAATATGGATATAATTTAAGATTTTAATTTTATTATTTATAAAATTTAGAAAAAGTTTATAAAACATATGTTATACATCGACAATTTTGAAAATTAATGTAAAATGTTATTTAGCAATGCAGGTGAAAATGAATTTTGATATGAAATCTACAGCAATTTAGAGCGCAACAAATGGTTATGTAGGAAAATGTGGAGGAGGAATTATTTGAAATGGTATATGTTATATACAATTATTTAATGAAATGTATTATTGCACAGTTATTTAAATTTTTTTTATATTTCATGGATGCTTGTGAATTTTTTAATTTCTTGTAATTTTTTTTGATTTTGAATTTTCTAAGTTTTGCATTTTCTCCATATGTGAACTCACCACGTGTGGCACTCTCTGTTGCATCATTTGTATATCCTCGTAAGAATAAACTGGTTGCTGATAGTATGGCAATCCAGTCTGAATATATTGACTAACCATTTGGATGTTGGGCACCATTCCGCTAGCGCTTGTTTTATTTGATGATGACGATGAAACGCCGGCGGCCGCAGCTGCTGCTGCCACTACAGATGATGGATTATTACTGCTGCTGCTGCTGCTACCACCGCCGCCACCGCCACCACTACCACTGCCGCCAGCACTACCGCTACCACCACCACCACCGCTAACAGTACTGCTACTATTCGCATTCACATTACTATTGTTAGCACTACTGCTCACACTATTATTAGATACAACGCCGCTCGTGCTATTGCTGTTCACATTCGAGCTATTGGCTATATAAAAAAAAAACGAAATGGAGAAAAAAAATAGTTTAATAATTTATTTAAGATATACAAATGGCAACAAATAAAATGTGTCTTTTATTTGTTTAATGACAATGCCTACAATTAACCGATGCAGATGAATTATTCGCCGAATTTGCCGACACTGCTGAATTTCCAGTTGCTCCACTACTGCTGCCGCCCACACTGCTCGATGTAACTCTGTAATAAAAAAAACAAAAGGAAAATAAAATTTTTAATAAATAATACAGCTGCATGTATTTTCAATTAAATATTAGTTAGGCAATTAGTCAAAATTGATAATTTAATTGTCGTTCAACTCAACTTACCCATCGTAATGTGAACCACTAGACGCTGTTGCGGTATCCTTCAATTTAGCACTAGTACTAAAGTTGCTGTATTGAGAGGATGACGTATTTGTGCTACCGGCAAACCTATTCAATAACAAAAAACAATAACAAAACCATCACAATTGTGTTAATTGTTGCAACATTCAACGACATCTAAAAATATTCTGTTGTCTATTTTATTCGAAAAGTAAACTAATTTTTCTTAGAAGGTATTAGATGGTCTCTTGAAAGCATGGAATTCGCACTGGCTGTTCCGCAGTTTACTACTAGGTATTGCTAGCGCTAGTGACCTCATTTCAAACGGCAAATCTGATGCTCTCCACAAAAAATTCTTCGCATGTTATATAAAAGTAATATTAAAGTTTTTAACAGATGGCAACCCTTTTTATAAAAATGAACTACATTATTTATTTTCGGCATGGGCTGTGACACCTAAAATTTTAAACACAAACTAATAAGAAAAAAATGTTTTTAAACAGGTGGCAACATTTTCAAAAAAGAAAAAAAAGGTTCCTTCCTACACATCTACAGGCTAGGCCTTTTCATTTCACATCTCAACGTTAAAAATCAAAAAGAAATTAGGCAGAAAAATAACTTGTAAACAAATGGAAACCCTTTTCAAAAAAATTTAACCTTCCTGCACATCTACAGCCTAAGTATTACGTAGCGTTGCCACCTTATCCTATATGTTTTTTTTTGCATTGCCATTATTATTTGGAAAACGTCCGTCCTATTTTGAATAAACTTGAATATAAATAGATAGTATGCTACCTTTCATCCTACTCAAGTGTTGCCACAGTTAAAGAGTTGCCACGTATCAAAAATATTTTTTCAAAATGCGGTATGCCAATTAATGGTGATTTCGTTTCAAAAAAAAAACAAAAAACACAATTTTATCACCCTTTCAATTTTCCGTGTTCGATTGCGATACGAAGAGTAACCCTAATGCAAAACGTCAAACACAATGTGTATTCGTTTCATAGAAAGTGGCACTTTCAAAGTGTATAAAGTGCGCAATTTTTACCTCGAGAAGCCTTGACAGGGTAGATAGTTTCCCTTCAAATCAACTGTAGCTAATTTTCTTGACATTTTATTTAGCGAAACTTTACTTTGGCAAATTAGGAGTAGCTGAATTGTTTATTTAATTCATTTGAAATCAGGGCAGCGTTAGGTGTTCGTTTTATCGATAGCACCTGCATATTGAGCGGGTACACCTTTACAGGGTTGAGTGCAAGAGTGTAGGCATGTTCACCGTGCAAGGGTACATTTTTTTTTGCTGAAACGAAATCACCATAAGGTATCAAACTAAAGGTAATTTACGTCGTATTTACATTTTTAGGTATAGTTAGCACCTAGGATTGCCACTAAATTAATAATACGAGCTTTTTTTAGTAGTATCGTGATCAAACTAGGATAACCTTTAAAAAAGCCTGGCCAGCCCAAGTACTGCAGTTTATCGGGCTACTTTTTAACTGCTTCCTATTGTTATTGACCATTTTCGGCGTATAGAAAACACAAATTCTTCGCTCCGAGGGATGAGAGGCTAGAAAACTACATCCGCGGTAATTAATCGAGGTAAAAAATTAGGTGGCTATTTTTTTTAAGTGAAATTTATTTTTTTTTTTTTTAATATTTCTACATACTCTTGAAATTGAAGCTTTCAAAATCTTTCTAAATATTAAAAAAATAGTAGCCATTTAAAAATGACTGAGTTTTGTACTATTGCATGCACATACACAGTAACACATATGTATAAAATCTAGTAAATTTAAAATGTATGCAATTATTTTAATAGTTAAGATAATCGCACATGGCTTAGGGTGATGGCCCAATGAGCGCTTGCTTTGCTGGCTTT
This sequence comes from Campiglossa producta, assembly GCA_964058755.1. Classification (NCBI taxonomy): domain Eukaryota; kingdom Metazoa; phylum Arthropoda; class Insecta; order Diptera; family Tephritidae; genus Campiglossa; species Campiglossa producta. The sequence continues at coordinate 100,161,515 of CAXKVI010000004.1, forward strand.
GCCTCGAGAAATGTCAAAATTCTTTTGAACTCTACTGAAATGTATGAAAGTTGGCCCAGAGGCAGCCTTACTTTGCTCGTTTGAAACGCTTCAAAGCGTCGAATAGCCCAAATATCTATTTGACAGAGCTTTACACGCTTCACTGTTTGTCTGGTTGTTGTCTTTTTCACCTCATCCTGTATTTTTGACAACTTTTGTAGGTTCTATTGGGCCATCGAAGCTTTAAAAGGAAAGCAAGTTAAGCCTAGGTCATCAGCTTAACCATTTTGGAAGCTTCAAAGCTTCAACTTTAGGAGTTTTTAAAAATATTTTGACCACCCTTAAGGGTTAAGTTACAGCGCTAATTTTTTGCAAGGCTCATTTTCTCATCAATACCTAAATAATATATAAAATAATTTTTTTTTATCTGAATCACCCCAATATACATACATACATAATAGACCTCTGCATGACTCCATCCAAAACGGCAAATGAATCATTCATATTGAATTTGAATTGAATTGAATTGGTTTTGCTTAGCTTTGAATTTGAATATCTGGCTATTTGAAATAAATGTCTACTTTGAATATTCAAAAAATTTCAAACGAAATTGAATTCATATTTTTTCATTTTTTTTTTTTTTAATTTATGAAGATATCCCAACAATCATTTCTGTGAAAGTTTTTAGAATTGAATGTTGGATTGCAAATTTGAACGCTACATGGGCATTTCATACATACATCTTCAAAATGGACTTGAGTCCAGTCTGAACAAAAGTTGTTAATTTTTCTGTTAAAAAAACATACCGTCGGTGATTCTGCAAAACGACGTAACGGGCATTTACAGCTACAAATTATAAAATTTTAAGACAAGATCGATACTTTTAATGATTTTTCAACGCAAATGTAATTTTCTTGAGAATAAAGGAACAAGTCTTAATTGCAAGGGCTATAAAAGTGTTTGTCACAAACGTCGTTTACGCGGTCTCTTAGATGGCCGATGAGTGGTTTTGCATAATCACTGACGAAATCCATATTTGTATATTCCCATATTTGTATACAGATTATAATAAATACTTTTTCTAGGGGTTTTTTCAAGAATTTTTCTGAAATATTTCAGTTTTGAAAACCAAATTTAGTGGTATTTATTGCAGACAACTTAACCAAGAACTTTTAGCCACAGTTATTTCTAACCCTCACAAAACTCAAAACTCTACAATTACAAATAAAATACACTCATTTATGTTCTATAAATCTAAAATTACTAATACTCTACACCTTTATAAAAAAAAATATGTGAAATTGTAAGCTGTTTGCCAATATATTTGTTTTGAATCAGAATGAATAAAATTATTTTCATTCATTCATTCATATTCTTTTTTTTAATTTTGAAAATTTTAGGCAAAGTGAATATTCAAAATATAAAATATTCAAGGCTGACTTTTTTGGTTCTTCAAATGGAAAATTCAAATTTACTGTACTCTATTGTAATACATAATACATAAGTATTGAAATCTGCATTTCAAATATCACCAAAGGTTTTTCATTATTAACACAAAAAAAAGTACTTACCCTGTGCTATTTGAGAGACCAGTGCCACCGTAAACACTTTGGCTGGACTGGTATGCACTCTGTTGTGTCGGATATCCAGAAGACAAATAACCAGCATTTGTATTGCTACTGCGTTAAGTTAATTTATTGTTGTCAACAACATAAATGTTAAGCATAAAAGCCAAAGGCAAGGAATTGGCGGGCGAAAAAAGAATTTTTTAAGGGAAATGTGTTAGTTAGTTGTAAAATTCATAGCAAACTAAATTTTTCAAACATATAATAAATATAACTAAATGAACTACAAACAATACAAAACTGTAAAACAAAAACTAGTTTTATATAAACCAAAAAAACAAAAAATTTAGTATACATTAATATTTAATTTAACAAATCTAAGTGGTAGTAAACCAAAATATCCATGAAAAAGTATCTTAGTTATCACTTACTTTGCGTTACTATTACTGCCGCTGCCACCTACGGGAATGTTTTGATTCGCATTGCCACTTCCGCCAGCGCCAACATTCACAGCGCCACCCGTCACCGAATTTGATGCTGACTGTGCATTAACTACAGACTGTTGCGATTGTTGTTGGTATGAATTGATTGCATTCTGCTGATACGAACCATACGACTGCGGTTGGTAGGTATTTGCAACAGAGGACTACGAATGAGATAAGAAAGAGTATTAAAATTAAATGAATGTATGTGCCTTCCAGCAAATGTAGCATCAGTCATTTAGAATGAAGTTGGAGGAGTCTTTAGTTTGTATTTTTTTTTTAGGGAATTCAATTTTAAAAACAATTGTTTTTAGGTTTATTGTTGTTATTGTAAATCAGATATGGCAAACAATTCTTACCTGCACGTTTGCATAACTGCTGCTATTATATACTTGCCCAGCAGCAGATGGCTGATAAGCATTTGCAGTCTTACTAGCAACAGACGCGCTACTTTGATAAGAGCTTGTTTGATAAACACCAGTTGAGTTTGTTGCACTCTGCGATTGACCATACGGGTCGTTCTTCGATAAATCTAAAGTGTGATTGGAAGTACTACCAACCGATGTGGCACCGCCACCAACACCTACACTCCCACTGCTCACAACCTGTTGTTGCTGCACAGCAGCTGAACCACGTTGTGAATAGCCACTTGACAAAGCATCACCCTGTAATAAATGATATCGGCGGTTAGTAATACAAAAACAAAATTTACACTAGAATCAAACAATTACCATTTGTGCACTTTGTAATCCCGCCGAGAGACTTGCTTGTTGTTGCTGCACACTTGATTTGCTTTGATAATCGCTTGAAAGATCTTGTTGTTGTTGCTGTTGTACTAACTGTTGCGATTGTGTCTGTTGCTGTTGTTGTTGACTATCAATCGTCACCGATGCACCAAACTTCTCTGGCAACGTATCGAACGAATCTTCCGTACCGAAATCAAGGCCACCAAATTGCACATCCAAGTAACCAATATTATTTAATGTATCCCCCGGCATTTCTACAGCAGTCGACGGTATCTTTTTAAAAAATTTTAAAATAATGGATTACATTAAAATCACATTTCCAAGGTACGTTGTCAACTTACTTTCGATGGTGGCGGCAATTTAGCACGTGCCCTCCTCACTTGTGGTTGTTGTGCACCACCCGAGAGTTGCGATTGATCAGCACCTGATACACTTAGGCCAGCGCTTGCTGCGGTGGATGCAGAGACAGCTCCTGAACCAAATACATTAGCGTATGATGTCGGATATTGTACAGCAGCAGCGTTTTGTGCATAAGTCGCAGCCAATTGTTGTTGCTGCAATGGTTGTTGCATTGCCGCTGCTGCTGCAGCTGCTGCCGCTGCGGCGGCGGCATTTTGCGATGCCAAAGAATTAAAATACTGAGATTGCTCTGCGGAAAGTGTTGCCGAAGCTTTAATTTGTGTTTGTGGCTGCTGCTGCTGCTGTTGTTGCTGCACCTGCTGCACCAAATTAGCAGCCGCTGTAGCAGCATTTGTAAATGTATCTACTGCGCTACCATACGGTGAACTGCTAAGTGCAGAAGCAGACAAGCTACTTGTACCACCTACGACTGATGTTTGCTGCTGCTGTTGCTGCTGATGAGACTGTGATGACAGCTGTGAATTGGTTACAGCGGCACTATACTGCATCATCGGTGTGGTAGCCACAGATGAGGACTGCATAATTGTCGGACTAATATTTGAATTGTCATCGTTTAAACCACCATTGGCGACGCTGCCCAATCCCGGCGAGCTGACACCCAGTGAACTACCAACAAGAGTATTCAAATGAGATCCTTGTTGTTGCTGTTGCGGGGATGTTACATTACCCACCAAATGATGCTCTAACCCCGGTGGCGCTGACAATTCACTTGTACCACCGCCGCCAATGCCACTACTCATACTACTAACGCCACCGCTAACGACACTTGCTGCCGTTTGATTGGGCAAATTACTCGTCGTAAATACTTTACTGTCCTTTAATGAACCGACATACTCTTCATTATCCCAATCACCCCAAGCATCATCTTGAGACTGCTGTTGCTGCTTCTCAGCATTCTGAGCAATAGTATTGTCCCATAATTCCACCTCTTGATGGTCTTCATTTGCGTTAGAACGCGAATTGTAGCTGCGTTCACCGCGACCGCCTGCTCCACGACCACCAGCACCAAAGCGACCACCACCACGTCCACCGCGTCCAGCATAGCCACCACCACGACCGCCACCGGGTCGACCACCACCAGGCCCACCTCCACCTCCCTCCCTGCGCCGAAAGTTGTCGTTGCGATCATCGCCACCACGTGAATCACGCAAATTACGCTCGTTTTCACGAGCCTCTCTGCCGCGCCCTATTTTTAAATTAAAAAATCAATTAAATATAAATGAAATAAGAATAAAATGGTAAAGATGGGGAATTTAATGGGAAAAGCGTGGTTGCATGTCAAATCGTCAAATGGTTGGAATAGACCTCTGACCTTTTGAAGGATTTTTGTATTTCTTTACTTTCTTGTATTTTAACGATTTTAAAAGTTTTTTATAAATTTTTTGTATTTTTTATACCCTAAAACCACATTTTATGTGCCCGACTTTTATATTTTTAGATTTTTTTTTTTTAATTTTTTCTTTATTTTTTAAATTTTGTTTTTAAATTTTTTATTAATTTTATTTTTTTTTTTTTATTTTTTTTTTTATTTTTTTTTTTTATTTTTTTTATTTTTTTTTTTTTATTTTTTTTTTTCATTTTTTTTCATTTTTATTTTTTTTTTTTAATTTTTAATTTTTTTTTTTCATTTTTTATTTTTTTTTTTAATTTTTAATTTTTTTTTGTTTATATTTAACATAAAGCCGAATTTCTGAAAAAGAAAAGCTTTGAAAGTCCCGTCGTTTTTTCGATTTACAAACTTAAATTTTTTTTTTTTGGCATTTATGATAAAAAAAACTTCTCATAGAACAATTTGACATGGTTTGAAATTTTATAGTTTTGTTTTTAAAATTTTCTTGTACCCAGCTACTCCTATTGAAAACGGAAATAGTTTGAGGAAATAGATTCAGTTTTCAAAAGGAATTCCAGATATACATAGAAAAAAAGGAACAGAAGGTTAACATGTTTTCAAACCCAAAAATATTTTGAATGAATTTTTGGTAGTTTGGTTTTGTCTTCCTTCAGAAGTTTAACTACAAAAGAATATATTCAGTTAACTTACATCCACGACTGTCGGTGCCGCCGCGGCCACCCCGATTGCTGCTACGATTGCGCGATTTTTCGCGTCTGTCCGTATTTGCATTGCTATCAGTCCATTCTCCATCGCCACCAGCGCTATCCTGACCGGCACTTGCAGCTTTGTTCTTTTTCTTCTTTGAAGAAGTTTCAAATGCTCCCTAAATTTTGTATTATATTATATGTCGATTCAAAAGAAAATTGTTTAACTTAAAGAAAACAATTAGCTTACCACTGGAAGAGTCTCTAACAAATATACTACAGCGCGTTCTAAATCGTTATCGCACTCGTATAATGCACAACAAACTTCCTCTTCCGAGCGCTGAGTCATTTCAGTGAGTGTGGCGACCTTTTCACGCATCTGTGGATCTTCTGATGTGTTGCTATTGGTGATTTGGGCAATACGTAACTGTTCAGCAGTTGGCTAAAAAGATGAAAGCATGAAAATATCGGGTATGATAACGACTGGATAGTCTGTAAGTTTAAAATGAATTTTAAATGCTATTTACCTTTGGATGCGATTTTTCCTTTTCTGTCTTTGAGACATCTGTTTTCTTATTTGATGCCTGTATAGCAGAATCTCCGCCTCCGCCGCCACCGCTTCCCGAATTTGATTTCTTTTGGTTGCGACCGCCGCCGCTATTCCGGTTTTGTGTGCTCATATTTATATGTACACTGTATTTACAAGTAAGCTTTTGAAACGAATAAAATTAATACAAATTAGTTAAAAAAATCAAAGTTTTCAATAAGCTTATCTTTATAAGATATTGTAGTAAAAGGTAAAATTATATTAAAACTAGAGCTTACGATTTCCGAATTTGTTCGAGAAGAAATTTCTTGCTTTTCCACACCGTGGAAGTCCAGCGAGCTTCTCGAATGAATCCGCTAAATAATCGTCTCGAAAATGGTTTCGAGGGTAGCGAGATCCTAAATTCTAGTTTGTGTTCAAGTAGAAGTTGTAAGCTCTAATCGGATCTAGATTATTTACTCAGCGCTTACAGAAAAATGCAATAATTATAGGAAATACACAGATATCTTAATATGTTAATGTGTTTAGATAATCAAAATCTTAGTCTTTAACCATACCCTGCGGGCATGTTACTGTCGGGTAGCGAATTGACGATTTTTTAGCAACATTTGCCAGCAAAAGTGAGCATGTTATCAAAAGTCAGTTGTGCAGTTTCAAAAGGGTTAGCCCAGAGAGGCAGAAGGGTTAGAAGAGTAGGTGCAATTGAACAGTTAAAGAGATGTAGTGTCATGGGGGAACATACCACATACGGGCATATGTTTGAAATGGTGTCATTCAGCCTGGATAAGTAAGAGTTTAACCTGTTACAGTATTCAGACCGCAGCTGCGCCATAGTGACTCTAGTATCCCTTGGTAAGATTTCTTCTGCAGTACAGCTTATCGACGGAGAAGGGCGCCTATAAATGTAGAGGCTAAACATAGGCGGGGATATGACACTACCCTGTGGTACCCGTTTCTCAATCCAACGGTGTTTTGATGTTGTGAATCTGTATATAACAGACGATTGTAGACCATTCAGGTAGTCAGGCTGGCCAACACTGAGGGCAACAGTTGTGAACCTCTCCAGTGTGCAGTAAATACCATCTTTAAACTATGTTATGTCCTTACTGTTGAGGTCATTAGATAGACATAAAATCGCCGGTAGAACTTGTTATTCGAATACTCAGAAGCTTATCTCTCTTCTTTTGACATTGTCTTCGAGTCACGTTGCGATTTATAGCGATTAATTCCGCCTGAAAGATGCTCATGTATTCTCCTAAGTATGTGGTGCATTGGATATGTCCGTTCCAATCCCTTCTGGGATTTTTGAACCACCCATGTACTATAGTATTGCCCTGTTCTGATGGAATCTTTCCACTTTCAGGACATCCCAGGTGATCTTGTTGTTGTTGTTGTAGCGAGGTGTAGCCCTGCCTAAATGTCAGACAGGGTCACCCCGAGTGTATTGCTCTTGGCCGGGTCGATATAAGAAAACGGCCCGGGTCGTTTCGGCACGATGGGTACAGCACAAGTACTGGTACCGTTCTCGTAGAACCGCCAATACAAGAAACTTCGTAGAACCGGCAATACAAGAAACTAACAGGTGATCTTGTCTCCCAGTTCTACTCTGAACATCCTGTCAAAATTGCTACTTAGCAAAGTTACGATATATTTTTTCCTTTCCCAAAACCCTCTTTTGATATGGTAGCATGGCTGTTCGATTACCATGTGCAATGGGCTCAGATGAAGCAGCACATTGCCGCTGTTGGACAGCATAACAGCGGTGATGCATTGGCGTTGAATTTGGTTAAGCAATTGCTTACGGTGAATAAAAAAGGGACGGACTATCGTGGTCTACCTCTATATCAGCATCATGAATTGCATTACTAGGATTTAATAGTTTTGTAAACAATTACAGAAATTTGCACCGATTTTGAAATAGCTTGGTATTATCTATCAATACATCAAACAAGACAGAAAGCGACCAACAAAAGCAATGTGTGTGGTTCAACGTCTTGTCTTGCTGCATTGCCGTTGTCTCTGCCGGCGATATTCCTTAAAGCGGCAATAACCCGTTTTTCCCCCCACCACACACTCCCACAACCGAATGCTACCACGTCTATTCGTACCACTCTTCTCAGTCAGCGTAATAATTCTTATATTTTCCTAACCAAATCTCCCATCTTTCGTCTGGTCTGGTTTGTTCACATGTTTTGAGTTGCTCGTCATTCGGTCTTTTTTTTCTTATATCTTGCTCCCAATTCGTATTCGATTTTTAAGAAATTTTCCGCAAGAACTTTTCATGCCACACCATTTCCGCCATCAACTTTTCAACTTTTCCATGGAATGCAACAAAGTTATAGGTGCACATGTATATATTATGTAGATTTTGTGTAATGCATGAAGTAGTTTTTCATCATTCTTATGCAATTTTTAATTTATTTCCATCACATTTTCATGGATAAATTTACCTTGATATCAATCGTGGAGAACGCACTAATTGCATACACAAGAAATTGATTTATAAAATTTTTGCTTGACACACTGTTGCCAGCCTACTCGCTAAATAATGGCAGAATATTAAATATTTTTAGATGATCTTCAATTGTTGTAATAGATGGGTTTCTTAAAAATTAATTTGTAAAATAGATAAGATAAAGTTTGATTTTTCGTGTGACAAAAAAAACTTTCCATACAAAGCATTAAATTTATAAAAATTTAACAAAATAGTTGTCATGTTTTTAGACCAATTTTATTTATCAACACAATTGGCGAGTGTTGGTAACCATGGGCACTTCGGCTTTTCTTCTTTTATTCGGCATCAGACGAATCATGGGAAGAGAAATAGAGAATGATGAACCAAAACAATCGCTGGCACAGTCGATAGTTCGATGCTCCAAGGCACTATCGGTGATTTTTAACTATCGATGTTAGCAATTCAAATTTGAATTTTAAACCAGTTAACTAGAATTTATCTACTGCCACAAAACATTAAATAAAAACTAAAGGCTCATTTAGACGGGTTGTTGTTGTTGTTGTAACGAGGTGTAGCCCTGCCTAAATGTCAGACAGGGTCACCTCGAGTGTATTGCTCTTGGCCGGGTCGATATAAGAAAACGGCCCGGGTCGTTTCGGCACGATGGGTACAGCACAAGTACTGGTACCGTTCTCGTAGATCCGGCAATACAAGAAACTAAACTAGCCGTGCAGGCTATGTAGGTCATTTAGCGTTACCCAGGGTGCACCAACTGGGAGGCGACCTACTTTTACACCCTTGTTTATTTTTTATCGTTCCACCTACACAGTCAATTCGATCTACACCTTGTACTTGAAGGTGAAAAACAGTGGAACGTCAAAAATCGACCAGAAAATCAGGCTAAGGCCAGGGTTTTCATTGCAAGATTAAGCTTCAGTGCGAGTTTAAACTTAGTTTAAACGGCCAATTTGTATGAGATAAACTCTAGTCAACTTTGTCTGTGGTTTGAACTTGCACTGAAAACCGGGCCTTACTCCTGTAATTTTCATTTTTACAAAAACATATATACCGTTGAAATCAGGAGCGAAAGGAGAACTATTCCTAATATTTACTTTTTCCCGCCGTGATTAGCCTGTGGGGTCTATCAGCTTCCCGGCGGAGCTCCCAGGATAGAGATTTCATCAACCTTATGTTGTTGTTGTTGTAACGAGGTGTAGCCCTGCCCAAATGTCAGACAGGGTCACCCCGCGTGTATTGCTCATGGCCGGGTCGATATAAAAAAACGGCCCGGGTCGTTTCGGCACGATGGGTACAGCACAAGTACTGGTACCGTTCTCGTAGGACCGGCAATACGAGAAACTAGCCGTGTAGGCAATGTAGATCATTTAGTTTTACCCAGGGTGCACTATGGCTACGCTCACACTGCAACCGTTTTTTCATCCGACCTAATCAGGGAAATTCGAGCGCTTTCTATTTTATCGGGCGGCCAAAGTTTGTTTACATTCGGGTGAAATCGTGCAACAATCTTTCGACTCAAAAAAATTCGCAGCAAAACTGTCGATAGCTATAAAACTATTTGGTTATCGATTTCTTATAAGATCTCTGCACTAGCAGTACCACATTTTTTCATTCCTCCATATCTCGTCTTTCCGCTCGATATCCTCAGGGAATATATACGAACAACCAGAGTTGCAACTCTACTTTATGAGTAAATAATCCACATGCTGGGTAATCAAATCTAAATGTGTAGACATATTCAGCTCCACAGTATTTTAAATTATTTGATAGCAAGCAAAATCACTAAAAAAACAGCCATTTTTCTTTAATTTATGCAGAGCAAACCTTAAAAAATACCTGCTGCAAGTCACCCAGCCGGCAGCTTTTTTCCTTCTTTGCACACTTCTTTCTAAAACGAAACAGCATGAGGCATACGCAATGCAAGTGTAGGGGAAGAGAGATCACTAGATTTTTAATGCTTCAACCGACGCTTTTTGTTCAAAAGGCAAATAACCCGACTCGGATAAACTTTGTAAAAAAAAAAATTAGAAACAAGCAAAATGGAGTATTTCTAGGAAAGGTGTAATAAAAACAATTTTTTCAACGCAAATCTACTTGAAAAATATGAACTTTGAAACATTTTTTCTCCCATTATCAACACGCATATTGATTTTCTGGCTCAATTTGCATTTCAAGTGTAATTTTTATCATTTTTAGGCAATATTCCGGCCCATGTGGATGGCATTTAATGCGACAGGACGCCATTTAAATGGCATTGCACGATTATTTTTTTCTCTTTCGCACTTATAGTCAATCTAATGGAGTGCGATGAATAAGCACTTCACTAGTATGCATTTCTCTTTTTATATGAAAATTTAATTCACCCTGCTAGTAAAATCTTGAGACACCGACGAAAATCATGTGAAATTGTTGCCAAGAAACACACATAATATCAAACCTTATATGCTAATATGTTAAACGTTAACTTAACACACTTTTAATCACTAATTTTAAGAATTAAACTCCAAAAACTGCAAATAATTTGATGAAAAACGCCGAGCAAAAACACCGTACCTGCAATTGTGCCGTCTTCTTCTTGAGAAAGTCAGCGTTGCCACTATAGCACAAAAACAGTTAAATGTTATCGTACAGTAGATGCGAAAAAAGTGCATACTTGGCTATTAGAAAATTTAAAAATCGACATGTGTTTTAAATGAGCTGGGTGAAATCGGATGAAACTTGTTTATATCGGCTGAGCCCATTTAAAACACATGTGTGCAGATGTGTGTTTGCTGTCGGACGGCAAAAGTCGTTCGCAGTGTGAGCGTAGCCATAGTAGAAATCATTGTTTATCCCTACTAAAGCGGGCTACTCACCTGCCAAGAAATGTCAAACGCCATATAAAAAAACGCTCAAGAAATGGTCAAGAACTGTTTTCACACGTCAAATTTTCTTGAGCCAATACTCAGCTCATAAGAAAAAATACTACAATTTTCGATGGTTGGCGGTGCAGGTTTACCTCAAGAAATAAATATGCTCGTATATATTTCTGTGCAGATTCACGGCAAAGATGAGTATATACTTCGCTGCACATGTTTTATACATTTTTATAATAGTAATCTGCAACAAAATGGAAAATGCCGTAAACGTCAAATTTTCTTGACGAGGGAGTGAATTCTGGTTCTATGAAATGATAAAATGAAAAGAATTTTCATACAAAATTTGTGAAAAGAAACTTCAGGGGGTGAATTCTGGTTCTATGATATGATAACGTGAAAAAAAATTTGTATGAATTTGAAGTTTCTTTTCACAAATTTTGTATGAAATTTCTTTTCATTTTATCATTTCATAGAACCCGAATTTGCCACCAGGCATAAGAAATATATGCTCGTTTTTTTCTTGAGGCATTTCTTGGCAGGTGGGTAGCCCACTTAAGGGCGGATTTCTCGACTGTCTGTTAACGTCAACGTTCAGATAACTGCCAGATAAAATTTAAAGTGAGCGTTAAGTTGACAGTTAGTTGAGAAATCCGCCCTAAACGGTGTAGAACTGGCTCATTAGAATTCGCCAAATTTGGTGTGGTGTAGATGTACTATTAAAGGCCAAGGCGAATTCATACAGGTGTGTTCGAGAGAAATTCTGATCTACACGCACGCACACACTCTTTGTAGCTAAAAATGTCAGACAAAGCAACAACAAGAAATTTTACAGCTTCGATTCGATTTCAAGGAAGAAGAAGAAGCCATATGGTGGGAAGATGCCACCTGTAATGAATTCGCCTTGGGCGTACTGTAAGCACTCAAGACGGCAACGCAATCAGCTGATGGAAATGTCAAAATCCCATTTAGCCATAAAATTGCTCGTGTTTTCGTAACATTTTACAATATTTTAGTTTAATTTTAGAACTATAATAATAGTAAATGTTTTAATAAAATAAATAATATTATAACGGAAAAATGTCGATTTCACCGGCTAGTGGCATTGGTCGCTTTTATAAGCACTCTGCGAAAAGTATACGCTTCGTACGTGAAGGATGCACAAATCGGCCTTTCTATCACATTGTTGTTATGGAGGTACGTATTATTAAATAATAGTAATCAATCCGATTTATGATAACACTTCATTTTACAGCGTCGCAAAAATCAACACCAACCGGTTATCGAGCAAGTCGGCACCTATGATCCTATGCCCAATCAAAAAAATGAACGCCTAGTTTCATTCAACTTTGAGCGCATACGCTATTGGTTAGGTTGTGGTGCACATTTGTCAACACCAGCTGCGGAGCTGTTGGGATTAGCTGGCTTTTTACCCATTCATCCACGTACCTATATGACTGCTTGGCGTAATAGGCAAAAAAATGCACAAAAACAAAAGGAAGAGGAGGCGGCAAAGGAAGGTGAACAAGCTGTTGCAACGTAATAAGATGCAAACTCTTTAATTAAATAAATGTTACAAAATACTATGTAAAATCATGCGCATTTAAATACTGTTTAATTGGAATTCAAAGCTGACGCGAAGGTTGGTTGAAACGATCACTATTTAACAAGATTTTTGGTTTATTTTGTTTATTGTAACGAAAAAGCCATGATACAAGAAACTGGGACCGAAGGGAAAGTTGGCATTCCTTTGCCCGATATCGATTCGGTACGAGGATGTTGTTGTTGTAATAGAATTCCCCCTTGAGTGGTCGGCGAATCCTTGAATCAGGTACGCTTTGGTGAATGTTGTTAACAATGCATTGCCCTGTCCAAGGAAACGTGCAGTTTTAACAGGGTTTGTCCAGAGGGACAGAGGGGTTAGAAGAGTAGGTTCAGATGACCAATTGAAGAGATGTAGAGTATCATGGGGGGTCCTACCACATGCAGGGCATGTGTTTGAAATTGTATCATTCAGTCTTGATAAGTAGGAGTTTAACCTCACACTGTATCCAGACCTAAGCTGTGCCATGGTGACTCTTGTCTCCCTTGGTAAGGTCATAATGCTTACGGAGATGTTTTCTTATGTCTCTCGAGGGCGGATCTGTGTCCAAAATATGACGGTTTGGATGTGCTGGCTTCGGTGAATAGCACCCTCTGGTAGTAGCGGGACTGTTGTGGTTAGGACGTTCCAATGGTCTGAGGTTTGGAGTTTTTGAACTGTTAGCCGGTAATTCTACCTAAAAAATTTTCAGCCGTTTTCAGCTATCTCTATCACGGCGCCACCTATCGGATTTGATTTCAACATGTATTGTCATCTTGTCCTGGCCTATATATAGATATGTTTCAAGTCCATAAGTGGCCGGGAAATAAGTTGAAAAAGTCAGGTTTCAGTTATCGCGACCAACGCGACACCTATCGAATCTTTTTTTCTTACTGATTGTATTGTTATTATGTTAAGTTTCAAGTGCCTAGGTCGCAAGACTTTTTTAAACGAATTCTGGGAATAGCTTGATCCATGTGCCACATATCGTCATCGTTTTGATCAAATGCAATATGCCACCGGGTTCTGAAAAATGTGTCAAGTTTCAAATATCTAGCTTACAGGAAAGTAACTAAAAAATCTAAGATTCACCCGGGTTTTCAGAGATTTTCAGGATCAGCGCACCACCTATCGGAATTTTGAATTTTAAAAAATTAGTTATCGTGTCCTGAACTATGTATATGCTAAGTTTCAAGTCCCTAGGTCGCTAGGAAAATAAAAGAAAAAATATGTAAATGAAAATACATACTTAAATTCGAAAAAAAAAAATCATAAACATAAATTTAAGTTTACACTTTTCTTTATTGTTTTATTAATTTATTTTTCAAGCAGTAAAGCCACCCATAAATTCTTTAATAAATCTTTTTACAGAAATTTTTATATCTTATAATTTGTAAACAAGCTAAATCTTCAACGTCATATAATGTAACGTTGTTCCTTTTTACTACAATACGATTTTTAAAAATTTATAAAAAAATACATGCAATGAGTTCTAATTGTGTTATGCAAATATGCTAGCAGCATGATTTAGGTGTTGTATTTACGAGATTTTTTTTTTTTAAATGATAAAAACAATTTTAAGTGCCTACAATAAGAATTTGATATTAAAATGTTATAATTTTAAAATTACTTTCAAAAAGGTATTAATTTGAAGCATAGAACGATACAGCAAATGATTTGTATGTTGAATATGTGATGGTAAAATAATGTATTCTTGGTTCTTGTTGTTGTTGTTCTGTCTTGCTGTTTTTCTTTGTTGTTCTGACTTGATTTGCAATTTTTACTTGTTCCTTTTTGCTCATTCGGTGTGTTGTTGTTGATTTTTTAATTTTTTTCCTTTTACTTTTTTCAGGTTAGACTTAATGGCTGCAATTAACAAATAGTTTTAAATATATCTCCAATTGCAGTTCATTCCTTTTTAGTAATACTGTGAATGGAGTCCTTTGCTTTGGCTGCCATCTTATCAATAAAATCATCAGCGGCTGAAATAAAGGAACATTTTTTAAAATTTGGTACGAAAAGGGTTTATTTTTTTTTTTTGTATATCACAAAAGTTGAAAACCTTTTGAAAAAGCCATACCCTTTAATATTTTTTCTTAATAATAAAATTTTCAAAGTGGCGCATCATTCTTATTCTTATTCAATTGACTCCAAAATTATATGGTATTCATTCTTAAAGGAAAGTTTATTCAAATAATTAATACACAAGAAGATAGATCGTCGCTCGCATGTCAAAAGCATGAATGTGCCATTTTGCCGATTTTGAGTTAATCAGTGAACTGGATTGACCATTGAATGATCCATGTTATATACAAATCTTGAATGAGATGCATAACGCGAAGCCACTCTAATTTACAAACAACAAAAAAACGGTTATGTAGAAAAATTTATTGAATATTCGAAAGTAGTCAACTTTTAAACTTGATTTCCCCAAATTTAGACTGGCATATTCATGATTGTGGTAAGCGAGCGACGATATTAGAATTTAGAAATACATATACAAATTAAAATTCGTGTTTTAGTGTATTTCAACTTCCGAACGGAAGGTCGCCCTATTTCAAAATATTTTTCAAACACGCCCTATCTCAGAAATCCTTTGAGAAACTCCCGGGCTGAAACTATTTTTCAATAACGCCCTATTTTGTTCAAGAACGCAATATCGCAAAATGTGTTTCAAAAACGCCTTATCTGAACGAAAATTCCATATATTTTCAATTGAGATAGGGCCTTTTTGATGTTGAATCAAATTTCGAAATAGAGCGTTATTAAAAATAATTCTGAGATGGGGTCTTTTAGAAAAATATCTTGAAATGTGTGATTTTTCCCTCAGCCATCGATTTGAAATATGTTAGCTTGTGTGTCATGTGATTCAGATAAATCCTATTAGAAACGAAATTACTCCCAAATGGTTAATTTAATGCCAAACCTTTCGATTTAAATAAGGTTGGGTGGGGAGTTTTTTTTTTATCATGAAACTAAGATCTGCCTAAGGAAGTTTACAGTTACCGTTAAGTACCGCAATATAATCCTAAACAAATCTTAGAAGTACCGCCTAAGTAATCCACACATTTTTCGAAATGTTTACCAGAAACGACCCAAGTGTCCCTGAAATACATATTCCCAAATTAATTTCGAAAATATTCCCGCAATATTCGAAATTTTTGTATACTAAAAGAAATCTCGAAAAAATTATCAAACAATCCCAACAGTGACGTTTTTGGGTGGTTCCTAAATCATACTGAGCTGGCCCTGACATCATTACAAAATGTTTTTGCAACGATCCCGAAAAGAAACCTCGAAACTGTAAATATCTTTTCTTCCTGGAAAAAGTAGCAAAATGGTTTCGAAATAAAAAATCGCGCGAAACTCTAACTATCACACTGAAACAGCTTGGCAATACTGCCAAACATTATCCAGAAGCTATAAAAAATAATCAGCAAATGATTCTGAAGCAATCCCAAATTAATTTCGAAAATATTCACGAAATATTAAAAAAAAAAAATTTATACTGAAGGCAATCTCGAAAAGATCATCAAATAACCACAACATAGTCACTAAAATAATTCATGGCTGGTTCAAAATCATGCTGAACTGGTCCTGACATCGGTTCGAACAGTTTTCGAAACGATTCCGAAAAGAAACCTCGACACTGTAAATCTCTTTTTTTCCTGAAAAAAAAAAATAGCAAAATGTAAACAACTTGGAAATACTGCCAAAAGTAATTATAAAGTTATCCAGAAGCTATCAAAAATAGTCAGCAAATGATTCTGAAGGAATCCCAAATTAATTTCGAAAATATTCACGAAATATTAAAAATTTGTTTATACATATATGAAGACAATTCCGAAAATATCACCAAACAATCACTACATTCACGATAATAATTCCTGCATAGTTCCTGACATCAGTTCGAAACATTTTTGAAACGATCCTGAAAAGAAACTTCGAAACTGTAAACCTCTTACTCAGAAATACTACACTACTATAATGGTCCCAAACATTATCCAGAAGCTTTAAAAAACAGTTTGCAAAAGATCCTAAAACGTTCTCAAATTATTTTCGAAATATGCGGACCTTTTTTTTTTTGGTACCGCAACTATCCCAAAATGAAACCTCAACGCTATAAATCTCTTATCTTAACGCTACCCTAATGTGCATGCATACATATGTACAATATATTAAAACAAGCATAAATAGATATTTATAAAAAAGCTACTCACCCCGATGATGTTTTAGAAAATATGGGCGTACAACTCTGTGATATAGCACAAATGAACCATTATTTTCAATTGGCAACATGCACCAGATGAGGAATGAGCACTGTAAATATTTTTGAATACTTTGTTAGTTTAGTTTATAATTTAAATGTATTCACTTTTAGTTTACCTTAAGTAACCAATAGAATGGTATGACAGAGGTCAAAAAGCCTGAGAAATATTCAATCAATGACAACATGGCATAAGTTACCCAATAGATTAACCATCTGGTATCGTCCAATTTTGTGCTCGACTCAATGGCGTGTATAGAGATGTAAGCAGGATATGCAACGCCAATTGTATTGCATAGCAATTGTGCACCATAGCCGAAAATCAAGTATAAAGCACAAAATCCAGCAGCACCTGTAAAGAAAAATGTTTCGATAGGCTTTTAAAAATATTGAAATTACAATTTTTTTAAATGCTGAAATAATTTTACAGAAAGCAGAAACATATTTTCACATTGATATACTTTACATCCTATTCCTAAAAGAAAAAAAATGTTCAGACCATTCCGAAAGAGTTCGATCACTTACTGATTGGAGATTTCTGTGACTTTGCCTGCCAAAGTTTCAAAAACGAACCATAAAATACGGGTTTCCTCAATAACTCGACATACTCAGAAAACTGCATTTCCATGAATTATTTAATATAAGAAAAAATATCTTTAATTTAAAGACTTTTTTCCTCAACTTAAGTTAATGTCGTCCTTAACCCAGCCAGCGGAGCCTTTGGGCTTTAATTCGCTGGACTATGGTCAGATCTGCGTAAAGCTCGTCCAGCTCATCGTTAAATTTCCTTCGGTACTCGCCGTTGGCATCACGGGAATGACCATAAATCTTCCGGAGAACTTTTCTCTCAAATACTCAAAGGGCCATCTCGTCCTCTTTTGACAATGTACATGATTCCGAGCCGTACATCAGGACTGGTATGATGAGAGACTTATAGAGCGCAATCTTTGTTTGTCGAGAGAGGACTTTACTTCTCAATTGCCTACTTAGTCCAAAGTAACACTTGTTGGCAAGAGTGATTCTCCGTTGGATTTCTAGACTGATATTGTTTTCGGTGTTAATGCTGGTTCCCAAGTAGACGAAGTCCCTCACCGTTTCAAATTTGTAGCTATCAGTGACTTCGCTGCCAAGGGGCAGGTGCGCCGATTCTTTCTTTGATGACAGCAGATACTTCGTCTTGTCCTCGTTGACCGCAAGAACCTCTTTTTCGCTTCCTTATCCAGTCCAATCGCAATTTAGCAGTGAGGAGAAGTGCTCCCTCAATAATTTAAGTACACTCTGTACGTCGGTTACTAGGTCGCCATTATTATCCTTACAGGAGCTAGCCCCGGGCTTAAAACCTTCCGTCATCCGCCGGATATTTTCATAGAATTTTCGGGCATCATTCCTGTCAGCCAGCATCTCAAGCTGCTCACACTCACTTGAGTTTTTTTGGGAAAAGTTTCAAAAAATATTAGAAAATTCACTTTTTTCCCATACAAAATATATGGGAAAGGGCGAAAAAATTGAGACCTCTAAGGGTTAATTTACAGCGCAAATTTTTTGAAAGGCTTATTTTCTCATCAATTACTAGGGGGTAAGACGCAAAATCAAATTTTTTTTTTGTATCACCCTAATGCACACTGTAGAAAAATTGCGAACCAATGCAGTATTCAGCAAGGCATCTAATCTTGAACCTTTTTTTGACCATACCGGGATTTCGGGATTTTAAAATGACGATCTCCGGATTTTTCGGGATTAGCTTTTGACGGTATCTAAAAAAGGTCGAGAGAGGTATCAAAAGAAGAGTTTTGACTCCGGCATGCATAGTGCAAAAGCTAAAACTCGATATTTAATTTTGTCTCGAGATATTTCAACTCAAAAAGGGGTCTGCACATAAATATCATGGGTCACGCCCCAGTTTTGGAATTGGACCCGGTAAAATGATGGGTTTTTTCTAGAAACTTTTCACTGAAATAAAAATTTTAATTTCCGCTTTCGGATTATTGACATCGAAGTCACAATGCATTTCGATGCCTAAGTACCCCTAAGGCCCCGGACTCTATGTGCCGAGATTGTCAAATTCAATTTTCTTTAGAAACCTATCCCAAAATTCGTAAATTTTCCACTGACGTTAAGGGAGAAACAAATATGCGAATCGATATAAACATAGTTAGTAAAAAAATAAAATAAAATTAACCAAGTGTTAGATTTCTTTGCTCGCCGTATAGTTGAACTAATTTATCTTGTAGCGGCTCAAACATTTCACTGATTTCAAAGCACTTTTATTGTTAAAAAAATAATGTATATTTAATTTTTTTTCAATGCCTCTACTAACTAGCACAAAAATTAGCACACTGTCATAAAATATATTCACTACAAATATTTGATACTCAATTTCAGCTGTTACAACACTCAATGCCTAGGGCTAGGCTAATGAGCTAAAGTTCTTTGGCATTTGTGTTCTTGTTCTTCATATCAAATATGAAAGGTTCGTGTAATTAAAATAATTCGTATATTTTGCCACGTATGTATGTACAAATGTTTGCAAATATGAGACAAAGTCTCGTTGGCGGCTGGTTGCAGTTACAGTTTAACAACAAATGAAGCATTCAACCTTAAAGCTTTCATATCAAGAGTGGCGGGAGAACATATGTAGGTGCGAAAGATCTAGATAATAACTACATTGTCTATAACACAGAAATCGATTGTGCGATTGATACTTAAGAACGAGATTAACAAAGTGAGTGGAAGATCACCCTGTTCAAAAATATTTTTTCAAAAACGCCCTTTTTCAAAATTGTGTTCAAGAACACCCTATCTGAGAATCAGTTTCAAAAACGCCCTATCTGCGGGAAAATTGACTTTTTGCTGAGATAGGGCGTTTTTGAATTACAGTTTTAAAAACATACCCCTCTACACCATTTTCACATTATAATGAGAATCCTTCAATTGTAAATGGGAAATTTTCATTTGAAAATCAGATTAGTCAATTTAAAATGAGAAAACTTCATTTCAAAATCAGATTAGTTAATTTACAATAAGAAAACTTCAGTTTAAAATGAGAAACCTTCATTTGAAAATCAGAATAATCACTTTAGAATAAGAATATTTCAATTCAAAATAGGAAAATATTATTTGAAAATCAAAATAGTCACTTTAAAATAAGAATATTTCATTTAAAAATAAGAAACTATCAAATTAAAATCAGAAATAAGACAAAAGTTTCAATTCGTAAGTATTCTCATTTTAAAACGAAAGTTTCTTATTTTCAAATGATGTTTTCCTATTTTGAATTGAAGTATTCTTATTTTAAAGTGACTATTCTGATTTTCAAAAGAAAGTTTCTTATTTTAAACTGAAGCTTTCTTATTTTAAATTGACTAATCTGATTTTGAAATGAAATTTTCTTATGTTGAGTTGAAGTTTTCTCATTTTAAATTGATAATCCTGATTTTAAATTGAAGGCTTCTTTTTTTAATGTGAAAATGGTGTAGGCGGTGCTATGACATTCAGTCAGCTTTGTAATGTTGCCTTTGAAAACGAGATAGAAAATCCTGATGTAAATATCAGCTGTTTTATATGTATGTATATCACGATTTCCTATAACGTTCTCAAAGGCAACATTCCAAAGCTGACTGAATGTCATAGCACTGTCTAGCGGGGTATCGTTGCTCGGATAAATGATTGACGACTTTTAGAAAAAAGTTTGGAGTTCAATTTCTCAAAAATGCTTCATTGCATTTAGTCCAAAGTTTGGGAGAATGTCCACGAAATTCTTTAATAAATTAATTTTTAACGGGTTTTGTTAATTATTTTAGAATTTATATAGGATTTTCTTCGGTAAAGTTTTGTCGTATGTTACATTTGGCAACAGTTTCAAAGGAACAATGTAAGGCATACGAAAAATAATTATCGGATTTTGGTCACTCAATATAGGAATCATTTGAGGGAACCAGCAAGATCGGACCGATAATACATATAGCTCCCATACAATCGATTGTTCATATAAACGGATTTTGGTAGATAACTCCTGTAATTAAACACGTAGGAAAGTGAAATTTCGTAACTATTGCTCTTTTAGAATGTGGAATGTCGATGTTAAATTCACACAGGCTGTAGGGGATCGAACAGTGAAAATCGTGACGCTTATTCATGAAAGGTATATAGCCTTCGGCACAGCCGAAGACAGCTCTTTACTTTTTTTTTAACATCGATGGCGTCAGGGAGTGGTCGCCATACCTTCTGTAGATCTCCATTTAATAATCAGGAATTCAATTACATATATGTATAACGATACCATGCACTTTCTTGGTACAGCCAAGAAATCACTATCCTTTGGAGGCTCATTTTAATATCGGGAACTCAAGCTTACCCACTTCTTCCACTTCACCCATTTCGGTATGATTTAGAACATTTTTGTTGGCGTTTGAAAATTATTTATTTTTTGCAAAATATTTAAAATTAATTTTGTACGGATTTTGATGTTATGAGAAAGAGAAAATTTACATCTTTCAAAATTGAAAACAGTAAAACACTGCTAAAAAGACACATTGATCAGCTTTTCAATACATTTTTTTGAAAAGATAAGGGCTCTTCTCTCTAAATTTGTTTCATAAAAAATACAAGAATTTGTTAGACTATTGTCAAAAAGTTTTTTCATGCAACAAGAAAATACGCGTTTTTTGTTCTTGTTGAACAAAATTTTGACAATTTTTTTTTAAACAATTTCCTGTGTTTTTTAAGAAAAAAAAAATTTGTTATTTTTTATAGACCCTTAATTCAATGGACTGAGTAATTTATAAGTTAAACTACACATTGGCAGCTGATTGGAAGATCACTAAATTTCAAAATATTTTTTTTTAAACGCCACAGCTCAATTTGAACTTTTGTTCTGATAAGGCGCTTTTGAATAAAATTCGGAAATAGAGTTTTTTTTTTTGAAAAATATTTTGAAAAAAGTCGATCGATGTGGATCTATGTACATTTTTCTTTCTGAGCTGAATTTATGCCGCCAGAAAATTGCCGTAAAATTGTTGCATAGTGTAAGGTCGATACATCGCTATATAACTTTTGAGCTAGCTGGTAGCGCTCTCAAATTCCGAGAGTCACAAGCAAATTAAATACGTTATCTCGTTTATTAAAACATTTTTATTATACATTGGGGTGTCTAATTTTTTATTTATTTTTACCCAGTTGAAAGCTCAAAATGAGAGATGAAAAAGCTCATGAAAAATATACAGTCTCTGAGAAATCTACGTATAATAAATTGACATATCTCGCTAGCTGAAATAGCTAAAATGATATAATTTTATAGGTGAATTCCCCTGCTGATTCTCTTATGATTTTTCCATAATTTTTTTTTTAAATTTAGCGTGGTACCGCCCCTTTTTAAAGGAGGCATTTTTGAAAATTCGACTGGTCGTAACTTTTAAACTGATTACGATAGAACGATGGAATTTGGCACAAAGCATACTAGTATCGTTGGGAGTATACCTGATAAAATTGGATAAAATCGCCCTTCAACCATGCTCACTTTCGGTATCAAAAATTTCGAAAATCACCTAAGTTGGCATAAAACGATAACGGAAATGGCTAAAATGACATAATTTTATAGGTGAATCCCCCTGGTCAATATATTATGATTTTTTTACATAACTATTAAATTCTCATAAATAAGAAACAGCCTTATGTAAATATGCACCCAAACAATTTTTAGCTATATGTATATAAATCATTTTTGAGATGAGTGAATGCTCACTGTAGAGAGGTTGATGTATTGCATGTATGCTTAAAACTTTGTGCATACTGAGAAAAAAATGTGCACCTTATATAAGGTATGAGAATGATGGGCCAAGAATTATTGTAAATTCTTTGGTCCAATGCACGCTTGCTTTGCTTGGAGAACTGTAAAAATTGTTTTGAGCTCTACTGAAATGTATGAAATCTGACCAAATAGCCTTATACGGCTGATACATTAGCGCAAATTCCGAATTAACTGCGCTTTTGGGAGTTAACTTGAGAACAATCTTCTTTATAAACTCCCAAAAATTAAGAAGATTTGAGCAGTTTTAAAAAATTTGCACTGGCAACACTCTGTACATAAATATACAACAACAGCAAGAAACACTAGAAAATTAAGGGTAGCTGACAGATAGGCGTTGCGCTGGTTTGTAAAATCCGAGTTTCGGCAGCTAGATGTCGCCGAGGTAGGTAAGAATATGGTGTAATAACAACCAAAGTAGTAATTCTCAATGCTGTTTATCTTCAATTTTATGTGTATCAGGGTAAAATTTGGATCTGATTAAAGAAGATTTATTGGAGATAATCTCCGTGTGTGTATCCATAGTATTACTTAAGACATTCGATATAGTATTAAAATACGGTTTATATGTCATCGAGAAAGGTTATGCCTTATTTTTAATAATCATTACTATAATTTTTGCTGTTTAAAAGATAAAGATATACATGGGAACGTTCACATTTTTTGCATCCCAAACCTTCTATACAATTCACCGAACGTATGTATTTAAAAAAAAAAAAACAGAAAAAAATTGTTTCTCTCTTAGCTCGTTTGAATCACAAAGTTCAAAGTCTCTGCGGTTATGCACAAGTACTCAGCTCTTTGTATTTTTGTGTAGAATGAAATTTCAATGTGCTAGATAACTTTTTATTGTGAACAGGTTTATCTATCGCATTTTGTATTCGATTATCTTATAAATAAACATGAATGTGTGAGCAAAGTTTCGAATCAATCATTATGAAAACACCCCACAGCCGGTGTTTAAGTACAGGAATGTGACAAGGGCTCTCTACCTGAGAGCGTTGTATGGAATTAGAATCTGTGCATGTATTTCAATGAGATTAATGATAAAGGCAAGGGTGAAGGGATGAGGAAAGAGGGAGGTAGGGTTAAAGGCAGATGCGAAAACTTTTTCAGATGGAAATGAAGACTTTGTTCGGGCAGTACGTCTACAGTGTCTACTATAAGTATGTATATCGACTGATGAGTAGAAGATTACCCTATTTCAATTTTTTTTTTTTTTCAAAAACGCTCCATCTCAGAATTTCTTTGAACAACTCTCTATTTCGGTTTTTTTAGAATGAATACATTTTCACCTGAGATAGGGTGTTTTTGAAAAAAAAAAAAAATTCTGAAATAAAGTGTTATTGAAAGAAAATTCGATGATCGGGCGTTTTTGAAAAATATTTTAAAATAGGGTGATCTTCTACTTAGCAGGATTAAAATACTTTTAAAATTAGCTTCAAAAACGCTCTATTTGAACGAAGATTTAGTACACTTTCACAAAAAAGTTGTTGAAAATCATTTTTTTTCTAGGTATTCGTTTTATCGTTTTTCAACTGTATATTGGAAAAATTTCAAAACTGAGTGGTGTAAAACATTTTTGAAAAACATCAAGTTTGTTGGCCTAATCATTTTTTTAATCCAAAAAAAAAATATAAAGGTTGAAAAAATCCCAAAACTTAGGTTAAAAGTTTTTTGAAAAACAACTTTTTTTTTGTTTTAAGGCTTTTTACCATAAAAAATATGACTAAAGATTACCTTATCATGAAAACGTATCAAAATTGCGAATACAAAAAATTTTATCTTTTTTACTTTGCTCAAATTTCGAAAATATCAGAAATTCTAAAAAGCAAAGGATTGTGGTGGTAAATCAAAAAAAAAAAAAAAAAAAAAATTAAATCATAACTTAATTTCGAAAATATCAGTTTATGTCACATAGAAAATAAAAAATAAAATATTTTAAAAAACTTTTTTATAAAACATGCAACATTGACCC
Organism: Campiglossa producta; assembly: GCA_964058755.1. Classification (NCBI taxonomy): domain Eukaryota; kingdom Metazoa; phylum Arthropoda; class Insecta; order Diptera; family Tephritidae; genus Campiglossa; species Campiglossa producta. Next base: position 100,186,249 of record CAXKVI010000004.1, read on the forward strand.
TTGCGAAAAAATTCAGAGGCTATAAAAAAGGGCACTCAAGAATTTAGAAAAAAAATATATAGGTTTTTAAATATTCGAAACCCATAAACTATTTTAACTCGAAAACTATTTCGTTTTTTTGCACTGCTTAATTCGAATATGAGAAGATTTGAAACTATAACGTATAAACGAATATTACGAGAAACTAGTTTTTAAAGTTTATGTTGGAAAATTTGTTCCGCAGTTAGAAAAAAATTACAATTATTGGGTGATCGGTAGTTTTTTTTCCAACTTTCGAACAAGATTTCAAACATATTTTTTCGTATGTTATAAATTGATATTTTTCCAGTCAGCTGCCGATATGCACTATATATGTATGTATGTACATTAGGGTGAAAAATATCGAAAACAAAAAAATCCGAAAACTTTTTAAAGAACTTGTGCAACTTTGACCGCTGTAATAAAAGCCAGAACTAGATATACCTAACCCGAGAATTAAAAAAAAAAGTTTAAACATTTCTTTCCAACTTTCGATTTTTACCTTAATTCACAAAGGCCCTAATTGACACATTTTTCGAAAAAGACTTTTTCAGTATGATATAGTGAAATACACACTCACTACAAATTTTAAGGAGTTACTAGCAGTAATAACGGAAATATTCCAAATTTACAAAGCATGCGTTCAATGTAAACAAATTTTTGTTTTTGCTTCTCCTGTAAAATTTTTTTTATGCCAGTTAAGGCTCATTTACACGGGTCGATTTTTATCGAACCACTTGTGTTCATCCCTTAAATACAAGGTGAAGATCGATCGAATTGCTGTTTACACGGTCGATTGAAAAAAGGTTAGAAAAATCGACCCGTGTAAACAATCCTTAAGGGCCTTTGTGAATTAAGGTCACGATATGTATTTGAAATAGGATGATCCAAACTCGATATGCACTTTTCATTAGGGTGATACATTTTTTTTTTTTTTTTGGCCTAGACTCTGTTTCGAAGTCATGCCATCTTAAACCGAGTTTAATTACATAATTTCTCACACAGTCAAAAAATACTACAATTTATACAAACCTAAGATAGTTTTTATAATAAAATCAATCGCTGCCTTTTCATCTCTTCGGCGCTTTCTACGCTTCGAAAAGTATTTCCAGATGAACATTTTTTCGTTTCAGAGATTATACCGTTGACACCATTAAAACTTTTTAGTTTAACTTGTATTAAAAGTGCCACGTACTAATTTATTTATATGTGATACGATAATTATCACTCTGTAATCACAATATGACGTCAGCTGATAATTATTCTTGAAATATCGTTGCTTATTTACGATTAAACTTGGATAAATGCCACTTATTTAATATAAATGAAATTATTAACTAAAATCACAATGTAACAAATAAAACAAATTCTTTCTCATTCCAAGTTAATAAACAAAGGCTTTGTAGGTACAATGAAAGAACGCAAAAAAACAGACATAGATAAAAATAGATGAAAGAATAAGCGAAAAAACGTGAATACCAATGAAACTGAACATCAACGTGGTTGCATGCATTACCCAGTGGCGTGGCCAACTTGGATCAGTGGTGGGATACATTTATATATCTACTGCTGAGTGAAAGATCATCCTATTTTAAAATACTTTTCGAGAATGCCTTTTCTCAGAGTTTTTTTTTTGTTTTTTTTTTTTTCTATAACGCTCTATTTCAAAACTTTGTTAAAAAACGCTCTATATCAGCAGAAAATGTTATGAATTTAGCATTACGAGCGGTCGTTTTTAAACTTATTCTGAGATATGGCGTTTTTAAACAAAATCTAAAAAGCAGCATTAGGTTTCGAAAACCATTTTTTGTAAATATCTCGTGATCTGATCTCGTGAAGGTTTGTTATGAAATTTCCAACCCAAAATGTATTCACAGGTTTTCTTGTAAGTGCGACGGTATTCGAGCTAGAGATGTTCTATGTGCATAATAATAAAAAGTACGCCAGCAAGTTGATTTTCAAAATGTTTATATTATAAAAGATTTCGATAGGTGGCGCGTGGGTCGCTTTGTTTGCAAAAATCGCATTGATGGTCCGATTTGGCTGAAATTCGGAATATATACCACTAAAAACGATATCGTTAATAAGAAATCCCGCTAGGTGGCACTGAGATTGGGTAATAAAACCTTAGATGGCGCGTAAGTCGCTCTACAGTGGATCTAGGATCTCGAAATTTTCATCATAAAAAAATCCGATAGGTGGCGCATGAATTTCAATTCATATTCGAAATATTGAATTCCCCGAGCTTTTGCATTAGACATTGAACTAACTTCCCGTTGATCTGGGGTATTGAAATTTTTACCATCGTTCAGGTTGCGGTGACAATGCGTTATACATACGAACCACACATCCTGTCTTCCGCAAGCCCAATTAGCGTATACAGCCGTTGAGCCCGATAACTCCTGTTATGACCCCAGTATTGGTCTTAGGTAAGTTAATTACTACTTTGTAGTGCTTAGTGTGGTAACCTCAGGTAATTGAATATGACAAATCAAACAGTGTTTTACTAAAATATAGATCTTAGGCGAATATGAATCCAATACGCTCCGGTGTTGTTCACCTTGTAGTACTAGACCGATGGTAGATTTCGTTGATCTCGGTTCTACCATTTTTTCTTTCGCTTGACGCAGACAGACAGTAGGTGTATCTGCTTTCCTACGTCTTTTCTTTTGGTCTCAGCTGACGGTCAGAAATTTTTTAGAACCAACAATAGTTGCTTCTGCTTCTCTGACTAACTTGTCCACATTCAGTAATCTAAACCAACGTATGTTAGCTGATGAAAGGATTTAAATCTCCCCAAGAGCTCAAGTACTAATGAGGCCTTAAGGGCAGATTGACTGTAATGACTACTTCCACCTTGAATATACTCGAGTATTCTCTTAACGCTATAGATGTCTTGGTGCGAAACCAAATATACATCCGGGGTTCATAAACCATTCCAGTGACGTTCTAGGCGAGTCCCCAAACTTTGGAGGCGTACCAGATGATCTTGTGTAAGGGGTGTAAGAGTAGGTCGCCTCCCCGTTGGTGCACCCTGGGTAACGCTAAATGACCTACATGGCTAGTTTCTTGTATTGCCGGTTCTACGAGAACGGTACCAGTACTTGTGCTGTACCCATTGTGCCGAAACGACCCGGGCCGTTTTCTTATATCGACCCGGCCAAGAGCAATACACTCGGGGTGACCCTGTCTGACATTTAGGCAGGACTACACCTCGCTACTACAACTAAGTAAAAGTAGGTCGCCTCCCAGTCGGTGCACCCTGGGTAACGCTAAATGACCTACATAGCCTGCACGGCTAGTTTAGTTTCTTGTATTGCCGGATCTACGAGAACGGTACCAGTACTTGTGCTGTACCCATCGTGCCGAAACGACCCGGGCCGTTTTCTTATATCGACCCGGCCAAGAGCAATACACTCGAGGTGACCCTGTCTGACATTTAGGCAGGGCTACACCTCGTTACAACAACAACAACAACAACAACAACAACAACAACAACAACAACAACAACAACATCTTGTCTCTGTAACCCCTTAGTTTAAAAATAGGGGCCAGCTGCCCCACTGAAATCCATAGTATACGCCTATGACGGTCAGTGAGATTTTGGATGATTAAGTATTGAATTCAAGTCTGCCGCGTCATAAGCAAAGGGACGAGAAGAGAGTACAAGTATACCTCCGTATCGTCAAGTGGTTTCAATTTTTAAACAATGATAGAAAAGAGCAATGAGAGTAATTGAAAAAAGATGTTAAGTAACATCCGTAAAGGTCCCCTAAATTAGTTGCGACTACACATTTTCATGTGCCTATTATAGGAGGCACCAATAATGCAAAAGCATGAGTTTTACACTAATTATAGTCGTGTGCCCTACATTGGTATTTTGTGCGCTATTTTTAATAATAAAAAAATCAATTAGTTTGCATACATATGTGTTGTAATAGAACGGAAGATAATGCCAACATAAGCAAATACGGCCAGCTTCCACTAAGCGTAGTTACTTACCCAAAAATAAATATAATCTGGGAACGTTTGTCTTAGCTTCGACAAGATCGAATGCCTGCGTCCATGGCTTGCTGGGATCAGCGAGTGCTGTTTCCACGGATTTCTTATATTTGTCCGCCAATTCATGTGCTTTTTGTGACATCGTTGTTGTTGTTTTTTCTTCTAACTTTTAACAATTTTGTTAGCTCTCAATTCTTTTGATTTTGTATGCTTGTTTAAAGCTATTGCAATCGCTGCTTCACCGCTAGTTATGTGCCGGGGAGTGCAAAATTTTATTCCAATTTTTATTTAACTTTTTTTTCGACCAAATGTTTTCCACGTTCCCTTTACTTTTTACTTTTTCTTTGACGTGTTGATTTTGTTGGTTTGACGTTTGACAGCCAATAGTGATGTTGAATTGTTAATAAAAACTGGCGCCGTGTCTAGTTCATAACTAGTGATTTTTGATTTTGTCACTCAGTGAGTGAGAAACACAATTAAAGGCATAATATATTGTGACGAATTCGATGATTCCTTGATTATTTTACCTCAGTTCGATCACTGTACGTTAAATAAAACACTCCGATTCTGCTTAATAAGTAGTACGCTTTATTCAGTACTAAAAAACCGTAGTACAATATCGCGGGTTAATTCACTGTTCAGTACTTCACTGTACAACACTTCAAAATAATCTGAATGAAGTGCGTTGTCTTTACGCGGTTTATATACCCTAGCAGACAGCAGCTTCACAACCTAGAAATGTCTACACATTTCTGGTTTATTAGTGCAACAGTGTTCTCGAAACGTTTATCTATCGTCATCTCCTCTTTGTGCCACATTCGCAAACATGCAAGCTGCCTCTCCCTCTCTCGCTCTCACGTCATGTATCTAAACAGCTGTAGTTGTGGTAGTGACGCTAGTGGTGGAAATACGCTAGAGTTGGGAGATAAGCGATTCTTGAAAACATTCGCCACAATATGCAATATATTCCTTTCCAGGTATTTAAGCTACAATTTGAGAAGACAGCAGCTGTGAACAACTGGGACGCGGAAGACAAAGTCGCTGCTTTATTTGTGGCATTGAAAGGACCTGCAGCCGAAATCTTACAGACTATTCCAGACGCTGAAAGAAACAACTATGATGCGTTGATGGGAGCCGTTGAAAGACGTTACGGAAGCGAGCATAGAAGGCAGATACATCAAATAGAGCTACAGAACCGCTTTCAGAAGGCGAATGAAACATTGCAGGAGGTTGGGCCATCTGGCAAACGCGGACGCACCAGCGGAATACATCGAGAGGGTGAAAATACAAAGTTTCATCAATGGAATACGTGATGTGGAGACAAAGCGAGCCACATATGCAAATCCAAAGAAATCATTTACTGAGACGGTATCACATGCTCTAACTCAAGAAACCGCATCTCTTTTGAGCAAACCAGTGTACAAAGCTCACCGCGTGGAAGTGGAGACGCCAGACTTGGTCAACAAAATCGACAAAATTTTGGAAGCATTGAATGGGGCACAGAAGAAAAATGAAGCAGCCATTAAATGTTTCAAGTGTGGAAAGTCTGGCCATATTGCGCGTTATTGCAACATCGGCTCCAGAGACTTCGGCAATGCAGGTGGACGTAAGGGTAACACTGGAAGAGATGAGCAAGATGAATGCCCCATAGTTTCTATCTCGCAGTTCAGAGGGAAAGCAAGTAATGTTACTGTTAGAGGTTTCTTGGACGGAAAAGAGCGGTTACTCACTGTGGATACTGGCGCATCTTATTCCATCATTACAAGTGACTTGGTCCATAACAGAGTAAGATCATTGCAGGATGCAAAGTGGCGGACAGTTACTGGTGAAAGTAAGCTAGTCCAGGGAGAAGTGCGGTGCAAAGTTGTGATTGGGAATGTGACTACATACCACAACTTCTTAGTAGCGGATATTGTGGACGAAGTCATCATTGGCATCGACTTCTTGGCTGAAAGAGACATTCACATAAACGTGAGAAATAGAGTTATGACATACAATGGCCAAGAAGTACCTCTGATCTTTGGACACAACATTGGGTATTGCACCAAAGGAGTTTCATTGGAGGTGAAGCATAGGAACACTCGGAAAGCAAAGGTACCTCCTCGCCCAATGGCTTCGATAGACTAATGCCTACTTGAGAATATTTGGAGAAGTCAACAGGAAGATTCAGATCTGGCATGTGTGATCCGAGGGCTTGAGCGAAACCAACGACCAGCAAGAAAAGAAATGTCAGCGGAGAGTCCAGTTGCCAAGTCATATTGGGCGCAATGGAAGAGTTTACGTTTGGTATCCGGTTGTTTGCATCGAATATGGGAGAGTGAGGATGGTCAATGTGCTCGGAAGCTTATAGTTGTTCCAAGGAAACGGGTGTCTGATGTTCTCCGGGAAATGCATAACGATCCAAGTGGAGGCCATCTAGGAGTCAAGAAGACCTTGGAGAGGATTAAGCAGACATTTTATTGGGTTGGTTACGGTCAGTCGGTAAAGGAGTGGATTGCCAAATGCGATGAGTGCATCAGAGCAAAGGTGCTGAGGTCCACGAGTCATGGTCGAAGGAGGCAGTGCAACTCAGATGCACCGGTTGAGAGTATTACCTTGGATGAAGCTGGTCCATTCCCCAGAATTATAAGCAAAAACATGAAAACCAGGTACGACAAAGCAATGGAAACGGAAGGATTCCTGGAAGGAGATTGAGGAAATTTTAGTATAGACTCGCACAGCTAGAAAAAAAACGGTTTTTTCAGAAGGATAGGGGAGCTTTTTCTGAACACAAATATATAATCTTAGCGTAAGGAGCCTTATATTTACTGAGACGGTATTGAAGTTTTGCAAATTTTGCATGGCACTATAGGTAACTAACGCACAATTTTTTAAACTAGAGTTCGCCCAGTGGTTGAAATTCAACCACAAAACCTTATTTTATTTTCCTACCTTTTTGCTATTTCTTAAATTTTCCTTTCTTTTCCATATTTTGTATATTTTTGGTTTCTATACATTCCTATTCATTTTGCCTTTTCCTCCCTCTTTACATCATTCAGTAATACAGTTTCAGTGTTGATAATTATTTATTCTTCTTAGGTCGTCTTCATACGTATTTCTTTCCTTTTCTTTCCTTAGCATTAATTTGCTTTTATTTCCTTTCCTTTCCTTTCCTCTCCTTTCATCTCAATTTATTCCCTTTGCTTTTCTTTCCTTCTCTTCCCTTTTATTTCCTTTCCTTATCTTCTCCTTTCATCTCAATTTATTCCCTTTGCTTTTCTTTCCTTCTCTTCCCTTTTATTTTCTTTCCTTATCTTCTCCTTTTCTTTCCTTTTCTCTTCTTTCCTTTTCTCTTCTTTCATTTCATTTGATTTCCCTTCTTTCTTTCTTTCTTTCTTTTTTGTTCTTTTTTGTACTTCTCTCCTTACCTTTCCTTTCCTACCGTTTCCTCATTTCCAACAAATTTTATTTTTTTACTTTCAATCACTTTTCTATTTCTGATTTTACTTTTTTTTAATTTTATCAATTTTCCATTTTATTTTATTTCACTAAGTCTAGCCACGAAGGGCCTTGTGCATGATCTAGCTTATTTGTGCTTTTTTTTTTTTTTAATTTGCTTCTCTGAATCCCCACGCACAGATTTTGTTTTTGTAAACACTGTTTGTACCTAAGCTCAATAAAGTTGACGCGCTGGCTCATGTTATCTTATTGCTGCCAACAAAACAACTCACCCTACTGCAATGAATGCAAACACAACAATGCAAGTGGTCATACCTACATACATACCCCCATAACAGCGGCTCTATAAAGCGAATGCGTGTATATCACATGTAGTGGTGTGATTTTCAAATCATATAATTAATTTTTTTAAATTTTTGGTTTGTTGTCGAACTCCCTGCTCGGCGAGACATATCGATACATACCAAGTTTTATATACCTTAGAATTGTGGTTATTGCAAAAAAGGGAGAAACCTGTTATGTTTGCGCATTTATATATAATAGATTTCACGCATTTTTCCGCATAATGGTACCATAACACTTATGAATTGCATATGATTAACAGAAAATAATATTCATATGTATACATATTCATCTATTTTCACAAAATTATAAATTTTCACCATCGCACAGCTATACACAGATATTTCACAACAAATTTGTTGTCAAAGAAGGATGTTGCCACACTTAAACAAAAAATAAAAAACATATTTTTTTTATTTCAACACCTTTTCGCGTAGGCGGCTTTCGGCCGCGCTTATTTCAAATAACCCTGGGCTACGCCATCCCATGTCCGGACGCGTGCACCAACTGCGGCTACCGTCGCAGTGAGTACTTCTGCGTAGTAAACCCATTTGGCGGAGTCCGGACATGTGCTCTAACCGTGGCTACCGCCACGGTGAGTCCTTCTGCGTAGTACACCCATTTATTTTAGTATAGGTGAGGCTTGCAAACCCTATTCAAATACTTAATTGGTGCGCATGAAAAGTATTGTACCTTCATTTCATTTTTTATTAAAATTTTTTGAATGTGGCAAAACTCTTTCAATGTCAAAAACGGTACATACATATATATACATACAAAAAAAGCGTGCAAAATTTACTAACTTTAACAACGTTTTACCGGAGAACTATAAACCGCCTGACTCTAAGACCTATATATTTGTGATCTGGAGAACTCCCTCTTTCGTTCCATACCAAAAACAGTCCAAAATTCGTACGAGTCTAAACTAAATCGCACCCAGGAGATTTAGTATTCCTATACGGGCCACAGTGTACTAGGGTATATAAAAGCGCAAAGACAACGCACGTCAATCAGTTTATTTTGAAGTGTTGTACAGCCAAGAACTGAACAGTGAATTAACCCGCGATATTGTACTACGGTTTTTAGTAGTGAATAAAGCGTACTATTTATTAAGCAGAATCTGAGTGTTTTATTTAACGTACAGTGATCGAACTCAGGGAAAATAATCAAGGAATCATCGAATTCGTCACAATATAAAGTATGTTTGGCAATTAAATATTCTGGTGAGCAACTATTGTGTCAAACGAAAATTAACAAATGAATTAACCCTTTATGGTGCACCCCATGTAATTTAGATATTATTTTACTTCTTCAATATATTGAATACATTTTGATTTGAGGTATGTTGAATCGAATCTAGGGTCATATTTTTTAAAATATCAAAGAGAAATACAACGTCGGCGTATCAAAAGTTGGCACAAAGTGTATTTTGCCGTATCCTTCGGATATTTTGTTACTAAGGCATAATATCCCGCAGCTTTTTGACAATCCCGGGATTTCCTGATTTGAAACTGACAATACCGGGATTTTCGGGATTGTCTCAGATAACGTCAAAAAATATCGGAAGAATTATCAAAATACGGGTTTCTTCCGCTTTAGGATTATTGAAATCAAAGTCAGAACGCGTCTTTTGATACCCCTCCCGATATTTTTGAGCGTCGGGGTGTAAGAGTAGGTCGCCTCCCGGTTGGTGCACCCTGGGTAACGCTAAATGACCTATATGGCCTACAGGGGTAGTTTCGCGTATTGCCGGTTCCACGATCACGGTACCAGTACTTGTGCTGTACCCTGTACACCTCGTTACAATAACAACAACGTTTTTGAACGTGTTTCAGCAGTTTCATGTGATGGTTTTTATTCAAATACAGGAATCTTGAAAGACCGGGAGGCCCGGGATTCAGGATCGGGATTCCCCAGACACGATGTCTTCGTGAGCACCCACTTCAAAAGTAAGGCTATATATCTTTTTAGATTTTTCTCTACGTCTTTTCCATGCTCAATAATCCAGCTGGGGGCAAATTCGTGTTCTATTAAGTGATAAAATGAAAAGAAGTTTCGTACAAAACTAATGAAAAGAAGCTTCAAATTTATTAAAATTTTTAATCACGTTATAATTTCATAGAACGAGAATTGTCTCTCCCCCCCCGGTCTGGATAAAAACGGGTTCACATCTCCCTACTTTACCAATACAAAAGTTTCCCTCTGAGAAATTATATGAGAATTCTCTAGAAGGTTTTGTACATGTTTATTAATTTAAATTCAAATTTCTCCAATGAATCGTATTTTTGATAATTTGTTAAATAAGAATCAGTTGAGGTTATAACTGACTGATTTCTCCTTTTTAATAGTGTGCTTATATGGTAGAATACACTTAATTATTTCTGCAACTGGGTATTCAAAAAACAGCGCAAAAATTAGAGCTAAGATTTGCGTCAGAATGAATACCACTATTATCTGGCCGGTCTAAAAAAAATTAATAAATTAATACTTTTGCTTTATGAAAAAAGAATCTACTTACCAAAAATAAGCGATTTACATAAATCGGCTGTCTATAAAATCCACCTACTACGCGCAACACGACAAGGTGCCAAAGATATGCTTGATATGAGATTTTTGAAAATATACGTAAATGTGGTGAAGAGCAAAATTCATAGGCAATCCCTATGAGAAGAAATATACATATATATATTTTCATATTTTAAAAAACAAAACTTACATCCTAGTTTAAAACACATGCCCAAAACTAACGCACAACATATTAGCACCCATATATTCCGATAGAGGCTTGCGAATAAAGCGACAACAATTGATGGCTCCTCAAATTCGAACGACATAAAATAAGCGGCACCAAAGAGTATCCCAAAAGCAAATGGAAATAAGAGATACCAACCAAGCTCGTATCGCAATACACCTCGGTATTTACTGTTATTATTCCGCAATTTCATATAGAGCTCAGCAGTTATAATGCCAAAAAAGTAACCGCCAATATTTGTGTAAAATGGCGTATAAGCTTGGTAGAAAGTTTCAGCATAACGAAAAAACATATAACGGTAATTTCTAAAAGAAAAAGTTTACTGATTAATAAGCATTTTAAAATGAATTAAATATAGAAATGGACAATAACTTACTCTGGATTTGTATGATATATTGGTTTGAGGTTTAAAAAGTATGTAATGAATCCTGTGACAGAAAGGGTCCAAACTAAGAGAGTAGAATAAACTACTGTACGCAATTTAGGAAATCTAAGGTACAGCAAAAGTGTCCATATAAAATTGGTAAATTTTTTATATTAAGTTACTTACTTGCTATTTATAATCATTACTATAAGAAAAAGTTCAAAAAGCTGCATATCAGCTGCTAAATACCAAGTTTGATGTGAACACTAAGGATAAAAAAAAAAAAAAAAAATACCAGAAAATTTGTTATATAACTATAAAACTAATTACATACACTCTCCTCGAGTAGGTAGTTATTGACGAAGAACACATTCTTCCACCAATACTCGCGACAAAATATGCGTTCGGCTTCGACATAGTGCCTCCAAAACGGTCCATTTTGTAGACGAACAAGTATAGTCGAATTGAAGAGTATCAGCATTATTAGCGACGGCAAAAGTCTTTACAAATGCGAAAATAGAAATTAAAAGAGGAAAATAGTTAACAATTATTATTACCTTAAATATCTGTGAAAGAAGATTTTCATATATACAAAAATACAATCCACTATATTTGTGTTGATTTTAACTAAACTTCTTTCTTTAAAATTGACATATAGTAAAAATCCACTCATAACAAAAAATATTTGTATTATAGCTGCTCCATTTTCAATAATAGCAGTTTCGGGACGATAAAAAAATTGTTCGAAAAATTCGGGATTGTCGACCTGTATGGCCATAAAAAATATAAGGCAGTGCACAAAAATCACTAAAAATACTGCAATAACTCGAAAACCATCAAAGAACTTCAGATCTATTTCAGTTTGGCTGTTACTTTTTGTAGAATCGCTTATCCGATTAAAGTTGCGGCAAATTGAAAATGATAGCAGTAGTTGTTGAACTAAAAAGAAAAATATAAATATTAAAAAAAAAAATGCATTATTTTGACTGTGGTCCGCGTTTTTTGTGTCTACAATTCAATGAGCTACCTCTAGTTTCAGGTTCCGTTTTATAAAATGTGTCTTTTTGATTACAGAAGGGCTGTTTGATCTTCAAGAGATAATCATAAATACTTGAAAATATCGAGCATAAAGCAATAATTCCAAATATTGCATAAACCATGACATCTAGAGCATCTATGAAAAAAAACATACGATCAAATCTTTCATTAGTATAAGTACCTTTAAGCACCCACCGTGCTTCAGTGAATCGTTGGCTTCCTCACAATATTCAATGCTTGTACGCAATTCCAAACCACATTTTTCTTGAAATTCATAGTTAAGGCAAGCACTTACGATTTTCCCATACTGAACGCGTTTATCACTTTCTCTTTTATGCACGTTAATATAATAGTTAAGAAGCTAAATTTAACTTTGAATTTAAAAATTATAAAAAGTTTAAAATTTTGTAAACCAACCTCAATATCTTGAACGACTCCATTTCGGGATAACTCATTTACTCGAAATTTCGATAAAGATTGTAATGATTTCTTGCAGTGTGCCAAGCACACTCCAAAGAACAAACGATCGTGCCGGAAATGATGTTCGTTGTCAGCAGAAAGCTTCGCAATTTCAGTCCAAAGGCTTGATGACTCATTTCCTACAACTTCTGCATATACAACACAATACGTACTTTTATTATATTGATTGGCCTTTTCAGAGTTAAGGCAATGATCATATTGATCAAATTTATATAGTGACGGCATGTTTTTGTAAAAGGACACTGCAAATAAGAGGTTAAACAAAGTTGCAGTTAAAATATTATCGAATCAAAAGTTAAATAAACTCAACTGAGTTTTCAAATTATAGTTTGGCTTAAATTTTAGTGGATATTTAAATAAACTTACTGTTAAATTGCCCAAAAACCACATCCTCCAATAATAAATTGATGAAACTGAGAAAAAAGAGAATTTTATAGTTGTGCATTTTCTAACCGATTTGCTTAAAATGTTTGAGGATTTTATTTGATTGAAAGCAATAGTTGCATTTTGAAATAATCCGTTTCTACAGTTTTGCATGTTCAATTGTCACGCTTCAACAGTGTCCATCAAGTTTTGTGACAACCGTTAATTATGTGCATGTATGCATATTGCTTGATCGACAGATGAAGATTCACTTTCAGTTAGATGTAAACTTTCTTATATTCTACAAAGCTTAGCGGTTGTAGCTGGATTAAAATGGGATGGAGCAAAAAAGTGTATAACGCTGATACAGAATTATGTATAGGTTAGGTTCAAGTGGCTGCCGCAGAGGCACACTTGGGCCAGTTTTGAAAGGCCCGTTCTGATACCACCAACATTAGGCAAGGAAGTCCCGGGACCCGGCCATATGTAGAATCCCTTAGTTACTGGGATTATCCACATAGCAGAATGCCGGGACTGACACTCTTAAACCGACACCGTTACTTCTCCTCGAACCACTTAGATGACTTTATGAAGGCCATTAAGTCCTTTATTTCCAGCTCCGCGATCTGGCTTAGGCTATCCAGGAAGGGAACTCCCAAAAAAAAAAAAACGCGTTCTCGCGCCGCTTAAAGCTGGGAAGTTGCCTCCTCATCGTTTTCGCAACTCCTACAGCATCGTCGGTGGGGCACACCTAGCCTTTCTGCGTGCCTACCAATCAGGCAGTGCCCGGTTAAAACACCTATTAATATGGAGATTTCTCTCCTTCTTAAGCGGGCTACTCACCTGCCACGAAATGTCAAACGCCATATAAAAAAACGCTTAAGAAATGGTCAAGAACTGTTTTCACACGTCAAATTTTCTTGAGCCAATACTCAGCTCATAAGAAAAAATATTACAATTTTCGATGGTTGGCAACGCCGGTTTACCTCAAGAAATAAATATGCTCGTATATATTTCTTGAGGTAAACGTGCAGATCCACGGCAAAGGTGAGTACATATTTCGCTAAACATATTTTGTACATTTTTATAGGAGTAATTTTCAAAAAAATGGAAAATTTGGTAAACGTCAAAATTTCTTGACCAGGCACAAGAAATATATGCTCGTTTTTTTCTTGAGGCATTTCTTGGCAGGTGGGTAGCCTGCTTGAATCTGCACGTTTACCTCAAGAAATATATACGAGCATATTTATTTCTTGAGGTAAACCGGCGTTGCCAACCATCAAAAATTGTAGTATTTTTTCTTATGAGCTGAGTATTGGCTCAAGAAACTTTGACGTGTGAAAACAGTTCTTGACCATTTCTTGAGCGTTTTTTTATATGGAGTTTGACATTTCTTGGCAGGTGAGTAGCCCGCTTCAGGGCGTAAATGCCTCTAGATCTTTTGTGATCCCATTTTGGCCAGGGTTGTTTGGATATCCGGCACCCTGGGCTTTGTTGCCATCTTTCTTCTTCTTATCAACTTTGGAATCAAATTTTGTTGAATATGAAGTAAGGCATCCCCTGGATTTGAGGACTTTAAAATGACAACTCTGGGGTCAGGGGATTTTTCTGGACTATCTCAGATACCGCCCAAAAAGGTTTGAAGAGGTATGAAAAGACGCGTTTTGACTTCTTCCAAGAGATATTTACAATTTAAAACTTTTCACTTAAACAAAAATTTTAAATTCCGCTTTCGGATTATTCAAGTCGATGTCAACATACGACTTTTTATACCTCTACCGACATTTTTGGATGTGTTTCAGCAGTTTCGTGGGGTTATCATAAAGTATTTTCCGGATGCCGAGACGAAAAAATGTCCATCATCTTTTTTTAAATAAATTTATAGGTAAACGTAAAATGGAAAACATTTTTACACCATAGAAAAGCTGATTTACACGGGTCGATTTTTGTCGTTCGAATTGCTATTTACACGAGTAACGGCGAAAAATCGACCCGTGTAAATAAACTTTAACTAAATTTAAATTTGTTACCCCATCATCAATTCCCGAAAGGGTTAACTGTCGTGTAATTTGCAGAGCTGCCAGTCGTTTTTCTTATATGCGATTGCAACTCTGTACACGAATGAAACTCAAAAGAAATTCAGAAATTATACGACGTCCACGACATCATTTAACACTTGGTCGTCTGAGAATCGGTACGTTTTTCTATATTTGCAGTACGGTGAGCAGCCATAATTTAGGCACTTGTAAAGTTTAATTATTCAAATAAATTATATTTAAGCAGTTGTGCATAGGTTGTAAATAAATGTTTGTGTTTTAAAAGTATTGTGAAAATGCAAGCACATGTGGCCAAAGTGAATTAAGTGTAATTGAAAAAATGAGGCCGCCTTCGCTGCAGCGGCAGTTGTCTCATTTTTTGACGTGCCAGCAAGTGAAAAATGTGCAGTCGGCTTGTAGCGACAGCGGCGTATTTGCGTTGGCGTTCGACGCGAGCAGTGTGTGCGCGCCTACCACAAATAAAAAAAAAACAGATGACATGAAAGACTTTTTTTTAGAAATGCATGTGGTTCATTAATGAATTGTTGAGTAAACAATTGTTAGCGGAAAAAAGTGTTATTTTATATGAAATGAAAAATATGATAAAACACACATGGTTGAAAATTTCTACTACATAGCGATATTGTAATAGCAAAAGGTTATCAGTGATTTTGTGAGACTGCACTTTTTGTACAATTGTTGTTTTAAAATAAATTAAAATGGCAACACTGTTGTTTTTGGTACGTGGAAGTTTTGTCGGCTGTGACGGATGTTGGCGATTTTTGGACACTGTCTCAGCTAGCGTCGCTGCTAACGTTTAATGCCAACGATGCTGCGGGAAACACGTTTTTCTTTTCATTCTTGCTTTTCAAGCTGCTGCTGCAATTACAATTATCAACGAAAAAAATAAAAATTGCATTTTTTAGGTGCAACTCAAGAGTTAACTTTCCTCAAAAGTTGTGTGTGTTGTGTGCCACTTTAAATACAATTCCAATTAAGGCAAGTTTATTTTTGCCACGCGACACAAATTATAGAAGTTGGAGAATAGAAGAATACCAAATACCAAGTGATGAAAGAGGGAATATAATAATATAGCCAAAAGTGCCTACGTGCATGCATATGGACAAAAATACAGATAGATCCATCTTTAAATGTGTATGCAATTGAAAGTTTTAACCAAAAAATGTTACGCCTACAGGGTAGGGGGATAAGAACATATCCGGGTGGGGTAGCTTGTCACAGGAAGTGACTAAAACATTCATCGTCCCAAGTTCCGGCGTCGACGAGGGGTAGTTCCAGCACCGGAGCGCATCGCCTTCGTATCCGTCAAAGGACAACCAATATCAGTATAATGTTTGGTTCACCACTCCCCATTCCATGAATATGTTTAACGGCTAAGCAGGGCCCATACATACTATTGCGGCAGCTACCACCCACGAAATCATTGCAATATGGAATATCTGTAGTGCTTATATTCTAAGTCATTCGAATTTTGCATTTAAAATGGGATGATACAAATTATTTGCACTGAAAATGTTGATAACAATATGTCAGGCAAATCAATTGAAGACCAACACACAGTGGTATATACAGATATACTACATATTTGTATAGTTATGTTGTTGTAGTTGTAGTTGTAACGAGGTGTAGCCCTGCCTAAATCTCAGACAGGGTCACCCCGAGTTTATTGCTCTTGGCCGGGTCAATTTAAGAAAACGGCCCGGGTCGTTTCGGCACGATGGGTACAGCACAAGTACTGGTACCGTTCTCGTAGAACCGGCAATACAAGAAACTAGCCGTGTAGGCCATCTAGGTCATTTAGCGTTACCCAGGGTGCACCAACGGGAAGGCGGCCTACTCTTACTTATAGTTATCTACGTGCATACCTTGCGGTACTACAGCGATTGCCGCAGAAACCATTTGATATGACTGCTGGAACAAAGTTGGCCATATCACACCTTCCTTCCCGGATTAAGGAGATCAATAGTTATAATATGTGAGAGGAATCATATCTGTAGGTCAATGATCAATTTGAACCTCATTATCCTCAGGCATATCCTAAACCGGAACTCGCAGGGAGGTGCTGGGGGCTCTCCAAAAGCAACAGATAAGGCTATTTGCCGGCCGATATTTCTCTAACTGTAGATAGTTAGTTAGGATGCTACCTGCCAAAAAAAACCAAATCAAATCTGGTATCTCGTATACGAGATAAATACTTATGAGCACTAAGTTTCACCTACACGGAAAATAAGTAAATAGCGTAGCGACGAAATACTTCAATGTTAGATAACGAATGGATGTGATTAGTTGACAGTTTCTATTGCACTGCGATAAACCTAGACATCCTAAGTGACATCTGTTGAACGCTGATCCACCGCCACCCCGCGACATATGGAAACATTTCCGTAAGCTACACATAATCGCTATTCACACCGTGTTGGTAGATGCTTCTAACGGGTTTCGGCCTATGAACCCCGTTGTAATTAGCTGAAGAATACAGTGCCCGCCAAGGGAGTCGCAAGTCACTCTGACTCAACTTCGAAAGGCATATTGTAAAAGGTTAAACTCTTACCTATCCGGACGTTATACCATTATAAGGAAACATCTCCGTAAGCTATAGCCGAAATCCACAACGATTCGAGCATTAACCTCAGAGCAGCGGAAGTGCTGAAACAGAGATTTGGATACTCGAGACACTCTGGCGGAACATCGACATTGATGTTATAATAGGTTAAACTCCTCCCTATCCAGACTCAATCCCATTATACCAATATACGTCCTGCAAGTCATATATCACATGATATTTCAGGCGGCAAGACGGCTCGACGGGATCAAGCTAGTATCATAAGGTTCAGTTGAGGTAATACCAGCAGGCTCATGGGTCGGAAGGGGACTGCCAACTCCGGTAACATTCGTGAAAGTTCAAATTATTTTAATGCAATCATCGTCGAGGGAATCGCTAAATCGATTTTATAACGCCAGAAACACTCCCGTAGAATTAAGACAAGTGCTGAAATGAAACGATCTCGTTAGACGTTTTTATTACTTACTTACTTAAAACAGCGTTTAACAGCCTAGGCGATTTTGGCCGTCCGTTTTTATTAACAGAGTTTGTTTAATAGTTTTCAGTTAGTTAGTTATAACGTGCTCATTAACACTTAAACATTTTTATCAACAGAGGTTATGAATTAGTTTTAACTTAGTATGGTCGTTTGTATTTACCTACATACATACATAAGTGTGATTATAAACTTTCTCTTTCTAATAATCTTTTTTGTACAATTTCATTTACTTTCAGTAGAGGACAGCCAAAGTTATCAAACTGGATTTTATCGCAGCAGTTAAATAGGACGGATTTTTTGGAATTTACAGTACAGTAAGTTTATTGCCCTTTCTTTTATTTGTACAAGCATACATACATACATATGTACATCAAATAATAATATTGCTTATGTAATTAATGTATAAGTAGATTTAGGTTTGAAAATTGTTCGTTAACAATTTCAGTGTGTAGGGCATAGATTGTCATGAATAGAGTTTGACCATATGGTCAAGGTGTTGCATGGGAAGAGAAGCTATGTAGGTAAATAAAAAAAAGTAATTTTTATGATCAACTGCAACAGGTTTTAAGCGGTGAAAGTATACGGAACTGTAAACGTCATCTTTGCTGCAAACTGCAGGTTTCTTTGCATATTTTTGTACATTTGTTTTATGTTTTTCGTTATGTACCTACAAATGTACATACTAGATTGGACCAGATAACAAAAATATAATTTTATCTTGAAAATTATGTTGTGACCGTAATATTGGGGGGGATTCATCAAACCTTATAAACACCTTATAAAGCGTGTAAACGTATAAATTTATCAAGTGTTAAGATTTGAATGGACCCTGCAGCGAAACCTCAAACTAGTCAGAAAAATACTAGTATACAACTAGAATTTTCTGGCTGAAGTCATACTGGTCTGCAAATAAACATTTTATATTAGTGTAGAACTAGAATTTTCTGTCTGAACCCATACTAGTCAGGAAATATCCATTCCATACTAGCATACAACTAACTTTTTCTGGCTGAAGTCATATTAGTCAGGAAATATTTGCTGAACCCATATTAGCCAGAAAATATCCATCATACAACTAGATTTTTCTGGATGAAATCATACCAGTTAAAAAATAAAAAATTCATTCGTTTCGTTGCTTCTTTTTTCTCTTATAATTCACAGATGCTTTTTCGTGATATGGTAAATACAAATAGTCGCTGTTTTCTTAAGAATAAACATGAAAATAAAGACAAATGATAAAATAAAGGGTAAGTCATGAAAATTCTGGTTGAAATCATACCAGTCTATGTTCAATGCTTTTTGCACTACTTCATTTTATGGAAATTATACTAGTCCAGGTTGAACTAGTATAGGACTGGTATTTTAAAACTAGTATAATTCATGACTACTAGATGACTGGTATGTTCTAGTCGAAATCTGACAATTAACATTTTGTAGGACATCAACATGTAAAAAATACCAGTGGCTTATATGGAAAAAGACAAAGCACTGACTAGTTGGGCCCGGTGCACCAACTAGTTGTAAAGTAGTTTTCAACTAGTTGCTTTCGCTGCAGGGGAACTATTCAAATTTGTATGGAACGAAGTTTACACTAATTTGATAAACTTCCGCGACGATTTTGGCGTGTAAAAGAATTTGTAAATTTATCCAATTCAATGACGCCGTTCGACATGTAATTTTATAATGCATTCAATGCGCACAGGACAAAAATAGAAGAATAAGTTGAAAATGGGTCGAAATTTACTTTTTTTTATGGGAATTTCGAAATAAAAAGTTTTTGTTTGACTAAAGTACGCATAAATTTATCTAGAGCGTTTATCTAACTGAGCTTATAAATGTATAAATTTACGCATTTTGTAAACTTATAAGGTTTGATGAATTCCCCTATTACTTTATTGAGGTTTATCATCGATAGGATAGATTTTTTTAGGAATGATCTGAGTAGTAGTAACAGCCAGACCTGTTAAATAGGTGATTATTAATTTATTTCGTAAAATATTATATAAATCAATTTTAGGTGTTTATTAAAAGGCAGTAAATCCCATTGCTTGGTTTTGTTGAAATATTTTGTTATTGTTATTTTATTTTATTTTTTATTTCTTGTTTCTTTCATTTTTTGTTTATTTATTTTATATTCATTATTAAATTTTTTATTTTTAATTTTAAATTTAGAATTATTTTTGGTTTACTTTTTATGATTTTTACTATTGGCTTATTACTTTTTGATATTTATTTTAATACCTATATATTTTTTATTATTTTTCTATTTTTTTATTCTATTTGTTTAATCTTTTTATTCGCATTTTTTCTTTCTATCTTTTTATCTTTTATTATTATGAGTTTTTAATTTTCCTTAATTAACTTTTCATAAATTTTTTATAACTCTTTGTATATTTTTTTGAATCATTCTTTTTTGAAAATGTAGTATTTTTTCTATTATTTTGTAATTACTTTATTTTTTTATTTGTTTTTTGTTTACTTTTTATAATTTTTTCATGTTTCTTTTATTTTTGAAATTTTTTTGTTTTTTTGTTTCGATGTTTACTCAATTTTTATTTTTCAAAATATTTTTCTTTTTTTCGTTTATTTTTTATGAATTTTTTTTTTATTCTTTTTTTCGGTTATTCTTTAATGGTTTTTTTCGATTATTTTGTATTTACTTTTTTGTTTTTCCAAATTTTTTGGAAATTAATTTTTTTTATTATTTGTTTATTTTTTATTTTTTTCGATATTATTTTTTCTTAAACTTTTTATAATTTTCATAAGTTTCCTTTTTTGACAATTTTTTTTCAATGTTTCTGTTTTTTTCGATTCTACTTTTTTTCGACAAATCTGTTTTATTTTTTTCGATTACTTTTTATGTATTTTTTCGATTATTCTCTATTTTTTATGAGGGGTATTCTCTATACATTTTTTTCATAAAAAATACAAGAAATTAAGACACTAGTGACTAGTGTCAAAATTGCAGTATGTAAGTATGTTTTTCTTGCTGGAAAAAATTTTGAAAAAAAAGTTGCGCAAAACGGCTAATTAAAGAGAAAGATCGATGTTTTTTATGTTCCCTCCATATCTGGATTTGATATCATTTAAACTGGCTTAGTAACTTAACTTTTGTACGCAACTCCTGAATTTTGACACAAGTGTGTAAATTTTTTTTTTTCAAGGGAACACGCCTATGGTGCTTTACTTGTTTCGATTGTTGTTTTTTTTTCGATGATTTTTAATGTTTTTTTTTTTTTTACTTTTTTGAGAATTTTTATTTTTTTTAAATTTTTTTAATTACCTACATATTTTTAATTTTTTTTTTACTTGTTTCGGTTTTTTTTGTCAATTGTAGTTTTTTCGATGATTTTTTTTTTTTACCCTTTTCAACAATTTTTTTTTCTTTTTTTATACCCAGCTGTACTTGTACACAGGGTATTATAACTTTGTTAGGATAACGGTTGGTTGTACAGGTATAAAGGAATCTAGATAGATATAGACTTCCGTATATCAATATGATCAGGATCGAAAAAAAATTTGATTGAGCCATGTCCGTCCGTCTGTCCGTCCGTCCGTCCGTCCGTCCGTCCGTCTGTACGTTAACACGATAACTTGAGCAAATAATGAGATATCTTCACCAAATTTGGCATGCGTACTTATTTGGGTTCAGAATAGATTGCTATTGAAAATGGGTAAAATTGGACCATAACCACGCCCCTTTTTCGATATCGAAAATTTCGAAAAACGTATAAAATGGGTTAATTCAATATTAGAAGCAGCTACAATGATAAAATTTGCAATATGTATTGATTTAGATGTTCTAAGGCCGATTTTATAAAAAATTTTGAAAAGGGGGCGTGGTACCGCCCACGTATATTTGAAGAAATTTTAAAATTTTGACTCTTAATAACTTCAGAACAGTTTATGCTAGTATAACGAAATTTCGTAGAGGACATACTATTGTTGTGGTAAATTCAGCTATAGAAAATAAACGAAATCGCTTCGCGACCACGCCTACTTTTTCATAAAAGTTATATTGAAAGGAGGTGGAAATATTGAAAAGTCCATATCTAATTAACTGATTTCGCTATAATAATATAATTTGGTACATACATCAACTTTCATATTCTTTACATAATTTTTTCAAAATTTTGGAAAGTGGGCGTGGCACCGCCCACTTATGAGTCAAGCAATTTTTAAATTCGACTGCTAACAACTTCAGAACGGTGTGAGATAGATTTACGAAACTAGGTACCAGGCATGTTATGTTTATGTAGAGTACTACCACAGAAAATAAGAAAAATCGGTGAACGATCACGCCCACTTTATGTGCACAGCTGGGTATGTAATGTTCGGTTTCACCCGAACTTAGACTTCCTTACTTGTTTTAAATTCCTCATATTTTTCATTTTTTTAACTTAGTTGTTTCGGTGGTTTTTTTTATTTTTTCGATGATTTTATTGTTTTTTTTTTATTGTTTTTTTTTTACATTTTTTTTATTTTTTTCGATGATTTTTATTGTTTTTTTTTTCTTTTTTCAACAATTTTTTTTTCTAATTTTTTAATTACCTACATATTTTTAATTTTTTTTTAACTTTTCGATTTGTTTTTTTTTTTGGTTTTTTTTTTAACCAGTAACGTAATTTTTACATCTTCAAGATTTTTGTTTTAATTCGCCCCGTCTAATGCTCTTATTTTACACTCTTCATTAATTGAATGCTGCCTATATGATAAGCAATGTAGCGTGTGGCTCATATGATCAGCTCACCCGGAAAGAAAAACCAAATTTTTGGGGTGACCAAACATTTAAACATACATGAGTAAAATTGTATGAGACAACAAAAAAAAATATATTCTAAGTACGCTAAGCATTTCGTATGACTGATGTGCATTATGGTTGCTCTCTTATCAAGTATTCGCAGCTACTGTCTTACTTGTTGCGATCAGGGGGCCAATTCGTGGTCTATGAAGAGATAAAATGAAAAAAATATTCATAAAAAAATGTATGAAAAGAAACTTCAACTACCTACACACAAATTGATTTTCCATCATTTCATCGAACGAGAATTTTCCCCTAAAAAGTTTTCAAACATTTTGTTAATAGTCCCATGGTACGATGTTGACACCAGCGGTAAATCCTATCCGGTTTTTCATTATTTCACCATCAAATTCTTTTCTTTATTTTCGTATATATATATAACTTGAAAGCACAATACAACAAACTGGCATAATTGTTGG
The DNA here is from genome assembly GCA_964058755.1 of Campiglossa producta. Classification (NCBI taxonomy): domain Eukaryota; kingdom Metazoa; phylum Arthropoda; class Insecta; order Diptera; family Tephritidae; genus Campiglossa; species Campiglossa producta. Next base: position 100,209,364 of record CAXKVI010000004.1, read on the forward strand.
TCGGATGACGGCATATTGCGTTCGCATACAAATACCTTCTGCTGTCTGCTTTGTACATTCTGTAGATACTGAGATATACATACATACATACATATAGGCTAAGGTGGTGATAAGGTATTGATCTGTATGAATTGAACGTATTTGGATAGAGTTCTGAGCTTTCGCAGGTACGACCACTAAACTTAGCATGACTGAGATATGAGAAGGATTGTTTTAGTTAGTATTTCTACTGCTGAGTTGAAGATCTCCCTATTTCAAAAAATTTTTCAAACATGCCTATATCGGTTTAAAAACGTCATACATATGTATCTGGTAATGAGTTTCAAAATGCCCTATTTCGAAGAAAGCTCAATACATTTAAGGGGCGTTTTTGAATCGAATTCTAAAAAGAGCGTTATTTGAAGCAATTTTGAGATATGGCGCTTTTGAAACAGGTTGATCTTCGACTCAGCAGTCGATTTCTATCCTATTAGAGGATGAGCAAAATCCTTTTTTTAAGCAATTTACCTGTTTTTAACGAAATGTATCAACAGTTTTTATCGTTGCTGTCCCTACCGATTTCGATTATTTTAGTGGTTTTTTTTATATTTAGATTTTTGTTCATTAATCGATAGTTTTTTAGTAAACATTTCAGAGCATCGTTTTTACGGGTGAACTATTTTTATCGATTATTCCTTTTTACCCAGCAAATATTAAGGTTAGAGAACGATTAGAAGACGATTCAAATTCTAATGACCTTCAATAGGGTAGAAGGTTAGAGAACGATTCTCGACAAAAAGGGGACTTAGTACTCGATATCGAAAAAAAAGGTTAGATTTCTAATGTATTTCTCCAAAGTGATTCAAATTTGCTCGAATTTACGTTAGTTCTCTAATCGTTGTTCTCGAGTCGATTTTTAGTGTAGTTTTCTAACATTTTTCTCCACTCGAGAATTACACTATAGTATAGTGAAACTATAGTTTCTAATGTTCAAAACAAAAATTTCTCTAACTGTGTTTGCTGAGTATCGGTCGATTTTTTGTTTTATTCTTTAAATTAATCTATTGAGAAACTATTTCAGAGCTCCTTTTTTATTTTAATCTCATTTTATCGATTAAAGTGTAGCGGTTAAGTGTTTGGCCTTCTACACCAAGTCGTGGCGGTTCGATGCCCGGCAAAAGTAACATCAAAAATTATTTAGAAAAAGAATTTTTCTAAACGGGGTCGCCCCTCAGCAGTAGTTTGGCAAACTCTCCGGGTGTATTTCTGCCATGAGAAGCTTCTCAGCAAAAATTCATTTGCTTTGCAAGTGCCGTTCGGAGTCGGCAAAAAACTGTAGGTCCCGCCAACTTGTAGACAAACTCAAAAGCAACACACCACAAGTTGGAAAGAGAAGCTCGGCTAAAAATCTCGTGAGAGGTTATGTTAACCTGTTTGGTTTATCGGTTAATCACTTCTTATCGATAATTTGTTGTGGTTTTTCTTGTCGATTTTTTTTCTACCGTGCTAAACGAAATATTTTCATTTAAAATGTAGGAAACCCGCTTATATGCATAGGTTTTACCATTATAAATCGACATTTTAGTCGATTGTTGTCTTTTTCGCTTTTTTTGTATTAAGGCTCATTTACACGGGTCGATTTTCTGGTCGATTTTTATCGAACCACTTGTGTTCAACCCTTGCATACATGGTGAAGATCGATCGAATTGCTGTTTACACGGTCGATTGAAAAAAAGGTTGAAAAAATCGACCCGTGTAAATTATCCTTTACACTCACATTAAAAATGCTCTAAATGACAAAAATCTTAGCATGGCCTTCAAACTTTCAATAAGTCGTAATCTACCTAAAGAAAGCTGATCATTGAGTAAATACTAAGAAATCTCTCATGGCCCCTATTGGTTTTAGCTTATTAAGTTGCTTGGTATTGGCACTATCAAAAGATGCCATAAAGCTAAGCTATTGTTGTTGCTCTTTTCAATGACAATCGTGCTTTTTATGTATTGAAGTTATTTGGTTGGGAGTTGTTGCAGGTAGTTGGTTGAATACACGATCACAACACAATACAACGATTTTTTGGTATCCATTAATAGCTTAACAAAAAATGATCTTGCAACTTGCTAACATTCCAATTGGAGTTTTACCTGTTTTTCTCTCTATTGTTTTTGTGTTTTTTTAGATACTTAGATGAGTATGCTCAAATTTGTTGCCTATGACATTCCAAGCTTTTTGTGTTTCATGCGATTGTCATTGTGGCAATAGTCGTTGTGGTATTTGTTTCCTTTAGCACCCAACTACTAAAAAATTTGCTAAAATTATGGGAGGACGCTCAAATGACGTGTTTTGAACTCAGGATCACGAATCCGGAAGCGCTTTTAAAAAATAACCCTGGGCTACGCCATGGCAAGTACGGACGTGTGACATAACCGTGGCTACCGCCATTGCTGCGTGGTTTTTAGGTCAACCCCCGTCTTTTGAGCCCGCCCCCATAATTTTAACTAATTTATTATTTTTCTCTTATATTTCTAACACCGGCAGCGTTTGCGTACGTTGTAGAGTTGATAAAAGCTTTGTTTCTTTCCTGCTAATTATGAATAATTATGAATAATTATTCCTAAAAAAGTGTTCTTTGAAAAAATTAGCAGCGAAATCAGCAGCTTTTTGACATTTAATTAAGAGAGAGAGCGCCAATTCGCTGCAATTTATTGCTGGAGATTTTTCGTCCAGCAGAAACCATCAAGCAGGAACAGCTGATCGGTGACATAGTAAAACAACAACAAAAAATGTAAATTCAAATTGTTAGCCAATCAGAAACGTAACCGCTGTTTTGTCTGCAAGTTTCTGCTGAACCCTGTTCGACGAAAAATTAGCAGAAATGAGATTTTGACAGATTTTTACAAGACTCTCTTTTGCTGACAGTTCTTTGCTGGAGATTTCAAGAAACAAAGCTAAAATCAACTCGATCCATTGGATAATCCATTCCATTCTACAGTTAAATAGTTCAACCATAATTTTTAGTATCTGGAGAAAATTTTTTAAATATCTTATCTGATATTACATAAGCTCGATACATTTACACTACATCGTCTAATTTTTTTTAGTTTTTGTTTTAGTGCTCTATTTACAACTACACGTTCTCATTCATAAATACATAAATGTATGTATTTGTATTAAAATTATGTTTACACAATTGTTAAAGCGCCGTACTTCATACTCTCAATTCAAATTCTTATCACCGGTATTTTTTTTTTATTGCAAAGAAATATAATTTAGCTCGTAATCTTATGCATTTGTACATTCATACATACATATGTATGTATATTAGGGAGATTAAAATAAATACAATTTGGTTTTTTTTCGGTCTTACCCCCTGAAACTTTAGGTATCTATTGATGAGAAAATAAGGCTTATTTTCTCATCAATACCTAACTTTTTAGGGGGTAAGACCAAGTCGACATTTTTTTCGAATCACCCTAATGTATATTATACATATGTATAAATTGCTTAGTCAAATTAAACTTAGGTTTCTCGCCTAACGACTTGTATTTTTCTTCGTCAATTATCTTTGATACGACGCTTATCAGTTGGAAAGTCGAGACCCTTAACGCAGTGAAGCTCTGAAGCGTTAGACAACGTTAGAAGCAAAGAAGTGCTAAGCATAGAAAAATGAAAGAAATGTGCTTTATTCTTTCATATACATACATATATCTATTAGACTAGACCAAATACATCTTATTTTAAATTATGGTGATAATTTTCAGAATGGCAAAAAAAATACTTAGTATTAAAAATTGCTTTAATTTCTCTCCTCTATTTACTTGCAGTGTACTGTAACGACTTGGAACGAAAAAGGACTCCTCTATTCTAAGTAATGCAAGCAGCAGTGATGGAAGAATCAAACGGTATAACCACATTTTTTTGTTTCTTTATATTTTTTTAACTCTAATAATATTGCTTCTTGCAGTAGAAACCGTTGAACAACCAATGAACACTAATTTCACCAACAATCAAGTAATGGATCAAGCTCAATACGAGCAACCAGCTTCACCAACTTCTGTCGCTACGCCGACAAGCACTAACAGTGGCAACACTAATAATCCAACGCCAACATTTAGTTATGATGATTTGTTTCCAGCTTTGCCGGCAAATACTGCGGCACCATTGAGCAGCAATGCTGGTCCACCATGTGTACGCGTTACAACCACGCAGAAGACACAGGTGAGAAATTTTTTGAGAAAAACCATTTTTGAAGTACCCTCTATACCGCTGAAATAATGAAAAAGGGTGTACAAAAGTTAGACTAAAAGGTGGACAAATCGTTTTTCAATTAAAATTTAAAAATATCGTTTATTTTAGCAAGCCCTATCTTTCCTTTTAATTTGATTAAAAAAAAATCAGATAGGTGGCAAGCCTGAAAACTGCCGCAAGATCAATAGGTTCCCGAGATTCTGGTCGATATACGAAGGAATAAAAATTAATATATACCCATATTGGCATGTCTTGTTCAATAATAAAATTGAGCTACATACATAGGCGGCAACTCTGTAAACCGCTCGAAGTGGCAAACCCAAATAGAAAGTATTAGAATGGAGCAAACAGTATATGACAGTTTGTTTCACATTGCTTCAGTCGTTTACGAGATATAAGTCAATATACAAAGGAATACATGAATTGGTATTTGACCTAAAATAACTTTCCTTTGACACCCATCTCGGAATATCTTGGTCATTATTTAAAAATGAAAAATAGATAGGTGGCTACCCTGTAAGCTGCCTAAGTGGCAACATTTCATTTATTTCATTTCATTCAAGTAGAAAGCTTTAAGCTTCCGTTATAGCGCAAAAACGGAGATATTTAAGAATTAACTTGAGCATAATCTTCATTATAAATTCCCAAAAATAAAGAAGATTTGAGCAGTTTTAAAAAATTTGCACTGACAACACTCTGTAGATAAATAAACAAAAACAGCAAGAAACACAAGGAAATTGAGGGTAGAACTGATAGATGTCGCGTTGGTGTGTAAAATCCGACTATCGACAGCTAGATGTCGCCGAGGTAGGTAAAAATATGGTGCAATAACAACCAAAGAAGTAATCCTCAATGCTGTTAATCTTCAATTTTGTGTATGCCAGGTAAAATTTGGATCTGATTAAAGAAGAAGAAGATTTATTGGCAATAATCTCCGTGTGTGTATCCATAGCCTCTCGAATGTTGGGAGAAAAAATCTTTAATTTTTTTTTGGTTGGCCTAATGTTAATTTAATTTATTTGACAGTTTGTTTTCCAGCTGCCATATTTATTACTAACATCCAAATATTATTTTCTCTATGGAATATTTGGAAAATTTTATCCAAAACGTTTAAAAAAATGGTATGGCAACAATAGTACTCTCACGTTTGATTTTAGCCGTTTTCTAGTACTCTAGCGTCAAAAATTAACATGTTTTTTCGATTTCCCATTTCTTCTTTCAAAAATGCAAATATCCATGTACAACAAAGATAGATACAGATTTTTAAAGGAAATTGAGTGGGCTATAAAAAAGGTTAAACAACTTTTACTTTTTCAAAACTTAATTAGATTAAATTAAAATAAAAAATAAAATAAAAAAATATTTTGAATTTAAAATGTTTTTAAAATGAACTAAAAACTGGAAAATAATTTCCCCTCTGCCTACATAGATTCTTCACCACGTAAAGCTTATCTGGAACATTTGTGAGAGAGAATTCTTATAGGTATTAAGTAGTACTTGGTTAGTTTGAAATGTGTAAAAACATTGGCGCACGCTAAAGATGGTTCGCATTAATTTCTAACAATCTTATTACCGATATGAGCTTTTCTAAAAAAAAAAAAAACATCTTTTCACGATATAGCAAGCGCCAAATGTTTTTATACATTTCAAACTCCAAGTACTATTTAATACCTATAAGAATTCCCACTCACAAATGTTCCAGATAAGCTTTACGTGGTGAAGAATTTATGTAGGCAGAGGGGAAATCATTTTCCAGTTTTTAGTTCATTTTAAAAACATTTTAAATTAATATTTTTTATTCTATTTTTTATTTTATACTTTTTAGTTGTGAGTCTGTGAAAATTTCTAAGATTGTAATTGGATATTCTGTGTCATATTAGTGGTACTCATGTAACCATATAACTTGACGAAATCGTAAATATATACATTTAACAGCTCAGTTAGATAAACGATATAGATAAATTATGTGAATGCGTGGGGCCAGAAAACTAAACGACGATGAAAATTTCAAGATTCTAAAGATTCTACCTCAACGGGAAGTTCGTTGAAAAACAAATTAATCGACACCGAAAACAGACCTTCGCATTTCTTAAATAGAGCGGCTCACGCGCCACCTAGCTGGTCCAATTTTTTTTTGAACATTTGGAAATTGATTAAGTAATACACACGCTAAATATCAGCTAAATCGGTCCATAATTAGGATTTTAAGTTTTTATTACCCCGATCTCAGCTCCACCTAGCGTAATTTTTTTAAGGAAAATATTTCTTTCCATAGTAGTAATACATGTTCCGAATTTCAGCCAAATCGGACCATAAACGCGATTTTTGAAAATATAGCGACCCACGCGCCACCTATCGGATTTTTTTATTTTTCATAATATTGCATTGTCATCGCGACCTGAACTGTGGTGAAAATTTCAAGACCCTAGCACAACAGCGAAAGCGACCTAATAAAAACATTTTAAAAAGTCATATTTCCGTCTTTTTTTTTTGGTGTTTTTGATCCAATTTTTTACTAAATTTTGTTTATTGATTTTTTACATAATGAATTATCATTATCTGATGAATATTATAACAAAAAATATGCATTTCTCATACACGTTCAAGCATATTTTTGCTTAATATATGCTTTCCCTGCGAGGGTGTAGTTTTACAGTCATCAAATGACGCAGCCACAAAAAAAAAAAAAAAAAGTCGACGGATCTGTGAACTCAATACAATAATTTTCAAGTTTTTTGGCGAGCTAAATCCAAATCCATGATCAGAATTAGCCTAACAGGTCGCAGTTCTTCTTTAACCTAACAAAACCATCACAAAATAATATTGGACTTTTTTTGCAAGGTTAGGGCCGAACCTCGGGCCCGTTGTTAAATTCTGATATCGAATACGGATTCAGCAGCCAATTTCCGTTAAGAATATGTATTTAGCTTTATTCGATGTTGATTTTTTCATGTTTGGCAAATTTTCAAACCAAAATCGGGGAATCCAAAAAACATGCCAATGTTTGAGGCTAGAATACTAGAAAACGGCTAGTCTGAGAAAATTTCAGTCTAGGCAGCTTTTGTATGGAATTCAATTTCTTACAAAAATATGTTCAGGCAAATGGTGTTTTTCAACAATGATTTGTCGTTTTTATAATAAAATCCAAAATGTATTCAACAAAGTGTGCTTGACAGTTAAATATTTTCTCTTGTAAGGGGCTATAATGTCAAACGAATGTAAACAAATGAATTAATCCTTTATGGTGCACCACATGTAAATTGGGTATCATTTTCTCTTCTTTAATATTAGCAATAATTTACTCTTATACTATCCGCGATTTTTGTAAAAAATGTTTGGTTACAGTTTTCTTACCTTACAAAACAGTTGAATTCCAACCGTTCTTCACTGGCACCGAAGTTTTTTTCACTACAAATAAAATACTTCTAAATTTGCTACCGAATATTCTTTCGTATTGCTTATTTGAATTAAAGGTAAAATATAAATATTGAAAATTTAAAACAAAAGTTAATTTACAAATTTTTTCCTAAAAGTTTATAAAAGTAAAAAATTTTTTTCAAGTGGGTTAAAATATTTTTCTGTTTGACATTATACCCTGGTTCCGATTGAGAGCAATGTTAAATTCAAGCACACTTTGTTGAATACGTTTTGAAATCAATATAATTTTTGAAAAAAAAAAACGAAATTTTGAATTTTTGTCTCTGTCTAATGTATATTATAAGCTCCGCCCATTTATATTGCCTTAAATATGCGTAATCTACATAAATACAGTAATTTAAGTCCAAAAATCCGAAAAAAATTTGATGTTGTTGTTGTTGTTGTTGTAGCGAGGTGTAGCCCTGACTAAATGTCAGACAGGGTCGCCCCGAGTGTATTGCTCTTGGCCGGGTCGATATAAGTAAACGGCCCGGGTCGTTTCGGCACGATGGGTACAGCACAAGTACTGGTACCGTTCTCGTACAACCGGCAATACAAGAAACTAGCCATGTAGGCCATGTAGGTCATTTAGCGTTACCCAGGGTGCACCAAGGGGGAGGCGACGTACTCTTACACCCCAAAAAAAAAATTTGATCCAGCTAGTTTGTTCTATTCGATTCACTGTGAGCTAGTGCGACATCAGTTTGTATTTCCTATTCAAATTTCACTATCCATAAAAACATTGCATCACAGCCTAAGAAGTTTACTTAAAAAAACATTTGTCTTCCTACCTTTTTTTAGTTACTTGCAGTTTTTTACTCCCAGCCTTTTACAATACCCAAAGCCCCTTTTATGCAGATTTAAGTCTGGAGCTCACACTATTTTTTATGCATTCGAATTTTTTGTTTGTTTTTTCTTCAAAATAGGTGTTACACGTATCGGGCGATGAACGCAAAACTACCGAATCGGATAAGTTTGGTGAAGGTGAATCAAAACGTATCTGTCAGCAAATCTCTAAAGATACAGGCGCTCAAATTGAAATTGCCACTGGCAAGAATCAATCGTTGACCTTCTTGATTAAGGGCAAGCAAAGTGAAATTTTAGATGCACGTCGTCGCATATCAATGCACTTTTCTGCTCAATCAAACAAACAAGTGTCGATACCGAAAGAGCATCATCGTGTCATTCTTGGAAAACGTGGTGAACGTTTACGTGAATTGGAAAAGGTGACAGCAACACGCATCAATATACCCAGCCAAACCGAAGAGAGTGATGTCATTACTATTTTGGGTACTAAAGAGGGTATTGAAAAAGCCGAACAAGAAATCCGCCAATTGTCGGCTGAACAATATAAAAAATTCTCTGATCGTACTTCAATACCAAAAGTATATCATCCATTTATTGTTGGTCCCTATAATGAAAATCTAGCTAAATTGATGGAAGAAACTGGTGCAAAAATTAATGTACCACCACAGGCGGTGCAAAAGGATGAGATCATTATTATGGGTGAAAAGGATGCTGTAGCCAATGCTAAAGCTAAAGTGGAAGCCATTTATAAAGAAATGGAGAAGAAATGTTCCACGGTTAGTGTTGAAGTTGCTAAAACGCAACATCGTTACGTTATCGGCCCGAAAGGTTCCACGTTGGCGGATATTCTTCGCATCACTGGAGTTTCAGTTGAGATGCCACCGACGGATTCACCATTAGAGACAATAACATTACGCGGACCACAAGTAGCCTTAGGTAATGCGTTGACCGTTGTTTACCAAAAGGCCAACTCTGTTAAATCGATTGAAATTGAAGCGCCAAATTGGACGCATAAATATGTTATCGGACGCAGAGGTGCCAATATGCGTCAATTGGAAGAAGAATGTCCCAATGTGAATGTTTATTGTTTAGATGATAAAATTAAGCTAGAAGGCGATCCAGAAAGTGTCGACAAGGCTACCAACTATCTCAACGATATTGTACAAAACTATGTGGATCATTATACGTATGTTGTGATGACCGTGAATCCATCTTACTATAAGCATATCATTGGCAAAGCTGGCTCAAATGTCAATCGTTTAAAAGATGAACTTAAAGTAAATATTAACATTGAAGAACGTGAAGGTCAAAATAATATACGAATTGAAGGACCCAAGGAGGGTGTACAACAGGCTCAGCTTGAATTACAAGAACAAATTGATAAACTGGAAAATGAAAAGTCAAAGGATGTGATTATTGATCGTCGTTTGCATCGTTCAATTATTGGTGCCAAAGGTGAAAAGATACGTGAGGTTAAGGATCGTTATCGTCAGGTTACCATCACCATACCAAGTCCACAAGAAAACTCTGATATTGTTAAATTGCGTGGACCCAAAGAAGATGTCGATAAATGCCACAAGGATTTGTTGAAAATGGTTAAAGAGATACAAGAATCATCGCATATAATTGAAGTGCCAATTTTCAAGCAATTCCATAAGTTTGTCATTGGCAAGGGTGGTGTTAATATCAAGAAAATACGTGACGAAACACAAACGAAAATTGATTTACCAGCTGAGGGTGATACGAATGAGGTGATTGTGATTACGGGCAAGAAAGAAAATGTGCTAGAGGCCAAGGAACGTATACAAAAGATACAAAATGAATTGTCCGAAATTGTCAATGAAGAAGTGCAAATTTCGCCAAAATTCTACAACTCGATTATTGGTACTGGTGGCAAATTGATTTCCGCAATTATGGAAGAATGTGGTGGTGTAGCGATTAAATTCCCAACGAGCGACTCCAAAAGTGACAAGGTGAGTATTAGGCGTAAACTTAATACATTAGGCCTCATGCGTAAAAGTCGAGCATTTGGTTTTTGTAATAAAAACAAATGTAATGTTTTCTATAAACTTGCACTTAAGCTTTCACTCAACATACATATTTTTTTTATAACAATTTTTTTCAGGTTACCATCCGTGGTCCCAAGGACGATGTGGAGAAAGCCAAAGCACAATTGCTCGAACTTGCCAGCGAACGTCAACTAGCGTCGTTCACCGCCGAGGTACGTGCCAAACAGCAACATCATAAATTCTTGATTGGCAAGAATGGCGCTTCCATACGCAAGATACGCGATGCCACGGGTGCGCGTATTATTTTCCCTTCCAATGAAGATGAAGATAAAGAGGTCATTGTAATCATTGGCAAAGAGGAGAATGTTAAATCTGCTCAAAAACAATTGGAGACACTTATCAAAGATATTGATCAGGTAACCGAAGGAGAGATCTCCGTCGATCCTAAATACCATAAGCATTTTGTGGCAAGACGTGGTGAATTGCTACATCGTATAGCCGAAGAGAATGGTGGTGTTATGATATCCTTCCCACGTCCTGGTACCGATTCCGACAAAGTAACACTAAAGGGTCCAAAGGATTGTATTGAAGCGGCAAAGCTACGTATTGCTGAAATTGTTGACGATTTAGATGCGCTAGTTAACATTGACGTGATCATACCACAACGTTTGCATCGCACTATAATGGGTGCACGTGGCTTTAGGGTACAGCAAGTGACTTCGGAATATGATGTACAAATTAAATTCCCCGATCGTGATGCTACAAATATTGTTGAGGGTATGGTTAATGGCAATAACGTCAACGGTAACGGCGAAGGTGAGGGTGGTGAAGGTGACGGCGATGAAAATGCCGAACCGGTACGCGAATGTGATATTATTCGCATAACTGGACGTTTAGAGAAATGTGAACGTGCCAAACAGGCATTGCTTGATTTTATACCAATTGTTAAAGAGGTTGAGGTGCCCTATGATTTGCATCGTAAAATTATCGGTCCCAAAGGTGCCAACGTACGTCAATTTATGTCAACATATGATGTACATATTGAATTGCCACCTAGCGAGACAAAGTCTGATTTGATAAAGTTAAGTGGTATACCAGCGCATGTAGCCGATGCGGAAGCTGCTTTACAAAAAATGATTGAAGAATATGATGCAGATCGTGCTGATCGTGAGCTACGTTCATTTGAATTGAAAATCGATGTTGATACTATGTATTATTCGAAATTGGTTGGACGTAGTGGTGCTGTCATCAATAAATTGCGCGCCGATCATGATGTACAAATTTCGTTGCCAAAACGTAATGATCCAAATCCGAGCACCATTACTATTACTGGCTATCAAGCCAATTGTGAAGCTGCACGTGATGCAATAATGGAAATTGTTGGCGATATGCAGGAGTTGCATCGTGAGGTTATTGAAATTGATTCGCGTATACATTCGCATATAATTGGATATCGTGGACGCACCATACGCAAGATCATAGATGATTATAAGGTAAGCATTGAAAGACATTTTTAGGGTATTTCCAGGTCAATATTTGCTAAAGAAAATAATATATGTATTAAAAATCCTTGGCGTTTTCGAATGAAATGTTGAAACTGGGCGTTATTGAATTTATATTAATTATTAATATTCTGGGATCTTCCACTCAGCGATCGATATAATAAAGATACGACTTTTCCCCTTCCCCTGTGTTTGTTGTAGCGAGGTGTAGCCCTGCCCAAATGTCAGACAGGGTCACCCCGCGTGTAGTGCTCTTGGCCGGTTCGATATAAAAAACGGTGCGGGTCGTTTCGGTTCGATGGGTTCAGCACAAATACTGGTACCGTTCTCGTAGAACCGGCGATTTACGATTTTTTACGGTCTTTCTTACTTAAAATAGCCTTTAACCGCCTAGGCGATTTTGGCCGTCCACGTTTACGGTCTTTCATTTGCTGTTATTAGATCGGTTCATTAGAGTGGTAGCAACTGAGATATGGTGGGTAGGTACCACAACGAAGCGCCTAAGACCAATGAGCATATTTTAGGAAAAACCCACGCCCTGAGACAAAAAAATTTATGTATCACACTTTAAAATCCGACAATAAATGCCGAAGATATGAAGAAAAATGCAATTGGGCAACATGTAGGGTTGCCAGAAAAAAAAAATATTTTTTTTATCTTTATTTTTATTATATCTCACTCTTATCTCTTTTATCCCTCTCCCTCTCTGACTTTTTTCGCTCTCTCTCTTTATCTTTTATCTCTATCCTTCCCTTTGTTATCACACCTTTTTCTCCGCCCCACCCATTCTTCCTTCTGGTTCACGCCTACCTCCCAATCCTCTGGGATCTCTATGCCTCCAACTTTATTTAGTCACTCTCCGCCTATGGGGATCTGCCTCTCATCTTTCATTGGTTGGTAACCATCTGCCTTACGAAAAGTGGGGTAGGGCTGATTTCACCTAGGATTCTAAAAATAAAAGCAACAAAATAACTTATATAACGTCCATAAAGCGTACTAATAACCACTGGATATTCTTACAGGTCTATGTTAAATTTGCTTCTTCTGATGATGCTCAATCTAATCCGAATGCTATAACAATTATTGGCAAGGAAGAAGATGTCGAAAATGCAAAGGAAGTTATACTTAATATGGCTGAGGACTATACAAATGAGTACTTGGACAATTTACCACCCTCACCACAGCCACAAACAGTGGCAGCCTTCCTACCTGGTGGTGGTAGCGGAAATGAAAATGGTTTCGTTATTAAGAATGCACCTTGGGAAAAGCCGAACGACAGGCATGGTAGAGGCGCTGCACCCAATACTCAGTCACAAGAAGATTTCCCAGATTTCAGTTCAGCTGGTGGTCCAGCACCAGTATCTACACCTTTAACATCGGCATGGGGACCAAGAAATTAAACGAAAATAAAAAAAAACTAAAAATTAAAAAAATAAATATTTTCTTATGCAGTTAAGAAAATCAAATGGCAAAACTAACACATAAAAAATTAAGTCTGCAGACATAAAAAAAAAACAGTAAAAATTGCAAACGCATCAAAATATATTAAAAATATTGAAACTATACAATACTAGGCAAGCAAATGATAACAAAAAAAAAAGTAAAAAGTAAAACATACAGTCTTGATACATCGTAAACATAAGAAATACTGAAGAGCATATTGGGTTGAAGATCAATAAATGCAAGCAAACACATACATACATACAACAAGACACTAACATACATACATAAATATTAGTGAGTATAAAATCGAAGGTTGTCCATAGCGTTTTTGTTCTAAAATCAAATACAGTTTTTATATCTATAGGTATATGTTGGGTCTTAACTATTATTACAAGAAAGAAGGAGAAGAACGATTTAAAAAAGAAACAAAAGTAAATAACATATGCAGGAAAATGTTGAAAATACCTTTGACACAAAGAAAAAGGACAACAACGAACTATTAAAAAGGCACAGGCCACAAAGGCAAAATTAAATTGATTGTGTATAACGTTTTGAAAATATTATGCAGGGTAAAAGGTGAGACACCACTGATAAAAGCGAGGAGCGAAATAAAATAAAATAGTTTGCTTGATAGTTGGCTTAGCAAAAACTAAAATTATGTTATAAAGAAATTTACTATGAAAATGTGAATGCACTCGTATATGCCAATTAAAAGTGTAAATGTTTTTTTTGTTTGTTTTTTGTAAGTTACACAAACTTAACTACGTTTTTTTTCGCTCTACACGAAATCATAATAATTGATGTTTTTTTTTAAATGGTGAATGCTTTTATTAGAGGATGGAATTTCTGCTAAATTCGAAATTGAGCGGGCTCGTTTTCCGTCGACTTAACATGGAACGACCCACTTACATACAGTTATTTAAATATGTTATACATTAGTACACGTTCTTTCTTTTTAAAAATGTATTCTGTTTGCTAAAAAACGCTATTTAGACTAGTTGAAGAGTTGAGCTCTAATTATAATATTTTGCTTTTTAAATATTTTCTCTCATAACCAATAAGCTTTTATAAAATTTTTTATGTTGTCACAGAGTAAATTAAAAAAAATCCCAAAAACTAGTAATTTACACAAATTACACGTCTTGCATGCACTCGTGTGTGAATTGTGTTTATTAGGGTGGCACGAAATACGTTTAAAAAATGGTGAAGTTTGAAGCTGATAAATTTTTTTTTTTGGAAAATTTGTAAAAAATGTAATATGCATATGTTGAAAATGTGAGAAACTTTTTGAAAAGGTTTTGAAAACCAGTTCGAGCAGTTTTTGAAAAAAAAAAAAATTAAAAAAATTTTTATTTGGTAAAGTTGCAACTTTTTTTTTGGTTTTTTTTTGGCTAGCTATTTTTTTTTAACACATTTGAAAGGTTTTGAAAACAAAAAAAAAAATGAAAAAAAGTTTATAAACTTTGGATGTATAAAGATCTAAGTTTTTCCAGTTTTTTGGCTAGCTAATTTTTCAATTTTTCTTAAAACAAGTTTGAAAACTTTTGAAAAAAATTAATTAAAAAAAAACGTATATAAACATTGTATATTGGTAAAGTTGTAACTGTTTTCAGTTTTTTCAATTTTTTGAAAAATTTTTGAAATTTGAAAAAAAAGAAACTAAAACTTTATGTTTATGGTTATATTGGTAAAGTTCAACGTTTTTTTCAGTTCGTGAAAAATGTTTGAAATTCGAAAAAAAAAAAAAAAAAAAAAAAAAAAATTAAAAGTTTATAAACATTGCATGTTGGTAAAGTTCTACGTTTTTTTTCAGTTTTTTAGTTAACTAATTTTTTTTGAAAACAAGTTTGAAAAGATTTTGAAAAACAAATTCAAAAAAAAAAAAAAAATACATGTTGCTAAAGCTCCAAGTTTTTTCAGTTTTTTGGTTAGGTAACTTTATGTTTAAGTTTTTTGAAAAATATTTTTTAAAATTTTTTGAGGTAGAATTTTTTTTCAAAACTTGTTTTTCAAAATTTTTAGTATATGTTTATACAAATCTATGGAATTTTGAGAAAACAACTTATTCTACATTTGAAAATTTTTTCAGGAGAGCGAAAAAACTGTCGCAATTGTAAAATATTAAGTTTTGGTGAGTGGCAAGTTTCAAAATTTGTATTGGAACAACTTCGCAAGCGTCTAGCGCAGAAACTATTTGTAATACAATTATAAAATTTATACACAGCAAAGGTTATTACCTTCTAAAGCTTTTGTGCATGTTATCTCGAAACTTGGAAATTGACAATTGCGTCATCACAGAACCAGGGAAGCGATATGATTGATTTTGTACCAAAAAATTTTATTATTTTGATGCGTCCAATACTATAACTTTTGAACTAAAGTTCATAGAAACACAATTATGCGTAGCTAAGAAGAAAATCCTATGCAAACAATATCTAAAAAATGTCCTATCTCGAGATAAGTTGTTTTGTCAAATCTCCATAGAAATGTTGTCTTGAAATATTTCTTATCAGTCACAAAATTAAGACGAATCCAATATTTATTTATTTCGCCCCATCCTAATATTCACGCAAAGGTGTGCTTGCATATAAAAAAAAAGGGTAAAAATCTAATTTTACATACAATTTTTGTGCATTATTTAACGTTCGTAATTTTCAACATAGTGTCTAAATAAACTGCATGCATATATTTTTGCTGCATACATTTTAATATGTCAAAATACTTAGTTATTTAAATTATATATATTCTAAATTTTTAGCTAAAAAATAATAAAAAAAAAAAAAAACTGTCCGTTGATGAATACTTTACTTTATACATATGCAGCGAAATTTTCGTAATGAACACGAACAGTTTTCTAAACAAATATGCAACTTTTTTTATATTTAACTAAAACTGTTAGTGATTGGCTGGTTGATGGTCATTATTAAGTTTACAACTTCTTGCAATTTTCAAAAAAAAAAATCTAAATTGTAAAAGTAATAAAATATTTTATTGTATTTGTATTTAACTATATACTACATACATATATATATATCTATTAGATACATTATCTATATTATATATGCTCATTGCGTTTAAGAAATATTACATACATAAATATTTTTTTCAAACCGTTTTTTTGCCGTACCATTTCCATTACGCTAATTCAAGTTGTGCAATTTGCTCAAAAATGATGTTCAATTTAAGAAAAATCGTTTGTGCACGTAACTGTTAAACGTAAAAACAGTTTTGTTTTATCTTTGTATTTCGTGTATTTACTTTTTGTTGTAATCATATTTTGTACTCTCTTTTTTTATTTCTTTTGAGATAAGTCGAAAAGTCGCCGATACCGCATTGTCATTTATACGCAATTATGTATTTGAAACAAACAAAATAAATAAAGATACCTCTTTAAGAAAGCTCTCCGTTAACAAAAAAAGTTGTAGCAAAAAAAAAAGAAGAAAAAACAACAACAAATCAAAAGAAACAATTTATTCCTTGTGCAATTTAAAGTCTTCATTTTTTCGGCTTATTTTATTTTTTATAATGCAATTTACACCTTATACAAATATTAATTAATTATTTTTTGCAAACAATTTAACTGAGTTAAGGAGTAACAACGATTTTTTTTATATACGAAAAGTTTATGCATTAAAACACAAATACGTGTATACAAAATACATACATACTTACATTTATGTATACTACATAAAATAGACCCGTTGAACTCCTTAATTGCAAATTACAATTTATATTATTCATTGAATATAAATAATAATTAAAATGGAAAACTTAGTTAAAAAAATAAAAAATAAATAAATAAAACAAAAAAAAAAAATACGTAAAAGCTATTTTATCGTTTTGTGTTTTATTTTTGGTTAAGTTTTATCAAGTGAGTTAATTATTTTTTTTATAATTTTTGGTTTTTATTATTTTATTGAGCATCATATATGTACATTAGGGCGATTAAAAACAAATGTCGACTTGGTCTTACCACCCAAAAACTTAGGTATTGATGAGAAAATAAGCTTTGCAAAAAATTAGCGCTCTAACTTAACCCTTAGGGGTGGACCTTTCCCAAACATTTTGTACGCGCAAAATGACATTTTTTTTCAAAGTGAATTTGCTTTTAATTTTTGAAACTTTTTTAAAAATATTTTTACATACTCTTAAAGTTGAAGCTTTGAAGCTTCCATAAAGGTATGCCATGTGCCATTATCTTAACTAATTCACATTAATTACAGCCTTTTAAAAATTACTGATTTTTGTACTATTGCACACACATACATACCATTTTGGAAGCTTCAAAGCCTCAACTTTAAGAGTATGTAAAAATATTTTGAAAAAAGATTAAAAAATTAAAAGAAAATTCACTTTAAAAAAATCCCATTTTTCCCCATACAAAATGTATGGGAAAGAGCGAAAAAATAGCCACCATCAGGGGTAAGTTTGAGCGCTACTCTTTGGCAAGGCTTATTTTCTCATCAATACCTAAAGTTTCAGGGGGTAGGACGACACACATTTTTTTTATTTGAATCACCCTAATGTACATGTAATTAATAATTATTTTTCATCACTTTTTTTTCTTTATGCTCGTGGGTTCAAATGTATCTTAAAAAAGTGATCCCAAGCGGTCGATTTTTGAAAAAGTTCATAACTTTTTTTGATTTGGGAAAAGAAATTTAAAAAAATTCAGAAAAATGTCTTTCGGGGGGTAGAAAAATATAGCAAATTTTTAGCGAAATCGAAAGGGGTCAGGTATAAAATTTGTCGATTTGGCATGGAATGACCCATATACATATATAAATGCAGCCACAAACTGTAAGTTATGCTGTGTTACATCGGTGAAAATCGCTTTAAATTCTATGCCCCAGATTTTGAGTGATGCGCTTACAAACATACATATATGCATGGTTCAAGGCGAATTCAATATTAGGCGAAAGCAACGGCGAATTACTAACATAGACGTGCGTAGGATTTATGTTAAAACTGTACTGCGGCAAAATAAAGTTGCGACAGCTGATTGCACGATTTCCCCTGTACTGAATTCGCCTTGGGCATGGTATAGATAGGGTCGCAAATATTCATGGAAGCTGTCTCTCTCTCAGGTGTCTCTTCAAGCAAAGGCGAATCTACATACTATATATCACGATAGCAAAGCGGGTTAAGGGTTTAGAATATGCCCCAGGTAGGCATACCGGTCGTAAGAGGCGACTAATATGGACTTAGGTAATGACCTGCTACTCGATAGTTGATCTACGGATATGATTCCTCTCACCTCTCATTACCCATCTTCTTCTTCCTCACGGATGGAGGGATGACATGACCTAGAAGGTTCCACTGGTCATACCAAATCGCTACCACGACAGTCGGGCAGTACCGCAAGGGAGTACCGCAGCGTACCGGGGTCATATCCGGCCAAGGACTGTCAACTTCGGCATCACTCCCCAAAACCTTCGGGGAGTGGTTTGCTGTTAACAACAACAACAACAACACGACAGCAAAGCGAATTCGAATCAATTCGTCCTGGTTTGCTTTGAATCTTTGAAACTCAAAAAGTCAAGTAAAAGCAAGGCTAATTCATACAAGGTGGTTGTGAGCGAATTCAGTTCTACACGCACGCACACACTCTTCGTACTTTGATTTTGTTTTCTAGTGCGTAAAATGTCAATTCTTTTCGCATCTGCAAAGAAAAAAAACAAGCCATGTGCTGTTTCCGCTGCGAAATCAATACAAGTTTGAAGCAACGGCGAATTCAAACACACGTACATATATTTCAATGTATTTTGTTTTTGTAAATCGCAGCTATTTATACTGAATTCTTCTTGATTATTTTAAAAATTGTTCTGCTGCAGGAATTGTAGTGCCAAATTTCGAAAATTCGCATTGGCTGTTTCTATGCCTTGACGACGAGCATGAATTCGCCTCGTTTTTCTCAATTCGATATTCGACGCATGTCGGATGCATACACGAAAAATATCTATAGCACTATCCGCACTTCATATTTTTTGTGGAAGATCACTCTTTTTCAAAATATTTAAAAAAACTCCTTTCTCACAATTTCTTCAATAACGCTTTATTTCAGTGCTTGGCTCAGAAAAGACTTAAAAAAGAAATTTGATTCAAAGCCGTCCCATCTCGTTCGTAATGTAATGAATTTTCATTCCGGTAAGACGTTTTTGAAAAATATGTGATCTTCCTCCACTCAGCCGTCGATATTTACTATCACTCTTATCCTAGACTTCACCCCAACAAATTTTCGCTTTATGATTTTTTATTCGCGTGAACATTTTTCGCCTGTCGACAATTTCGGAAATGTGAGTGGAAAATCACTATTTCAATATTTCTTTTTAAAAAATGCTTTTTTGAAAAATATTCCGAAATCTGGTGATCTTCCTCCACTCAGCCATTGATATTTACTTTCACCATTATCGCAGAGTTCGCCCCAAAAAAAAATGTCGCCTTACATTTTTTTATTCGGGTGAATTTTCTTCGCCTATTGAAAATTTCGAGAGAACAAAATTTATCTTCGAATCAGCTCTATTTCGCTGCAATAGTTAACAGTTTGTTTAGACAAATAAGACCCATTTCCCATCTAGTTTATTTATTAATTTTAAAGCTTAATATAAATGTACCTATAGAAAGTCTCCCTCTAAAATATAGCGGCCGATAAATTTATAGAGAACTTTAAAATAAAAAGCTAGATAAAAAAATACCCTTAACACGTTCGCTGCCGCCATACAAAAAAAAAACCATCACCCAGGTGCCAATATAGTTTTATTATTTTAAAGTCATCTTTGGGTAGTAGTTATACACCTAGTTGGTTTTATTTTCATTTTCTATAAAAATTTGTGTGTTTTGAAAGGGTGACCACCGGTGGTCACAGCAGTTATTTCAAATTTTGAATTTTTTTCTTTTTTATTTTGATTTCTAGAGATATTGAATAAGTGTAAAAATGGCCAATAAGGATTATTCGGTAAAACCCAGCGTTTTTTATGGCAGTCGCCATAGAGACGAAGAAGATGGAAGTGACGGCACTGATTTTGAACCGTCCGGATCGGATGACTATGTCCCATCAGACATTGATTCCAGTGATTCGAACGAACCATCGGAAGTGAATTATTCATCATCTACAGATGCCCGGTCTGAAGATGGTATTCCCGCAAACCTAGATCCAAATATTTGGAGTAATGTCAGTGGAACATCTTTGCAGTCTTTCAGTTTTGAATCAGCACATACATGTGAAGTTGATGTCCGTATAGTGGAACCGATCGATGTGTTCAATTTGATGGTAACGGATGAGCTGTATGAGCTTATTGTTATTCAGACGAATTTGAATGCCAACAGTTGGGTCCAAAATAATATAATGATCGGAATTCGCGAATAAAGACATGGGTCGATACCGACATTCCAGAGATAAAGAAATTTCTTGGTCTGATCCTGTACATGGGAATGGTGAAATACCCGTCAATTTCCTTATACTGGAGCACTAACAGTTTTTATAAGAATTCATATGTCCCTAAAATTATGCCGAGAAACAGATTTCAATTACTTTTGAAATTTATACATTTTTCGGACAATTCCCAAATCTCATAAATATGGCGTAAAGGTATACAAGTTGTGTGATCCTTACGGCTACAGATATACCAGCAGTATTTATGTGGGAAGAAATTACTGCAATAAACAAAGAGGTGTACCAACTCCAACAACATCGCACAGCACTCAAATTTTCCTCGATTTGGCGGAAAAATATTTAGAGAAAGGCAGGACCATCGCAACTGACAATTTTTATACATCGGTTTCCTTAGGAAGGACGCTACTTGGTCGTCGAACTCATCTAATTGGAAACAATAAAACAATAAAACTTCTTGAATTAAAAGACCTATAAAACGAAAAATTTTAGAACAACATCTGTACAATTTTTATATAATAAAAATATGAGTAGAAGAAGAAGAAAAAATGAAAGTTCTATTCATACACAGCTTTAAAATGATCAATACAAAATTGTATTGCGTGTGCCCACCGGTGGTGCACACGGCCTCTGATGAATAAATTGTGTGACCCACCGGTGGGTCATATGGCAGCGAACGTGTTAAGGCTCATTTACCCGGGTCGATTTTTATCGAACCACTTGTGTTGTCGAATTGCTGTTTACATGGGTGATTGAAAAAAAGATTAGAAAAATCGACCCGTGTAAATGAACCTTTAGCAAAAAAAAACTTTCGACAAAGCTCTTGATTTATTTTAACTAAAAAAATCGCATTTAAACTTTTGAAAATGGTTGAGTAGTGATTTGGAATAAGTGATTCGGAATAAAACGAATAAAACCATTAAAACGTTTTATTTTTATTTTTAAGTCATTTTTTTAAATTTTTTATTTTTAATATTTTTATTTAAATTTTTTGATACATTTTCAATAATTTTGAGTTTCGAAACTGCAAATTTTAGTTATATGAATTTTCTGTTGTATCCTGACCTATCACCTTGTGGCACTAGCCTGATTTCGGTGGGAACGATACTTAAAGGATGATTTACACGGGTCGATTTTTCTAACCTTTTTTTCAATCGACCTTGTAAACAGCAATTCGATCGATCTTCGCCTTGTTGAACACAAGTGGTTCGATGAAAATCGACCCGTGTAAATGAGCCTCAGAATATTTTTTTTTGGGAATGTTTTTAAATGCCATACCTCAGAACTTGTTTCAACTCTGTTCTTGGTCAATTTTTGTTTTTCAGCTTTTAAGTTCAACATTTTTTTATAAGTCTGTAGCGTATTTGATTTCGAATTTTGATAAATTTAAAAAAAAATTTACTACTTTAAACTATTTATTTTAATTTTATTGATTCCCATTGATTTAATAACGAAATAATATTAAAAGTAGAGCCAAAAAATTAAGTTTAATGATAAAATCTGATTTATTTTTTTATAAACATATACACTTGAAAAATTAAAAAAATTGTAATAAAACTAAAATAAATAAAGTTATTTATTCATAAATTAATTTGAAAGTCATAAATAACATACAAACATACATACATATGTACATAAATTATACATAAAAAACTTATTATACAAACAATTATACAAATAAATATATATAAAACAAATATATATATTTTCCTATATTCAAGAGAAGAATATAAAACAAATTAAAAAGAAGAAACAAGTATCAGCAACTGTAAAAAATTGAATACACATACATACTATATTAAAAAGTAATACGTATACATACAGACAGCGATTGAACTCATGAACACTATGCAACGGAACCAAATTTTGATCTTTATATATTTTTTATATTTTTAAAATATCGCAGATTTAAGGCTCATTTCCACGGGTCGATTTTCTGGTCGATTTTTTTATCTTCTTTAGTTTTCCAAATCAACATCGTTCTTTAATTTTCGTTAAATATTTATAAAAAAGTATGTACAGCTAGTAAATATGAGGAAAAAATATTTGCTCGAATTAAACACGATTGGGCTCACTGAATTTACATTAAATATGTATTTACTACTAAAAAAAATAATAATGAAAGCAAAAATATATATGTAACTGTAAAAGAAGGAAATGAAAAGCAAAACAAAATTTAAATAACTAGTTTTAAAGATTAATTTAACGTTTTATGAGGAATTAAAAATTCTGGAAACTTTTTATATAAGCCAACAATAAATTATAAGGAAATATAAATAAAAATAAATTCATTATTCGAAAAATTTAAATGCATAACATAAATATTTTAAAACGATAAGGTTTATTAACATACCATTTTTTTTACTGGAATCTGCTAATTATTGATTTTTTTTTATATGAAAAATGACAGGGATTCGTAAATTCCACTAAAATTTTTTTGTTAACAAACGTAGATACCTCCTAAAAATAGTTTTCAAAAACGACTTACCCTAATAATTTGACGCTCTATTTCAGAATTTGTTTCAATAACGCCCTAAGTCTAATTAGCACGCGCCCATTTTTGTCGTATGAATGATTGAACCATGCCCATGACCCATCGCCAAAACCACAAAAGAGCACCACAGAGCTCCTCGTCTTCTAAAAGAAACCTCGCCTTGGTCAGGGAACCATTATGTTTTGTTGTCAACTTAAGATCTCACTGAAAGAGCACGCCCGACAGATTTGAGCAGGTTTAATTTTATCGGCGGGAGTTTGTTTGTTCACATCGGGTGATATTTGTTTACTGTCGACCAATTTTGATTGCAGGGGTTGTACGGGTGTTGACAGTCCTTTGCGCGATGAGTCCGGTACGTTCCGGTACTTCCTTGCGGTACTGCCCGACTGTCTTGGGAACGATTTCGTGGATTTTAGTCGCCTCTTACGACCGGCAATCCTATCTCGGGCATATTCTAAACCCCTAACCCGCATGGTTTTTGGTATTCCCAGGTAGTTTGTCATCGTGACTACTGACAGTTGTCATGACATATGCATAGCCCAGTTTCACTTGTTCATATGCTTACAATTCGTCGAAACGAACGTCGAATGAGAAAATTAGCGACTTTCAAGTATTTATACAGAATTGCATTCTGAATGAATTCGATGTAAAGGGTCAAATACATAAAGCTTTGTTAACCTCGCCTGACATTTGCTACCTCAAAACTTTGCGTCCAACTTCAGAGGTATGCTACAATGAACGCCTTGACGCTTCTCTTTTATACATTTGTTTTCGTTATTTATTTATTTGCATTCAGAATTTTTTGGTTAATTTATTAATTTAATAGAGAAAAAATTAATTAATTATTATTTCCTCCAACTTTTTATTCTTTAATTAATGCACAGTCATCAACATCTGATTGTCAAAGCAAGCAAAGCAAGCAAAATTTGAGAGTTTGCCAAATTTTAACCTTGCTTCAACTTTGAGGTCTCCAATTCGCCATGCTTCGTTTAAATACGTATACTGAACTTTTCTGTCAAAGTCAAAGTTTGAGGTAAAGTCAAAATAAAGCTTTATGTAACTGACCCTTTAATCACGAATTCCAGCAAAGCATAGAAAAACCACACACCCTTTGCTCTAATATTTTTTTATCTGAATCACCCTGTGCCAGCTGTGCCCTACTCGCTATAAAGAAACTGTCAAACATAACGAATAAATTTACTCGCCAATTACTGAAAAATAGCAGATTTCTGTGCAGAAGAATACAATTGCGCTTATCTATAAAAAAAGAACTGAAAATAATAAAATTCCATACCCAATTGCAGTTAATTGACTTTAAAAATATTGTACAAACATTAGGTAAAGTTTTTGTGCAAAGGAAAGTGCTTAAGTCGAAAAACAACAAAAAATATTCTTCAGCTTTTGTAGCAGCAACGAAATATGGAAGATCGTGAGTAAAATTCTAATTGCAATATGCAGCTTGATATTAAATTACATATCATTTTACATAGTGTATACGTCGTCCAGAGCAGGTTTTAGGAATGCGTATTTCTTTATCACATTTGATTATAGTTCAAGTACAGATGGAAGTAACGCATTTATTTAATTTCATTTACTTGAAAACAGTGGGAGGTCTGACTTTCAGTGCAAATGAGTCACATCGACTTTGACCGGCCAATATTTCTTTATTTCATTTTTATTGTTGTTATGATAAAAACCGTGTGCTTTATGCTTTTTGTACTATGTCCAACTGCGTTATTATGAAATGTTTATCTCGTAAATCCAGAAAACACACTTCGGTGCCATTAATATTTCTACTAAAACCAAACTAATGGAGAGTAATTTAAACTACGTGGCATATTATATACCTAGTTTTGTCACATTTATACAACCTGAAGTCATCTCTAAGCAAAAAACGTCTAAATAACAAATTTTGCATGCAAACAAAGAAACGCATTAGGCGCAGGTCAGTCTGACGTCGTCTCTGTAGTTGGCGTCAGTTGACTGTCTTAGTATCTTCTTGCTTGTGTAGTCGTGCACGTGTGGATACTTTTCCGATTTTAAGGTTTGTTTTGAACACATTTCACATTGTTGATATTTGCCCCCTTCATAGTTGGTTACATTGCTTTCGCATTCCATCTGTGCCGTGACTGTGTGAGAAACTCAATTGTTGCTTAAATACCTTCTTATAGACATTTGTACAGCTGAGTTTATTATTCGTAATGATACAGGGGTTTCCCGACCAAGGGTTGCTAATTTAGTATAAGTCTCTGGGCAAATTACTAACAACATACAACTAACTCTCGAAGGGGTAGTTTTTGAAGGAAACGTGCAGTTTCAACAGGGTTGGGCCAGAGGGACAGAGGGGTTAGAAGAGTAGGTTCAATTGGACAATTGAAGAGATGTAGGCTATCATGGGGGGTCCTACCACATGCAGGGCATGTGTTTGAAATTGTATCATTCAGTCTGGATAAGTAGGAGTTTAACCTCACACTTTATCCAGACCTTGACTCTTGTCTCCCTTGGTAAGGTGCGTTCTTCTTCAGCAATATCGGGTGGAAGACTGTTTACAACGGGATTCACAGGTAGAGATCTAACAAAAGTTTCACTCGGTGTGGACGTCGATTAGAGCCCTTTTATGACTCCGCAGATCAAACGGCAAGGTAATATGATGCCGGATCTCGTCATAATGCTTACGGAGATGACTCCTTATTCCTCTCGGGGGCGGATCTGTATCCAAAAGATGACGCTTTGGATATGCTGGCCATCGTGCCGAAACGACCCGGGCCGTTTTATTATATCGAACCGGCCAAGAGCAATACACTCGTGGTGACCCTGTCTGACATTTAGACAGGGCTACACCTCGTTACAACAACAACAACAAGACAGTCGGGCTAGTACCACGAGGTACTATTCATCGGAACGTCAGCATCAGCACAACCCTAGCTAGTCCGTTACCGAATTTTTTTTAAGTGGATTTTCCTACTAGACAGGGCGAAGTACTGTTACAGTAACAACAACAACAATCTATATTCAAGTCAGACCATTTTTTTATACGCATGTATACATATGTATGTACTTTGTAGTCGTTAGTCCAAATTAAGTGTAATAATCTTATCGCTTATTTCGCAATTCTTGCGTAAAGAACACCTGCCTACCTATCAAATGATTAATTCGTTGCACGTTGAAATTGGTTGATTTTTAAAGAAAACCTTATCAACCAGTATGTGTAGGTGTTTAGGTAATATAGCTAAAAAAGTGAAGTCTGTAACGCCTGCTGCGCCCAAGGGCTAGTCACGGAGTTCAGCCTCAAGCATGAAAGAAGTAACAATTAGCCATACCCTTGCCCACTCTAGAAAAAAGCATTCGGAGGCGAGC
The DNA here is from genome assembly GCA_964058755.1 of Campiglossa producta. Lineage (NCBI taxonomy): Eukaryota > Metazoa > Arthropoda > Insecta > Diptera > Tephritidae > Campiglossa > Campiglossa producta. The sequence goes on from CAXKVI010000004.1 coordinate 100,236,008, forward strand.
CTTCACTAAGTCAATTTAAACGTGCGTATGTACCCTTGACCGCGTGTGTGTGCCGTTATACTTTTACAGCGAAGCGCCACCAGCCAGCATGAAATGAACGGTATTCCAAGAATAATATTGCAGTGATTTTTTTGTATTTTTTTGCGAATCTGGTTTGTTGTTGTTAGTCACAAAGAGCAAGATCTTGTTGTTGTAGAGCGGCAGTGAGATGGCTGCTTTAGATAATAATCACACACATTTTTTTTTGTTTGGTACGCTCATGCAACATTAACTAAACTTTTGAGTAACGTATCACGTTATTACAACAAAACCATTGCACCGTTGATAATTGGAAACAAGTTTAAATGATCGATTAACAATAGACGAATGAATGTGGCTGGCGATTTACCACATGTATAACGGCGAAGCTCATAATACGCCCCCTAGGCACTCTTTGCAGCTTTCAATAGGTACCTAATTTTTCAGTTTAGCTGTGGCTTAGCATTCGATCTTTACTACATATCTACGTGCACTAAACGTTTCATCAGAAATGATCTCAAAAACATCAGAAATCATATCAGAAAACGTTAAAAAAAACACACACACAAAAAAACATATAGAATTGTGAATTATGAAAGTTTTATCACCATTATAAATTTTTTCAGCTTTCGGTACTTAAAAAAATAAAAATAAATATTTGATCGAAAAAAGTTTAATACAAACAAACAAAAATTCAATTCATTATCAAAAAAAATTCAAATCAGTTGAAAATTACAAAAATATGAATCCTTTGTTGCAAAAACTCCCCGCTCGGGTCGGTTCCACCTGTTTTGAATTGGAGTTATACGGCTGATACATTAGCCCAAACCTCGCTTTTGGGAGTAACTTCAGTATACTATTTTACCCCTGCGGTTTAGGGGTTAAAATATGCCCGAGGTAGGCATACCGGTCGTAAGAGGCGACTAATATGCACATAGGTAATGACGTGCTAACCCGATGGTTGATCTACAAATATGTTGCCTCTCACCTCTCATTACCCATCTTCTCTTTCCTCACGGATGGAGGGATGACATGACCTAGAAGGTTCCACTGGTCATACCAAATCGCTACCACGACAGTCGGGCAGTATCGGAAGGGAGTACCACAGCGTACCGGCCAAGGACTGTCAATTTGGGCCCAACTCCCCAAAACCTAATAATCTCCATTATAAACTCCCAAAAATGAAGAAGATTTGAGCAGATATCATAACGATTTGACCGCTACTGTCAACGACAAATAAACAAAAATAGCAAGGACAACTACCAAAATTACGATATTACCGCTACTGGACACTAGATTCACCAAAAAATAAACAATCCCCAGCGACATCTAGTTTTGAATAGCAAGTACTACAACCAAAGCACTAGATGGTGCCGATTGTTAACCTTCAATTTTGTGTGTGTCACGTACTCCGTTTTTCGAAGTTAGCCCCCAAAATTTAGTTAAGGGCTTACGAAGTTCTAAATAATACACTTTTAATTTTGCTTTTCCAATTGCTGTATTTAAAAAATTAAAAAAAAGGAAAAATACGGGCGTGGTCTTCTTGGCTTTTTTGTTTGATTGGTATATTGTTTTTTTTTCTTACAACGGCATGAAGTTTTTCGAAATCATTTGAACAATTTTTTTTAATATACGGCTTTTAATTTTTTCGAAGACCTAATTTTTGACGCCTTTGACAACTTTTAAAACAAAAAATGGATACCAATCGAACAAGGAAGTCAAGCAGACCACGCCCATAGGGGTGTAAAAGTAGGTCGCCTCCCAGTTGGTGCAGCCTGGGTAACGCTAAATGACCTACATGGCCTACATGGCTAGTTTCTTGTATTGCCGGTTCTACGAGAACGGTACCAGTACTTGTGCTGTACCCATCGTGCCGAAACGACCCGGGCCGTTTTCTTATATCGACCCAGCCAAGAGCAATACACTCGGGGTGACCATGTCTGACATTTAGGCAGGGTTACACCTCGCTACAACAACAACAACAACAACGCCCACATTTTGGCTTTTTTAATTTTTTAAATACAGAAATTGGAAAAGCAATATTAAAAGTATCTAATTTCGAACATCGAAAGCACATAACTACTTAAATTTTGGTGCTTCAGTTTTATCGCTTTACATTTTGAGCTTATCGGACACGTTCTATAATGAACTATTGTTTTTATTATTTCAAATTCCGTTCTGAATAAAATAAGCAAAATTAAACAGTCCTCAAAATCCACTCATAAATGCCGATTAAACAGGGTTAAAGAAAAATAACAGCCCTTGGTTGAGTAAAATTCGAGTCACTGAAGTACAACACCAATAACAGTTTTTATTTCATACATCTGTGTGGTCTATTGGCAGATACTTTTGCTGTAGTTGTGGTTTAATTTAATGACTGAGTCATCAGATTGCTTTTGATGTATGTTGCTGCTGATGTGTTAACCAAATCATTAGTTTGCTGAAGTTGCTCTGTTATGGTTTAGATACTCGTACAACAACATGCTAAGCGAACTAGCCAGTCAGCCAGCTAGCTAGCTAGCTTGAACTCCTCTTGCCAATGTGGCTAAGCAATGAGAGCAGTGAACGCGCGCGGCAGCTAAAACGAACAACAATTGGAGTTGCTGACACAAATTGGCTAACTCATTTTGTTTTAACGTTTACGCTTTTCTACTCACATTTTCGTTATACATATTTCTATCTTTTAATACTGGCTTTTATTACAATTTTGCGGTTATTCAGTCAGATTTTCGCTCTACACGCAAACGGACGAATAAACGAAATAATTTGATGTTGAAATTGTAAACGGAATTGAAAATGTATTCTATTTTGGTGAATTAGGCGTTTAACGGTACAAGATCGCTAGATCGTTGAAAGACTTGAGCAAAAATTGGAGAAATGATATTACGATTAACAAAGAAAAATTATTAAAAAAAATTGGTAAAACGTGGTTCGCATAATTCGACAATGCCACATAGCAGCAAAATTTGAAAAAAAAAGTTTCAACTCAATATGAGCTGTGATATTACGATACGCTAGCATTGTAGACCAAAAGAGAAAGTCTTTGTGATGTTCTGTAGCTATGTGCTAGTTATAGATCATATACAAACTCATACATATCTGCTAAGCTGCTGATCACGCTCTCACACAGCATACATACCTGGCTACCAAACTTAATTACCATTACAACAACAACAATAATATTACTCTAAGCAAATATAGTTTTTGATTTGTCCGCATGTGCGCTTTATTTATCATGCCCCCTTCCACAACAAAATGACTGATTCCGAGCCCACCAGTTTGGAGTTCATTGAAGATCCTTATATACCTAAATTGGATAATATTACAACACCATCTCTAGATGAACCTACCGAATTGGATGATCATCTATCAGACTTGCCTGATTGTTGGACCAATGAGACTGAACAGTATTTAAGAAATCTAACATTAGATCAAATTTTTTATGATGTCGATTCAGATTATACGAATACACTTGAACTGCAGGCTGTTGAAACAGAATTTATAGCAACAAAATTAGCAAATCAAATACCTTCATCATCGATAGCGAAACGTTTTCGTTTACGTTTCTTTACCAAACGTACAATGCGTGAGGTTAAAGTGACATTTATTGATTTCTCTAAACCATATCTGGCAAAGATATCGAGTAGTGAGAATTATAAGAAATTCTTAAATATTGGCTCAACCTCATCAAATTCAACAACAAATAATAATACAAATAACAACACCAAAGGTATATACGATATATTAAGCTGTAACAGCAAACTAACTAATAAAACTAAGGCTAAGCGGACAGGTTTTTTAAAGAAAAAAAAAATGTGTTCTGTGGCTCATCCCCTGTAAAATCGTCACAGATATGGTAGTGAATCTAGCCATTTGAATGATTTTTTGTGGGAAGTTTCCTTTTATCTTAAGACCGGGGCAAGTTTCTGTAAGGACAGTAATGGCGACCTGGTAACCGACGTATAGAGTGTACTTAAATTATGGAGGGAGCACTTCTCCTCACTGCTAAATTGCGAGGGAGAACCCGATACCTCAATCCCTAACGATGGAAAAGTCGTCCCACCACCTGACTATGATGAAGTGAGGATTGCCATATCCCGACTTAAAAACAACAAAGCGCCTTGAAAAGAATATGGTCTGACGAGTGCATGCCTCCGTAATGGAATTTAAGTGTTCTCTGCCCAATCCACAAGAAAGGCAATCCCGCTAACCGCACCAACTACCGCGGAATCAGTCTTCTTAATATCGCATATAAGGTTCTTTCTAGCGTATTGTGTGAAAGACTGAAGCTCATCGTAGACAAACTTTTGGACCTAATCAGTGTGGCTTTAGACCTGGTAAGTCTACCACCGACCAGATTTTCATGATACGCCAAATTCTGGAGAAGACCCATGATAAAAGAATCGATACATAAAATCTCTTTGTCGATTTGAAAGCTGCAATTGAGAAGTAAAGTCCTCTCTCGACAAACAAAGTTTCTCATGATACCTGTCCTGATGTACAGCTCGGAATCATGTACAGTATCAAGAGAAGATGAGATGGCCCTTGGAGTATTTGAGAGAAAAGTTCTCCGGAAGATTTATGGTCCTTCCCTTGATGCCAACGCGCGAGTATCGAAGGAAATTTAACGATGAGCTGTACGAGCTTTACGCAGACCTGACCATAGTTCCGCGAATTAAAGCCCAAAGGCTCCGCTGGCTGGGCCATGTTATGCGAATGGACAAAGAAGACGAAATCAAAATTTTCCTCTTTCCTAATTTTAAAGTACAGCAGAAACCTATTTAAAAAAAAAACGCCTTATCTGAGAATTTGTTTTGAAAACACTTCTTTCAGAATGCGGTTGATAAGAGGTCCATCTCAGTATTTGATTTCAGCCGAAGTCTGTTGAATTTTTGTTATCTACGCGTTTTTGAAACTCATTCTGAGATTGGGAGTTCTTGAACCAAATTCTAAAGAGGGCTTTATCGAAAAATATTCTGAGATAGGCTTTACTCAAACAGGTTTGAAAAATATTTTCCATTCAGATTTTTATTGATATTTGGATAAATGTGTTGTTTTTGGGAACGATTTCGTTGACCCCGTCGCCGGGGTCGAAGTGGATTCAAGTCGCCTCTTAAGACAGGGCATATTCTAAACTCCTAACCCGCTGGGTTCTGTGTCTTATCAGTCTGTTAACGTTTTCGAAAAGTGGGCGGTGTCACGCCTATATTAGGAAAAAACTCAGTTCCCGATAATATTTGGTATACTAATAAGCGGTATTATAAGACAGGAGCGAAAAGAGAAAAAAAGGAAAGGGAAAACGGGAAAAGGAAGCAGGGAAAAAGGGGAATATGGAAGAAACAGGAAGCGGAAGAGTAAGGAAAATTGTCGAAGGTAGGGCAAGAAGCAAAAGAAGTTGAAATGTAACTGAATCAGGAATAGAAATAAAAAAGGAAAGGAAGGCAAAAGCAAAGAGGAACAAGAAAAAGAGGAAGCAGAGGGTGATGAAGATGAATGGACAGAGGAAGAAAAATATATGTAGTATGAGATTCCTTTAGCAAATAGTAAAATGGGTTTAAAATATGTACGTTTGCGTCGAAGAGAAGAAATAAATATTATTTTATGCCACAACACTTTAATTAGCAAAACAAATCGGAAAATGCATTATACGCATGCTACAACTTAATGGTTGGCTTGTTTTTTAGTATTACTTCCCTTTCATTATCAACACTTAAGAGTTATGAAACCTTAATGGATCGAGTTTGTTTAACGATTTTGTTAATATTTTTTTCTACGGCTAACTATCAACAGCAATGAGTTTGAAAAATTATACTTTATTGTTTGCTGAATTCTAAGATTTTGACCGCAACTTTTACTTAGTATGTACGTGCTAATTTTTGTTTTCGTGGTTTCAAAAATTCAATTTTTGCTATATCAATTTTTTTTTTGTTATGTTTAAGTTACATGATAAATCTCGCCATTGCTGCAAATTTTTCTCTGTCTCACCGTCACTGTGAAGATTGTCCAAGCAGTAGTTAGTGGTGAAGACTTAATACATAACGAGCCCAATGCGCAAAAAATACGTATCAGCCACTTTGCGTTTACTAAAAATGTGAACAAACAAAAACTATGTATGAAATCCCTGCAAAATTTTGTTGCTCTTACTTTATAATCGTATACATTTCTCAGTGATGAACTTTGCGAGGCTATGCATGTGATAATAAAAGATCGATTTTTATAAAAGGCTGAAATCGAAAAGAAGGGCTCGTACGTCTTTTTTGCGCACAGGGCTCCATATGCTTTTATGAATTGACACGTTCGAATCATTTAAGAGTCGTATAATATTCTTAATATTAACAATCTTTAAAAAGTTTCAGGAACTTAAAAGAGAATACAAAATTAAAAAAACTGCCTATATATTTTCAGGGGCGTCCCCGAAATTCAAGGATGGGGGTAAGGGGCTAGCGACCCCACGATCCCCTAAAGATTTTATTGGTACAATTTTCGATCACAAGCGATACTAGTCAATATTTAAAGGATTGAAACTTGTACTAGAATGGCATGGTTTATAGAACTGAACTTTCAGGTTTCTGATATAAAATATAATTTTTTTTTTAATATTTCGAAACGTTTTTATAAGACCCTTATAGTCCGGTCAAATTAAACATTTGAAATAGAAATAATTCCCACATAGGCAAACTTTGTTAGAGAATTGGCTGTCAGAACGAAAACTTCAAAAGTCCCCATCGATCCCTTGCGAGCTAAAAAAGTTATTCGGGGTCAAAGGTCAAAATTTTAGGTTTTTAGACTTTTCTCGAAAAAGGTAAGTTTTGAATTATCTTGTATAACAAAAATTCCCACAGAGCCAAACTTTTGTAGAGAGGTTTGCCCCCAGAAAGAAAACTACAAATTTCCTGCACACATGGTATCGATGGGGTTTTTTAAAGTTTTCTTTCTAACGGCCAGCCTAAGCTCTCCACAATAATTTGGCTCTGTGGGAATGTTGTTATAGAACTGGTTACTCTTAGAGAAAAAAAAAAATGCTAGGACCATGTTTGTAGAGAATTTCCAGTTTCGTTTTCAAGAAAAGTCCAAAAACTCCAAAATTTTGACCTTTGACCCCGAATAACTTTTTTACCACCCATGGGATCGATGGGGACTTTGAAGTTTTCTTTCTGACGGCGAACCTAATCTCTACCCAAATTTGACTCTCCATCTCAAAATATTCCTTAACGGCGCCCTATTTCAAAAATTGATTCAAAAACGCCCTATTTTCTTTCGAATAGGGCGTTTTTGAGACTAATTCAAAGATAGAGTGCTCTTGCAAAACATTTTGAAATAGGGCGCCGAAGTACAGTTATAAATATCTCTAATATCAAAAAATAAAATCTCGACTTTGTTTCTCCCCTTTGCTGCTCTCTCGTACAATTACTACTCGAATAAACAAAGTTTGTGAGTATAATAATTGCCTTTTTTAAACAAACCATACTTACATATCTACATATTAAAAAACAAAAAAAGTTGCGTTCTTAGTACAAACATATTTATATTATTTTTTTGCTAAATTACTTTACTGCCCCTCAAAGCTTATGATAGAGTATTCGAGGAGGTTGCCTTTCAAGGAGGTATTTATAAGAAGAACCAAAGGATTTCTTAATTTTGCTGCATGATTGTTTGAAAAACATTTTAATTCGTAAAAAGAGTTTGCTTTAACTACATTTTCTTCATTCCTTTCGTTCATCTTTTTTATAGATAAAGTATAAGCTAGGTAAAATTTGTTTCCTTATTCATTCATTCCTAATACGTTGAATATATTTACAATTAAATTTGTATAAATGCTTGTATTCGTTTTTTTTACTAATATCTTTTTTTTCTAATATCCTCAAACATTTACACAGATACCACTTCAAAAATATCGGAGCCCGCATCTCCAGTTGCATCTGTTGCCTCCGCAGATATAGCTGCTGAGTTTGCTGCGCTCACAACTGAGGAGCAAGAGCAGCAACGTGCCGAATGGAGTCAGGTATGTTTTTTTTTATTATAGTTTTATGACAAATTCTTCTTGCCGGCTTGAGGTCAAGGGGGTTTTTTTCAAATGAAACAAAAGGTTTCGTTTTTTCACCAATATTTTACGAAATAAATAAATATTTCGGTTGTCTACGGTAACCGTCTTCAGGGTGCAATTATTTACACGTCGTTCTTAAATAAATAATTGTACCCTGAAGACGGTTATCGTAGGCAACCGAAATATATTGGTGAAAAAACGAAACATTTTGTTTCATTTTCAAAAAGGTTGCAAAAAATCAATATTATAGTTTTTATGTTTATATTAATTTGATATTTTTGCTGTTGCAGGAATTGGCTCGAGTTGAGGAGGAAATAAATACGTTGCGCACCGTTTTAGCATCGAAGACGCGACATGCTTCCGATTTGAAACGTAAATTGGGCATTACAATGTGGAAAGAGATCACAGATGATATGAATCAGGGTTTGAAAAATGTCAAAGAGAGCTCTGTGTAAGTTTGCTCATAGCGATGAAGAAGTGAAGTGTGAAATGTTGGTGGGAATAAATGAAATGGAAATAATAGATCTCCTGCAAAAAAAATCGAGCATTTGCTCAGGGGAGTAAGCAGTAGGTGTTTTTATTTCAACAAAGAAAATATCTAACTTTTACTCAACAAAAATCGAGTCTGAGCAAATGCTCGGCTTTTATGCATGCCTCTCACGATGAATGCAAACAAAAATGTTTTGATCGGGCAGATAAATTTTAAAGTTTACCTTAGAAAGCGGCCCTCAATGAAATTTTTTTTGCAACAATACAATTTTATGTATCCCTGCCAAAAATTTTGTTGAAAAGGCAGCGAAAATGGAACGGTGGGCTGTTTTTTATTTTTCATTGACTGCTGAGTGGAAGATCAAATATTTCATGTTTCAAAAACGCTCTATCTCAGAATTTTTTCGTAGAACGCAAAGCCTGCGCCTTTCGTATACTGGCCGTGTGTAAGAAGCGTGTCAAACATTATTATATGAATCAGTGCAAATGTGAGTTCTGCGCATGCGCAAGTTTTGTTTGTGTTAGTGAATTGTAGTAGCGCGTTTAAAAAAAAATATCAAAGGGCTCAAAAAGGGTCACTATCCCCATTACACAAATTGTGCATAGTTTTAGTTATAAAATCTTTGATTAGTCGATTAAATAATGAAAATACCAAATTAGTAAATCACAAAATAAATAAATAAAAATGTTCGTATTTGTTGTTTAAAAAATAATAATAAGCTACAGAGAATTTTTTCATTTGGTAAAATAATGTCATATCCGCTACCTTGGGTATTTTTGGCATGGTTTAATGTTAATTAGTGAAAGGAGTGATAAGAAAAACGAAGTGAATTTATTTACATTTTGTTCAAGTATGCATTTATTTATGCCCCTTTGTTTACAAAAGTTTAACGACATCCTTGAGATTTTGTCTCCTTCTCTCATGGTATATCTGTACTGTAATGTTTGACACGCTTCACTGTTCGGTATTATCTATATAGAAGTATTACATATATGGTAGAACGCAATATTTAAATTTTTTTCAATAACGCCCTATTCAAAAATTCTGAATTCTGCTAAAAAACCCAGTATCTCAGAATGAGTTTCAAAAACGAAATAAGGCGTTATTGAAAAATCTTTTGAGAAAGAGCTTTTTTAAATATTAGGATAAATTTAAAAAAAGCAATTGCTTTTTCGAAACCTTTTCTAAAGTTTTGCAAGTTTCTTCATACAAATTGATGTCAAATTTGTGAAAATTTGAGAAAAAGCAATGGAGTTTTTTTTTATTAATTTATCCCATTATATAAAGATCTTTTATCTTGCACTCATGCCTGTATGACACTACGTATTTTTACGGTTCTTGCCTGTATTTATACACAGCGTACTAGTAATAGTACAAGGTTATTATAATTTTGTGCACATAACGGTACTACATAACGGCACAAAATAATCGAGATAGATATAGAGTTCCATATATGAAAGTTCTTAGGTTGAAAAGAGGAGTTCATTAAGGCATGTCCGTCCTTCTGTCCGTCCGTCCGTCTGTCCGTGTACACGATAACTTGAGTAAAAATTGAGATATTTGCATGACATTTTGTATACAGGTTACTTTCTGGCCAAGGTAGGTTGCTGGTGAAAATGGGCGAAATCGGATGATAACCACGCCCGCTTTTTCGATATCGAAAACTCCGAAAATCACCTAAATTGACATAATTCGGTAACGGAAATGGCCAAAATGATATAAGTTTATAGGTGAATCCTTCTGGACATTCTATTATGATTTTTCCATAAATTTTTGAAAATTCGACTAGTCGTAACTTTTAAACTGATTACGATAGAACGATGAAATTTGGCACAAATCATACTAGTATCGTTGGGAATATACCTGATGAAATTGGATAAAATCGCCCCCCAACCACGCCCACTTTCGATATCGAAAACTTCGAAAATAAAAAAAAAATGGCACAACTCGGCAACGGAAATGGCTAAAATGTTTTTGTTGTTGTAACGAGGTGTAGTCCTGATATAGTTTGGTAGGGTGAGCCACTCTATTATGATTTTTTGATAAATTTTTAATAGTAGGCGTGGCACCGCCCACTTTTCAGGGAGGCATATTTGAAAAATTCACGGCTCATAACTTTTAAACAGATTACGGTAGAACGATGACATTTGGTACAAGGTATACCAGCATAATCGGGAGTATGACTGATGTAATTGGACGAAATCGCTTCCCAACCACGCCCACTACCGAAATGGAAAATTTCGAAAAATCATATGAAAACGTCCGCTGGGTATTTAATGTTCGGTTTAGCCGAACTTAGACTTCCTTACTTGTTTGTAAATAGTAGTTTCTGTGATTTTCTTTTTGTCTATGAAAATTAAATGAAAAATATAGGAAAAATACAGAGAAAAATCGTAGTGTCATACGGGCATAATTAGTCGACTTTTTGTGTTACATTTTTAAATTTTTTTTTTGTTAAATATAGTTTCTTGTATGACAAACCGCTTGTAAATCCATTATACACAAACAACTTTTGGTTAATGAGTAGTTATGCAAACATTGGATACAAAGATAAATGAGCACACAAATCGAGCTGTTAAAGCAACTCATTAGCGATGTTCTTTATTTTATACATAAAATATTAACTATAAATCAAAATAAAACGTTAATTAATAATTCTTTTCCAAGCCTCAATTACAATTGTTTAATAAGACATCAATTTCTACAACATTTCACGAACGTTTTCCAAACTATAAGCTTACTGAAGTAAGTCTATATTAAGCTTTTAGTAAGTAAGCTTGTAGTCAGCTCTTAGTAGACGCATTTGATTTTTGAAAAGTTGCGGTAACCAAAGTATACTGTGTATAGACTAATCGTAGTATAGTCATTAGAATTTAATTTCTTTTACACTTTTTATTTAAATTTATTTATTTTTTGTTAAATTTTAAGTTATCAAACGGTTGAACAAGGCGTTGGTAATATTTCAAAGGCTGTTCATGATGCCCCAATGTAAGTAAATTGTGTGGTAATATTCTTGAGGCTAATCTAACCAACTAATATTGAGTGTATTGAGTGTTTTACGTCAACGTCACTAAACTCACTATACTCGTATATTGCTTTTAAAATCTTTGTGTTTGTTCTGGCACTTTTTGCTGAAACACAGCATTCCGATGAACTTTTTGATTCAAACACAATTTCAAATGTTAGTCCTCACATCTATCTATTATTATATATAAATGCGCAATGCTTAAAAGTTTTCTCCCTGTTTTGCAATGTATGTATCGATAGGTCCCGCCGAGCAGGGTGTGCGACAACAAACCAAAAATTAATTATAATATGATTTGAAATTCACACCACTACAATTGCTAAACACGCATTCACTTTATAGAGCCGCTGTTATGTGTGTATGTAGGTATGACCACTTGCATTGTTGTGCTTACATTCATTGCAGTTGGGGAGAGTCCTAGTGTGAGTTGTTTTGTTGGCAGCAATAATAAACATGAGCCTGCACGTCAACTTTATTGAGCGTAGGTACAAAGTGTTTACAAAGAAAAAATCTGTGCTTGGGTATTCAGAGAAGCAAATGCTTGCTCAGACATGATGATTTGAAAAAAAAGCACAAATCCCTTCGTGGCTAGACTTAGTGAAATAAAATAAAAAGGAAAATTGATAAAACTAAAAAAAAGTAAAATAAGAAATAGAAAAGTGATTGCAAGTAAAAAAGGAAATTTGTTGGAAAGGAAAGGAAAGAATATAAAATACATAAATAAAAATAAAACAAAATGAAATAAATAAAAGCATAAAATAAAGGAAAGAATAGGAAAGGAAAGGAATGGATAAAAGGAAAATAAAGGTAACATAAGGTAAGGAACGGAAAATATGAGAAAAAAATCGAAGGCAAATAAAGGTAGGGAAAGGAACGGAAAAGAAAAAGGAAGGGAAGACAGGAAATGTAATGTACGTAAAGGAGTGGAAAAAAGAGGCAAATAGAGAAAGACAAAGAAAGGAAAGAAGAGAAAAGAAAGGAAAGAAAAGGTAGCGAGGAGGAAGGTACGGAAAATAAATGAAAATAAAAAGAATGAAAAATAAAGGAAAGAAAGGCAATGAAAAGCTAAAAAAAAATAAGCAAAGGAAAAGAATGGAAAAGAAAGAAAACTAAAGGAGTTGCGGAAAAGAAAGTAAGGAAACGGTAGGAAAGGAAAGGTAGGAAAAGGAAATGTAAGGAAAGGAAAGGTAAGGAAAAAAAGTGAAAGAAAATAATAAAAGAAAAGAAATGAAAAAAAACGAAAAAAATGAGAGGAAACTAAACTAAAGCAAAGGAAACGAAAGGAAATTAAAGAAAAATAAAATAAAAGGAAAAAAGGAATGTAATGGAAATGGAAAGAAAGGTCAGGTAAGAGAAAAAAAGAAACGAACAGAAAAGAGAGAAAGAAAGAGGGAAATAAAATGAAATGAAAGAAGAGAAATGGAAAAGAAAAGTGAGGGAAGAAAAGGAAAGAAAAGAAAATGGTAGGGAAGGAAAGAAAAGCAAAAGAAATAAAATGAGATGAAAGGAGTGGAAAGGAAAGGAAAGGAAAGAAATACGTATGAAGACGACCTAAGAAGAATAAATAATTATCAACATTGAAACTATATTGCTGAATGGTGTAAAGAGGGAGGAAAAGGCAAAATGAACAGGAATGTATAGAAACCAAAAATATAAAAAAATATGAAAAGAATGGCAAATTTAAGAAAAGCAAAAAGGTAGGAAAATAAAATAAGCTTTTGTGGTTGAATTTCAACCACTGGGCGAACTCTAGTTTATATAAATGAATCAATTCTTCATAGAATTCTAAACTAAAGTGCACATTTTTTATAACACCACTCCCAGGATATGTTTAAAATAAGTCATTAAAAAGCGTTTTCGAAAACGTTTACTCGCCAATAATAAACAATGTTGCAAAAAATTGCAATTTCAATTCCTTGAGCTATGCTGTCACTCTCTTTGCAGCAACAACTATGTTGTTTTTACGCTCTTAATGTATCTTCCTGTAAATTTCTTAACTTCTGCAAATTTTTCTTTATGTTTTTATCGTATACAAAAAGTTGTGTAGTACTATTCATATTTTTACTCAATCTTCGCACTAACACAATTTCATTTCGTATCATATCAATATTAATATTAATAATTACTGTAAACTTGAAACGCTTCACTCATCAAATAATTTCTGCTTCATATTACAGTTTCCAACGCACCGAATCAGTGCTCAAGACAACATCGGAAAAGACCGTTTCGGTATTTGGTAGCATAACCAGCGGCATAACATCGAAATTCTCACAAATGAAAAATTCGGAATCGATGCGTTCGATCGAAGAGAAGGTTGGCTCGGCCTATGAGAATGTTAAAGTAAGCTATGAACACAACAATTTTATGTGCCAACCCCATGCGGTAACTATAAAGAAAAACTATTTTTTAATTCCTATCATCTAACGTTCAATTTACTATATACATTTGACATAATTTATTTACCCTCCTTTTACCTTCTATAAACATGCCACAATGCAAAATGAACAAAATAAACTCGGTACAACATAACAACACTTTTTATCGAAGAGATTGCTAATATTTTTTTCTGTTTTTTTTGTGTTTGAATATGTTTTTAATTTTATTTTAGTTCTTTATAAATTTTGTATTTTTTGTAATGTTTTCTTTGTATTGAAAGTGTTTGTTTATTTTTTCAATTTTGAATTCAAAATTTAATAAAAATCCCTTAATGAACCGAAGTAAAAAGTTTGTCCCAAAAGCTAGATATATCAAACTTTTAGATTAATTGCACGGTACAACAAAATTGAAGTTTTTGAAAATCCCACCGGGTTTCTCAGTGGTTTCTGAAGCTTTTGTGTGTGCTGAATCCGAAGCTGAGATCCGATTTTTCGGGTCACCCTAGTTTTTCTCTGCAGAGGGTGTTTTGTAAAGAGCTCGGTATTTGTAAAAAAAATATATATTTTGTAAGCTAAGAATTTTTCTTAATTAAAAATTTCTTAAAATAAAAAAAAAAATTGTATAGAACTACCGATCTCTAATACGGCTGATACATTAGCGCGCTTACGGCTGACACATCCGCTTTTGGGAGTTAACTTGAGCATAATCTTCATTATAAACTTCCAAAAATGAAGAAGATTTGAGCAGATTTCAGAAAACGAGCCAACGATTTGACTGCTACTGTCATCGATAAATAAACAAAAAATAGCAAGGACAACTACCAAAATTACGACTTTACCGCTACTTGACACTAGAGTCACCAAAAAAAAATTATATGTGTGTCAGGGTAAAATTTGGATCTGATTAAAGAAGATTGGAGATAATCTCCGTGTGTGTATCCATAGCATAAACAAACTACCCTCTGGAGAAAAAATATAAGGTGATCCGAAAAATCTGGCTTCATATTCGGTTTCAGCACACACAAAAGCTTTAGATATCGATGAGAAATCCTCTGGTATTTTTTTTTTGCTGTTTTACAGTGTTCTTTTTCAACTCATTTATAATTTCGGCTAAACGCATTTATTTTCAATTTCAGTTCTTCGAGTAAAACTACTTCACAAATTGTACGGAAATCAACAATTGGGCTCAAATTTACTATATAAAATGATTTAGACTTAAACATATTTGAAAAATGTTTTTGTTTTAATATAAATTTCTTTTTAAACGCTTTAAACGATTCCAAATAAAATTTTGTTTAAGTATTTCTTTAAAATTGTTTTTGTGGCTGTATTTTTTTTTATCCCTCTAACTATTAACTGTAAGTGGAACACTGGCACAAAAAATACAATTATCATAGTTATACACATTTAAACATATTTTTATTAAATTAAACTGTTATACTGGTATAATTAGTGTTATATTCTAAACCGCATTCTGTGTTTTTGACATATTGAAAATTTTTAGTACATATCGATGGCTGACTGGAAGATCACCCTACTTCTAAATAAATGCTTAAAAAGTCGTTATAGTTCAAAATAAATTTTTTCAAAAAAGCAAAACACCCACTTTATTTCGAAATTAAGAATCTTTTCGAAACACCCTATTTTAAAATTTGAAATGTATTGAGTTTTTGTTAAGTGAGAGCGTTTTTGAAACTCCTTCTAAAATAGGGGCTTCTTGGACTAATCTTTGAAAAAAAAGGTTACTGGAAGAAATTCAAAAGTAGAGTGTTTTTTTTAACAAAGTTTGAGCTAGAGGGTTTTTAAAAAATATTTTGAAAAGGGTAACGTTACCCCTAGCCGCCAAAATAAATTTTTAATAAAATTATCCGTACTAAGTATAAATAAAAAATTGTTTTGGTGCTAAACTATTAATTGTTCTTGTAAAAAAAATTAAATAAAACATATTTGTAAGAGTTTTATATTTTGTCAATAGCACAGAATTGCATTATTAGTATATAGTGCGTTTCATACATATAACTACATATAGCACTTTCAGAATTGACATGTTGTAATCAGTTATCGTCATTTTAGTACATTCATGCATCTGGCAAGAGGGCGACGTTATATCATTTAAATTTTAATAAGATAACTCTAATTTCAGACCCGTATAAACCTGTACTCTAAACTCTGTAAAAAATTCTTTGAAAACTTTTAAAAAGCATTTCGAAATATTCGCAATTGCAAAATCAAAAATGTAGTTTTTAGCCCATTAAATTTTAGTACAAGAAAGGTACAAAATTTGTGTTCTAAAAGCTAACTTTATAGTTTTTTTCTGGAGGAGTCCGTTGAATTTTAGTACGACAAAGTACAAATGTAAAGTGTTCTAAAAGCCGCTTTTAGTTTTTATAATAATTTTTTTGCAGGAGCTTATTAAATTTTAGTTTTAATTTTTTATAATTTTTTTTCTGAAGGAACCCATTAAAATTTAGTACAACAAAGTACAAATTATAGTGTTTTAAAATCCGCTTTGAATTTGTATAATATTTTTTTAGTGTAGCCTATTAAATTTTAGTACCTTAAAGTACAAGTTTAAAGTGTTTCAAAACCCACTTTGAATTTTTATAATTTTAGTACAACAAGTACAAGTTTAAAGTGTTTCAAAACCCACTTTGAATTTAATTTTTAATTTTAGTACAACAAAGTACAAGTTTAAAGTGTTTCAAAACCCACTTTGAATTTAATTTTTAATTTTAGTACAACAAATTACAAGTTTAAAGGGTTTGAATTCTTATAGTTATTTTTCTTAAGACCTCAAAAAGTTTTAGTACCACAATTTAGTACAGCAAAATGCAAGTTCAACGTGTTTTGAACCTACACAACGGCCCTTTTAAAACAGGCTAATGTGTGTCCCTATGGCAGCCACTTGAACCTAAATTTTAATCATTTTAGTACATCAAAGTACAATTTAAAGGGTTTTGAAACCCGCTTTGAGTTTTAAACATTTTTTTCTTGAGGAGTTCATTCAATTTTAGCACAACAAATAATTTTTATAATTTTAGTACATATTCAAATGGTTTCAAAACCGCTTTAATTTTTTATAATTTACCTTTCAGGAAGATCATAGTAAACTTTAGTACAAAGAAATAAAAATTTTAAATGTTTTAAACACGCTCACTAAATTTTAGTACAACAAAGTACATATTTAAAGTGTTTTAAAAATTGTTTTGCATTTTTTAAATTTTTGTTCTGTAGTGCTTTTCCAAAATTGTGCTAAAAAATTTCAAAATTGCAGTGGAGCTTTTTGAAACACATGAATTGAAATTTGATGTGCTGAAAAACTTTGGGTTTCTGATTTAAAATATGCCAAATTTATGTAGGCATGTAATAATTTATATAATATCATTGAGTTTTGGGTATTTTTCTCAAAGCGAAAAAAAATTTTCAATTTCGAGAGTGTCTAACACGAAACGCACTATACTAAAAAATCGAATAAGTTATTTTGCATGCTTTTTGTATGGTTCATATATTTTACTATTACTCATTTATTTTGACTAACCAATTACTATCTCTCTCTCTCTCTCTTTATCTCGTTTCATGTAACATTTATACATCAATTGAAAAACCATATTTGTTTTGTGTGTGGTTGTGTGTGTCGTTCATCTGTTCATAGACACGAGTATCCACGTCGCGTTCGGGTTCGATTAACAGTTTCCCTGATGCCTTAAATGAAAACAATTCAACATCTGGCCTAAATTCGCCAACAGATTCAACTACAAAATAAATAAAGCAAAAAACAACATTGTGAATTCTTAAATAAATACTTTTATTTAGTTTTTAAATTTAAAAAAAGAAAACAAAAAAAATTATCACTATGATGTCGCATTTGCTTAATTTACACCCATATATAAATTGATATTGATTTATTGTTTGTTGTACTTCTTATGCAATACTTTCTATTTTTATGCTGTCATAGAATAAACATACATTAGAGTGTATCATGATAATATAATTTTTGCGGTACAACACTCGATATGAAATTTATTTCTAAGATAATCTTAATTGAAAAAAAAAGAAGATGAAAAGGTGACCAAAATTTAGAGTGACCGGACATATCTTTTTGACTATTTCATATTGAGAGTTATATCGCGTACATATTTTATACTGACACAATCTAATGTAAACACATACATACCCATATTTATAAAACACATTTACAACAAGAAAAAAAGGCCCATGAGCCAGTTTCCTGTCGCGCATTCGAAAAGTATTGAACTTTAAAAAAAGAAAATAACAATTTGTATTACAAAAACAAAATGTAGCTTAAAAGTAAAACTTAGAAACATTTGTATGCATGTATGTAAATTATACTAAACAATTGAAGTGCTTCGGCGTTATTGAAAAGCACATTATGTATAAACAAATATTTATTTGTGAGGAATTTTTTTTTTATTGGATTATAAAAATTTTTCATGTGTAAAATGCAAAAAACGTATGTCAAGCTCATGCCATTTTTATTGATTCATTGAAATTGTTTATGGGGCTTTACCGTTTCAAAAGTGTCCATATACACCATTTTTCGCGAAATTATCGCAATGGCAATTTTTTCGAAAATTACTTTTTGATACAAATTCATCAGCGCATCATGTGGCTTTCTTTTTTATCGTATGAAACAATTCCTACAGTAAAAAAGAAAAACACAAACAAAATTTAAAAAAGCTCTTCTTTAAAATTTGTATTTTGCCCCTTACGATAATTTCGCAAAAAGGGGCAATATATTTCAATTTGATATTTTAATATAAATTTATATACATAAATCATTTTTGTAATATATATCTAGTGCTGAGTGGAAAATCACCGCATTACAAATATTTTTTCAAAAACGCCCTATCTTAAGTTTTTTTTTTTTTTAATAAAGACCTGTTTCAAAATTTGATTTTGAGCTCAGCTGAAATGGCGTTTTTGGAATTTAGTCTTAGAAATGCCCTTCTTGAGCAGAATTTTGAAAAAGGTTGTCGAAAAAAAATCGAAAATAAAGCGTACATCAATCAATTTTTGAGATAGAGTATTTTTGAAAAATGTACAAAAAAAAGCTTATCTTCCACTCAGCAGTCGATGGGGTTACTAAATAATAAAAAAAGATCAGCCAAACTCTTCTTGTATCGCGTTACAAAATAGCCACACACATCCTTCTTTTTTAAAACCTTTCACCACTCATTTTCTTTATTCAAAAATTGTGTTTTTTTCAAATATTTTCTTTTAGAATTTAACACGTGTAATGCAATGGCGTTCTGTTTTACGTTAATACATACTACACACAGATTTGCAAGAGCTGTTCGGCATTTGTTTATATAAATTTACAAAAGTTTTTCAAATCGATTTATGTACTTGTGAATTGTCTTTTGAAGGTACATATATAGAATAAGCAGCCGCATTTTTCAAATATTTGCGTATTAAAAAAAAAATATGAAAATTTAATAAAATTCAAAGCTCTAAAAAAATATTCCATTCTGAACATACAATAATATTGTTAAGTGTATTTTTGCTAAATAAAAAAATAAATTAATAAATAAAGCTATCAAACCATGTCAAAATCATGAAAAATTAAAATGTTTTTGAATATTTTATTTCGACGTTTGTTGGATGCCATGTCGACAGTGCTTTCTCGGTATCCAAATGTCCTTTAAAAGGGTTATTTTAGAATTGAAATAAAAAACGGCTATCATCCTATTTTAGAATACTTTTCAAAAACTATTTTAGAATTTTTTTTCAAAAAATAATACATCAGAGTAAAAAAGGCGTATCTCAATATTTTCCAAACAAGGCCCTAAGTTATTTTAAAATTTTACTCAATGGAATAAATTTTTAATAAAAAAGCAATTGCATTTTCAAAGCGTTTTCTCAAATTTTGAAAGTTGCTTCATAAAAATTTAGTTTTTTTTTTATTATTATATCCCAATGGGTCCTATCTCAGTTAAAAATGTATGGAATTTTCGTTCAGAGAGAGAGAGTGTGATTCATCTCTGAAATAACGTGTTTTTGAAAAATTCTGCGGTTGGGGTTTTTTTTTTTGGAAAATATTTCAAAAAAAAAGTTGGAAATATTTTAAAAGGACCCGGCAGCCCTACAACCGGAGGTGTCTGCCGACCTCTAGTTTATCTGCTCCAAAACCCACTTACCTCAGAATAAAGTGCCAAAGGCCAGACGGATTACGCAGTCCATTCAGAGCGAATCCACTGTTTTCGGTATCGTGATGAGCTCTGTTTTTGTTTTTTTTTTTCGTTTATTGCTTTATAGAGTGGTACGGGCTGGCAATGGATTTGGTAGACAAACATTACCGCGGGTATAGCTAAGCCGCTAGTCCCTCGGAGCTCACCAGGTGAAAAGTCTCCCCTTTGCAAAAAGCTAGCTAAAAATTCCCCCGAAGCTATTTTGAAATTATTTCGGAACGGCCACCAAAAAAAAAAAAAATATTGAAATTACCCCCGAAAAAGTCTCAAAATTATAACGGAAATGTCCCAAATAAATTCCAAAAACGGTCCCGAAATAATGTCGAAAACCAACTATAAAAAAGTCTCGAAAATAATCTCGAAGTGATCCAAAAGAAAGAAAAGGTTTCGAACTTATCCAGAAAAATTATGAACGAAATGATGTCGGAAAGATCAGGAAAACAATATCTAAATTCCGGGAAAGTTCAGCAATTATCACAAAAACAACCTTAAAGTAGTCCCCAAGTGATTCTGAAATGGTCCTGAACAACAAGGTAGTCCAAAGCAGCCTACAAAGCTTGAGTCAAATCAAGTCAAGGAAAGAGTGTAAATAAATATAGGGTTCTATCAGCTATTCCGACGGATGACGAAATTTATCGAAATTGTCTAACGAAATCCGATAGATTTTGTGATTTCTATTGGGTTTCCCGTTCCGACGGAATAGCTGATAGATCCCATATAATTTGATAAAAATACGGAAACTACCCGAAAATTCCAGAAAAGGTCCCCGAAACAATCTTAAAAAAATTCGTCGTGATAGCGATTTATATAAAATCAGAGTTGGATCCGAAATGACAAATGAAAGTCGAGAAAACTTTACCGCTATGAACCCGCAAAAGTCCTGAAAACAAAATTTTGAGAGTTCTCGAGACCCATTCCGAAAAGAATCTCACAAAATGTTCCCGAAGCGATACCGAAAATGGTGGTATTAACACGAAGTCGAGAAAACGTTACCGTTATGATCACGGAAAAGTCCTGAAAACAAAATTTTGAGAGTTTCCGAAAACAATCTTACAAAATCGTCCCGATGCGATTCCGAAAATGGTGGTATTAACACGAAGTCGAGAAAACTTTACCGCTATGATCCCGCAAAAGTCCTGAAAACAAAATTTTGAGAGTTCCCGAAACCCATTCCGAAAACAATCTCACACAATGGTCCCGATCCGATCCCGAAAATTGCGTTATTAGCACGTAAGAGTAGGTCGCCTCCCCGTTGGTGCACCCTGGGTAACGCTAAATGACATACATGGCCTACATGGCTAGTTTCTTGTATTGCCGGTTCTACGAGAACGGTACCAGTACTTGTGCTGTACCCCATCGTGCCGAAACGACCCGAGCCGTTTATTTATATCGACCCGGCCAAGAGCAATACACTCGGCGTGACCCTGTCTGACATTTAGGCAGGGCTACACCTAGCTACAACAACAACAACAACAACACATCAAAAGCACGAAATGATCTCGGGAAAAGTCCTCGAAACTATCCAGAAATGTTCTCCAAAAAGTCCATAAAAAAATCCTATATTTGGCCTGAAGTGTGCTCGGCTTGGTCGTGAATAAAACACGTTAGTCCCGACAAAAGCTTTACTTTGTCCAGCAATGATACCAATGTGGTCTACAAAGGTTGAGTGAAATCACCTATAAAGAATGATTTACACGGGTCGATTTTCTGGTCGATATTTGTCGTTCCACTGCGTTCTACCTTCAAATACAAGGTGTAAATCGATCGAATTGCTATTTACACTGTGGAACGACAAAAATCGACTAGAAAAATGGACCCGTGTAAATGAGCCTTAGGAGTGTAAAAAATTTACCCTATTTGCTTGCGCTCCTTGAAAAATTTCAAAACGAAATGAGTAGCCCTGTATTTTGCAAATATTCACCACCTCCAAATTTCACCTCCGATCAGCTGTTGTGATAACAGCTGATTAGCCGGCGAAAAATTTTGCTTGTGCAATAAAAAGTTTAGTTATTTTATAAAAAAACAGTAATTACTAATTAATCTAAGTTATATGAACATTTAGCCATTGTAGTTAGGATGTTTTCGTTTCTAAAGAATCGCGGTGTATTTTGGTGCAGTGTCACTGGAACGACAATTGGTGTTGCATTCTTCATTAAGTAAGTGCCGCTACTCGCAAAACTTTGTTTTCATTAATTAATTTTATATTTCCAGAGACCGAATGCAAGGTGAGAAATTCAAAAGTCCCATAAAAGCTGAAAACAAAGTAGTGATTGTAACTGGCGCTAATACGGGCATCGGCAAAGAAACCGCACGAGAGTTGGCTAAACGGGGCGCCACTGTTTATATGGCCTGCCGGGATATGAAGAAATGTGAAGAGGTAAGTAACCTTTTATTTTAAGTACTTAAAAGGTATTGATCTTAATGATATCTTTTTTAATCGTTTAGGCACGTGAGGAAATCGTCTTGGAATCTTATAACAAACATGTCTACTGCCGCCAATGTGATTTAGCTTCCATGGAGTCTGTGCGGAAGTTTGTTGACAGGTGCGTTTTTGATATTTAGCATGGTAGCAAGGCCCTGCTGGTCATGGGCTTAGAATATAACCGTGGCAAGGCATACGGCCTAGCAAGAAGCGACGAAAATTCTTCAAATCTTACCTACCTACCTATCTTCCTTGCAAAGAAAGAGTGTGAGGTTACCTAGGAGGTCCCAGTGGTCATATAAAATCGTCCTCGAACAGTCGATCAAGTTCCGTAATGTCATCCCTCCATCCATGAGGAAGGAGAAGATGGGAAATGAGAGATGCGAGGCATCATATCCGTAGATCAACCATCGAGTGAGCACGTGGCCTACACGGCTAGTTTCTTGTATTGCCGGTTCTACGAGAACGGTACCAGTACTTGTGCTGTACCCATCGTGCCGAAACGACCCGGGCCTTTTTCTTATATCGACCCGGCCAAGAGCAATACACTCGGGGTGACCCTGTTTGACATTTAGGCAGGGCTACACCTCGCTACAACAACAACAACAACACGTCATTACCTACTTATGTGCATATTAGTCGCCTCTTTCGACTGGTATGCCTACCTCAGGCATATTCTAAACCCCTAACCCGTAGGTACCATCCATACTCCTATCGCTATCCATATCCCTATCCATATTCTTATCTCTATCCGTGCTTTTATCCCAATTCCTATCCGTGTCTTGATCCCTATCCATATTCCTGTCCGTTTCTATATCCCTATCCCCTCATAGTATAAAAATACCATTCGGATGCTAGGTGCCATGCCCTCTTCTTCTTTAACCCCCAACCCTTTTCCCTTATTTTCTAGAAGTCTAAGAGGTTAAGCTATAACTTGATTTACTTTTTGATAGTTTTAAAAAGGAACAGCAACGTTTGGATATACTTATCAATAATGCCGGCGTAATGCGTTGTCCGCGTTCGCTTACAAGAGACGGATTCGAAATGCAGTTGGGCGTCAATCATATGGGTCACTTTCTACTTACTAATTTATTGCTGGACTTACTCAAAGTAATAATATTAAAAATATGCATTTTAGTTTTAGTTTGATTTATGTTTAAAATCTCAAATTGTTTTGATTTCAGAAATCAGCGCCCAGTCGCATTATAACTGTTTCGAGCTTAGCGCATACCCGCGGTGAAATTAATATAGGCGATTTGAATAGCGATAAGTCATATGATCCTGGCACAGCTTATAATCAAAGTAAATTGGCGAATATCTTGTTTACGCGTGAGCTGGCGAGACGTTTGGAAGGTAAAGCGTTGTAGAGCTCAGATTTACTTTCTCTCATCTTGAGACCTGGTGTCCTTAATCATCGCTGAATAGAATGAGAGAGGCGAAGCATATACAATTACTTATCATTTAAAAAATTTTGTTTTACATCTAATCTTCCTCAGGTACTGGCGTAACAGCGAATGCTCTACATCCTGGCGTGGTCGATACTGATCTTTTTCGGCATATGGGTTTCTTTAATAGTTCCCTTGCAAGGTAAATATATTCAAAAGTTGCGTTTAGTCCTTTTTTTATTAGAAATGTCTCCTCTTTCAACCATTTCAGCATATTTGTTCGACCGCTATTTTGGCCCTTCGTCAAGTCACCTCAGAATGGTGCTCAAACTACGCTCTATGCTGCCTTAGATCCCGAATTAGCTATCGTATCTGGAAAATATTTTAGTGATTGTAATTTGAAAGACGTTGCTCCAGCCGCTTTAGATGATTCTTTAGCCAAATGGCTGTGGGCGGTGAGCGAAAAGTGGACTAAGTTAAATACATAGTTATAAGTTGATAAGTGTAAAGAGATTGTTAAATAAATTCGTATCGGTTTGACCAAATATGGACTTTAAACTATATTTTTATTTACGCTAGAAACTTCTCGACTATCCCTATACCTATCCCGATCCGTATCCCTATCCCTGTCCCGATCCATATCCCTATCCCTATCCCTGTCCCGATCCATATCCCTATCCCTATCCCTATCCCTATTCCTATTCCTATTCCTATTCCTATTCCTATTCCTATCCCTATCCCTATCCCTATCCCTATCCCTATCCCTATCCCTATCCCTATCCCTATCCCTATCCCTATCCCTATCCCTAACCCTAACCCTATCCCTATCCCTATCCTTAGCCTTATCAATTTTTTGTATGGGGGAATGGCACGCCTCCTTCCTCCCACCGTTGTGATACCGCCTACTCTAGGAAAGTCAGTCCCGGGACCCGGCCATATGGAAAATCACAGTGCTGTCGGAGCTTTCCACCTATCAGAATCCCGGGACTGACACTTTTAAGCTCACTTAACTCTTAACCCCATTGTATTATTCTACCACGAATACTTCCAGAGATATGCAGTACGAAAAATCCCATTTGAAGCAAGGTAAGCGGCCGCTCGGTCACTACTTTTCCATTTTTTTCATTGAGTACCAAAGATAACTCTCGCACATTTTCAATATTTTACCAAGAAGACTTCCAGAGATGTAGGACGCAAAGTCCTATTTGTATGAGAGGTGCCATGCCCCGTTATCCCTTCCGCCCCTTTGTTCGAGATGTTAGAGATTACTCTCATTCAACTCTCTGCATCTTTTCAATACCCAGTGGGAAAAGGTAATGTTTGGTAATGTATAAAGTAATGTATATCCCCTATACAATTTTTTATATATAATGGAATTCATGCATTACTTTTTCTACAGCAATGTCATAGGAAAAGTAATGTTTTTGAAAAATAAACCTTATGAAATTCATTACATGGGAAGATTTTTCAAATATTTGTTCATGCGTTACTTTACTCATGCTTCTTTTCATGGATGAAAAAGGTAATGCATTACCTACTTTCCCACTGGGTAGGTTTATCAGCTTTTACGTCGGAGATCCTCGATTTCATCCAAAACCCAATTCTCGATCTTCATCAAAAATCAATTTCGATTAACTCTATGACATCTCCATCGACTCTCCCGAATTATATCTGACGGGCGCCGCCGCCGGAATAGCTGATACACCCCTATATCCTACGATAAATACTTCCAGCGATATGGGAGGTGTCGAGGCCACATATCATATGCGTAGATCAACCATCGAGTTAGCATGTCATTACCTATGTGCATATAAGTCGCCTCTTACGACCGGTATGCCTACCTCGGGTATATTCTAAACCCCTAACCCGCAGGGTCATCACAGAAAATTTCATCAATATCGGTTCAGGCGTTTAGGAGGAGTTTGGTAACAAAATACGTACAGAAGATTTTATGTACATATGTGTTGCACTTTAAAGCGAAATTTCGGGACCATCCTGGGATCCCGGTATTGTACTTTCCAATACCAAAATCTTCAAACGGCTGAAAATCCCGAAAATCGACATCTCTATTACCCATCTGATAGGTGAGAGTATAAATTACACAGAAAATACTGCAAAAAGTTTTTTATTTGCTTTAAAAGCCTATTCCACATCTGAATTAATTAAACTTTTGTACACGAGCCATGTTTGCAAAAATATGATACGCCATTATTACACATTTCCGTTTCCCTATTATTTTTTTTTCAAAAGAAATCAAAATTCTTATTAAAATAACTTTGCAGCCATTTTCACCTGTTGTGTATGGCCGACGAAATGAAAATGCAACCCTGCGCTACATTTCCGTCCGTTGTACGCCAGCTGAGTCGATGTCGTCGTCGTCGCCGTCGTCAATTTAGTTGTTGCGCCGTCGCTGCCTTGTCATCATCGTTTTTTGTTATTTCGATGTTGTGTGCTAATTACAAAAAATTTTGGAAAATATTTATTCATATAAAAATGTGTTAAGTTATGTCGTTTACAACAACATACAACTTATAGAAAATTTAATAATATTCAAGAAAAGTGCATTGCACAGTGTAAAATTACGTTTGTGCAGAACTACGCAACGAATGAACAAAAAAAAATGAAATAATTAAGAAGGCAAATAAAAGAGATCGCAAGCAAAGTACCTGTCGTCGTACCATTTCCTTGTCATCTTTGGTTTCCTTTAGCTAGTGTGAGCCACAAATAAAACTCAACGTACATATTAAGTTCAACTTAATAAATTTATATTTTTTGAATTTCTAATAAAATTCGTTCTTTCGAAAAGAGTGGAAAAGAGTGTTCCGTAAGCAACAAAGTGCAAGCGATTTTTCAATAAATATTTGCAAACCAAATGCAAAGCGTCCCCACACGAGGATTTATATCGTGTTAAAAGTAAAAAAAAAAAAAAAATATCCTAACAAAATATTATTGTAACAAGTGCCTTATTCAATGTGAATAACCGAAATAAAAATTAATTTTCAACAAACAACTATTTAGCATAGCTTAAAAAATACTGTCGCCTATAATACAAGCAAGTAAGTTGATAACATTTTAATATGTATAAATTATACAAAACAAATATTAATAAAATTATTCGCTGCCTTAACACGTTATTGTTAAGCTTCTTCTTTAATTCCCCCAATTTACATTTTCTTTTCATATGTAGGTATGCTCTTTAGTCATGCATATTTCTTTCATTCGCTTTTGCTTTGATTGAATAATTTCTGGTTCAACAAATTCTCATTTCCATACCAAAAACAAAATGTTTTCTTTTACCTGTTTCTCCCATGACTTTAGCCGTTTTGCCACTCAATTTATGCATACCAATGCAGACAATTCATCACATACATATTTATAAACATTTTTGTGTTGTTTGTGTTGCGTTGTCGCTGCTTAGATTGCGTCGCCGTCAGCGTTGTTGACAGCAGCGACGCCTACAGCACATACCCAGTCATTCTTTTGGTTGGTGTGTCATTTTAACTTGTTTTCCATTTAAGTCTTTCCTCGTTTATCGTTCTATTTTGCTTCTTTTATTGTTGTTATAAGTATTAGTGTTGCGTATTTTTGAGTATTTAACGCATTGAATCTGTTCTAAGCGTACCCGGTTTTTTAACAAGTTCCGGTTCCGGTAGGTAAATAAACCTTAGTATTTACATCAGCGACGCTCAAACGTACAATACCAAAATGTGCGATTGTGTTGAAGGATGAGAGAGATTCCTAATACACCAAAAAAAAATCCAAATACCCGATTAACAAAAGTAAAAATAAATAAATAAAAATCGAAAGGTTATTAGTAAAGTACAACAAAATCCATTTTCCAATACGAGTTTATAAGTTCGAAAAAAAATTAGATGTATATTGGAACGATTTTTCGTCATCCCTTGTCAAGTTTGTTTTTGTAACAAACCGGTTTCGGCGATCATCAAACACTGAAGATGGCGGATCGCCGAAACCAGTTTGTAACAAAACCAAAATTGACAAGGGATGACGAAAAATCGTCCCAATATACATCTAGTATCCACCCTGTCGGAAAAACACAAAACCAAATTAACTCGAAAAAAAATTGTTACTAATGAGAAGTTATTCAAGTTTACGTAGGTGATCCCAAAAACAAGAAGATTGGCGAGGTTGAAGGAAAGAGGGGAATGAAGAGAAAAAGGGAGGCAGATGGTGTGAAGGTGAAGAAATATAGGAAAGAGAGTTGTAAAAAATAATATTGGGATAGGTGGCAACCCTGTAAACCACCCTTAGTGTCGACACCAATGTACGTAATCTTAGAATGCATCAAATTGTCTATATGCCAAATTTATACAAATCGGTCCAGCAGTTCCCGAGATTTGTATACGAACAAATAAATGAATTGCGGTTAGGTGGCAACCATAAGTGGCAACCCTGCTTGAAATTGTATAGTTGGAATACGGTCGAAAATACGTTTCATTTGATACCCATATTGACATATCCAGCTCTATGTTAAACAAAGGTGATAGGTGGCAACCCTATAAACCGCCCTAAGTGGCAACACCCATGTATGTAATCTAAGAAAGCATAAAATTGTCTATATGCCAAATTTTATCCAAATCGGTCTAGCAGTTCCCGAGATATACGAAAAAATAAATAAATTGCTGTTAGATGGCAACCATAAGTGGCAACCCTGCTTGAAATTGTATAGTTGGAATACGGTCGAAAATACGTTTCATTTGATACCCATTTGGCATATCTACTCTATATTTAAAAAAATGGGATAGGTGGCAACCCTCTAAACCGTCATAAGTGACAACACCCTCGGCCTAACTATTAAGGCTGGTTTTCATTAGGTCAAAAGGTGTAAAATTTCATCGACTTTATGGAGATTTGGTTGCTTATTTCGATAAAGTCGATAGAATTTGTCAAAATTTGACCTAATGAAAACCAGACCTTACAATCTATTTGATTTGCACAGCTAAACATCGTGGTGAAAATCGCCTACGCCTGAAAGTCGGCTACAATTTCTATTTGCGTTGCATTATTTCCTTTGCATCATCAGCCATTATCTCAAATTTTACTCTAACCACCGAATTCTGTAAGCTGTCTCTAGTCACTAATAGAGACAATAGTCACTAATAGAGACAATTCGTGTTCCAATTCCATGCTGTCCAATTACAAACCTCAAATGACAGATCTCAATTTTGTGAGTTGAGATGAGATAAAATTACAGAATTCCTTCATAAAACTTGCATTTTGTTAGACTAGAATTAAATGATCTAGAAAACTGCATACTCGAAAAATTTCTTCCTCTTATTTTTGAATATCTTTTACAGCGCGGGACGTATGAGTAACTAAAAATGTACTTTCAATTGCATTTCACAAGTGTGAGTGGGAAGATGTTTTAAAAGTAAAAAAAACAAGGTTTTACTCCTCTTTCAGAATATATAGGATTTTCCAATATGTGACATGAAATGAAGTTTTCCGAAGCACTTCAAAAAAACGGCTCTGGCAATTTTTTTAGTTTTTGCGGTGCAATTAATACGCTTACCGCACCAAACTAATGGCGCCGATATACCAACAGGTTATCATAACCTCTAACGAGATTTTGGCCGAGCTTCTCTTTCCAACTTGTGGTGTCTTGCTTTTGAGTTTTTCCTACAAGTTGGCGGGACCTACAGTTTTTTGCCGACTCCGAACGGCACTTGCAAAGCAAATGAATTTTTTTGCCGAGAAGCTTCTCATGGCAGAAATACACCCGGAGTGTTTGCCAAACTACTGCCTAGGGGCGACCCCGTTTAGAAAAATTCTTTTTCAAATAATTTTTGATGTTACTTTTGCCGGGCATCGAACCGCCACGACTTGGTGTAGAAGGCCGAAAACTTAACCGCTACACCACGGCGGTCGCTCCAAACGCATTGAATTTTTATGGCATCGTTGATTATGTATGTAGGTCGTAATTAAGAGTAGGTCGCCACACCGTTGGTGCCCCTGGGTAACGCTAAATGACCTACTGGGCCTACACGGCCTAGTTTCTTGTATTGCGGGTTCTACGAGAACGGTACCAGTACTTGTGCTGTACCCATCGTGCCGATACGACCCGGGTCGTTTTATTATATCGACCCGCCCAAGAGCAATACACTCGGGGTGACCCTGTCCGGCATTTAGGCAGGGCTACACCTCTTACAACAACAACAACAACATGAAACCAATGCCAGTTTTTTAAAACTCAAAAAGGTAGATCCAATATGGCGGTGAACTTTTCAAAAACTGTTTGGTTTGTATTGAAACTTGGTACTCATGGTTTCATGTTGCTGATCACGACTCCGATATCACGTTTTAGCTCTACTGAAATGTATGAAATCTGACCTGTTTGGAAGCTTAACTTTGCATGCTTGAAGCGCTTTAAGCGTCGAATATCCCAAATCTCTATTTGGTAGCGTTTTAAATGCTTCACATCTTTTTTTCTTTATGGAGTTAATTTTTCTCTTAAGAACTTTAAGAACCATAGCCATTTCACTGATTTTTTCATGAAAAGTGCCAAAATTGGTTATGTTTGTATGGGGTGCCCCCCAGGTGGGGTTTTAATGGGGGCACTCTAAATGGGCAAACTTAGGATTTTTCAAACTTTGGCGCTCAAAGTCAAAAGTAAAAAGTCGGGACATCATAATTGGTTTTAGAGGTATGCTTCCTTTGGCAAAGTATCTTATTTTGATCCCTAAAATACGATTTTCATTGTCACTTGGGCGATTTTGAAATCGACCTGCCTACTTACACTCAGTACTCCTGTAGGGAGCTTGGGACCAAAATATTAGATTTTGGCTTATGCTGCATATCTTGTAAACTTGAAGTCCTTTCCAAACAAAAAAAAAAAAAAATTGGCAATTAAGCAATAGTTACTTCTCGATGATATATAACCAAAAAATGTCATTCATTGTCAATTAGTGCCAAAAAAATGATGTCCAAACCGGAAAGCCGGATGAAATTTCCTAAAATTTCAACTTCTAGTTTAAAAAAGATATCATACTATTTTCAAATGTATAAAATACTATATATATTTCGAAAGTGTCAACAATTCTCTACCCAAAACCGTTGAGAATTTTGAAATCCGTTGAAAATTGGTTTTTTAATGAATTTTTTTTTACGAAAGCTCTGAAAAAGCAGGTCTTTGGCCATAAAACCAGATTTTGGGGGTGTTACAAATCTTTTAAAGGGCGTTTCGTGTATGACAAGACCAGATAAACGATCTTTACTAGGTCGCTTCAAAAGTGTAAAATGGCTGTAGCACTATGTAATTAGGAGGAGATGAAGATGTACATCGAATGAAGGAGAAAGAGGATGTGGTAGTTTAGGAGGGAGCACATACAAACCATTTAAATTAAACGGCTTTAAAAAGATTTGATTAATTTAATTTAATTTTATTACAATGTAGGTCATGGGCGTAGCCAGGTAGGGGCCGGTAGGGGAAAATACCCCAAGCTAAGCCAAATGTCCTCGAAAAATTCTGCGTTTTTTAAGAAAAAGTTATTCTTTCTCCTCGAGGACATTAGGAGAAAATGCTGAAACAACGAGGATTTTTCAAAGGTTATTCTCTTAAAAAATGAGGAAAATTTGGGGAAATAAGGAGTATCAATGAAAATTTTTATAAAAAAACTAAAGAAAACAAATTAGCCAATGTCCTCGAAAAATTTTGGGGTTTTAAAGAAACAATTAATCTTTGTTCTCGAGGACATTTGGAGAAAATGCTGAAACAACGAGGAATTTTCAAAGCGAAAAAAAGGAGTTTCAATGAAAACTTTTAAAAAATGAGAAACCAAAAAATTATACTTTTAAAGTATTTCTCAATATTCATGTCAATAAAAAGGTCCTACTTTTTTTTCAAAAAAGTTTCCTAGTTTTTTCATTGATTTTTGAGAATTTGTCCTCGAAAAAAGGCCTCAAAAAAATTTATGGCTACGCCCATGATGTAGGTACCTACAACAGTCATAAAATCCCAGAGGGTTTCTCATCGGTTTCTAAAGCTTTTGGGCAAGCCTGAATCCGAATTCAGCACACCCAAAAGCTTCAGAAACCGTTCAGAAACCTCAATTTTGTTGTACCGTGTTGTATACATTTCAGACTAAGCAGCACCTAAGCGTGCTAGAGTATGCTAGTTCTTAAATACAAATGTTCAGATTATCCACTTGTTTCTATGCCGGCTAACTTGGACAGACGCTTATTGCTTTACAAAATGTTAGTCTGCTCCAAAAATGATTGTTTAACGACTCAATGAATCATTTCCCGCCGCTTTCACATAACCAACAACAATTTCAGCTTCGTAGAAAGGTAAATAGCAAAAGCTGCTAATAAGTATTTCCAAATTTTTCGTTTTTTTTTTTATCGCATTTTAGCGAAGTTTATTTGAGCAAAGAAATAAAACCACGATACCTACTCACGGGTATATAGAGCAAAGACATTGAGAGAAAGAAACAAAAGCGAATAGACCACATTCACTGCAAAAACCGGCCGAATCTTAATAGAAATGCCAAATAAAATTTTAAAAGCGACTGCGGCGCAAACAGCGACGGAAGCAGTCACACAGACAGGTGAATGTATTGCACTTAAATTTAGTGAGGGTGTTGTTTGTTGCGGCAACGGAAGTGACTGCGGTCGATGCCATAACTAAATTGCACACATACCTACATACATAGTCCGTACTACAAAAATTACTATGCATAGTTCGTAAAACCAAAAACAGCTGATTTGTTGCATATTTGCGCAGGCTCCAATAATTATGCTCTACTTCTCAGAAGGAGCACTGCACCGTGGGACATTTTGAAGAAATTTGTTCGACCATCGAACTTTAAACATGAATTTTTTTTCTTGAACAATAGGGTGTAATAATAATAAATAAATTGAGGTTATGCACTGCGGCCTTACTACTGTACCCTCATACGTCTCTAAGGGCCGCTTGCATAATAGCCGATAACGACCAATCGTTTCACGTATTGCCGGTTCTGCGAGAACGGCATTTGTACTTGTACATTACCCTTCGTACCGAAACGACCCGGGTTGTTTTCTTTTTATAATGACTTGGCCAAGAGCAATACACCCCGATGTGACCCTGTTTAACGCGTCACGATTCCCCCACCTAACTAATCGGAGTTTAATTGACATATTTTTTATGATTAGCTGTCAAGTTAATCACCGATTAGGCGTTATCGGCTTTTTTGCAAGTGGCCCTAAAACTATAGCACATCTCCTAAGCCGACCGCCTTCAGGAAGTCCAGAATCATGTTCGGCTTTAGTTGATGTTCGTATGTATGTGCTTGTACTTTTTTTCAATAACGCACTACATATTTAAAAATTTGGTTGAAGAACGTCGTATCTCAGAATGAGATTAAAAAACTTCTTACCTGAATGAAAATTCAATACACTTCCTGCTGAGGTAGGCAGTTTTGGCATTAAATTCTCAGATATTTAGGCCGTTTTTGAATTTTTAAAATAGGATAAACTTCCGCTCAGCCGTCGATTTTTAACTACATACCTTTACCTACTAAAACTTAGAACATTCAGCATCTAAATAAAATTATATATCCAGCTATACATAGAAAAACTAAGCAGCCCATTAATAAATGCTTGTTTTTGGGTAAATATGTGCTTTTCATACTAGAGCCTACTCAGTCCCATGCCAGAGCTTTCTATCTTAGTTAAACACCAGCTAGGGCCTAGGTTATGCACAGATTTACCATAATTTTTTTTTTATAGCTGGGGTCTTTTGCTTCGAAAAAAGTTGAAAAAAGTGAACTTAAAAGTAGAATATCGAACTACGGGGCAACGTTTTAACACTATTTTTAAGCAACAAACGCCGGGAGTCAAATATTACATACAATTACATCGCAATGGGCCGGTGTCTTTACATTATAGGTATTAAAGGAATGAGAAATGCAGGGTTGCGTGATTTCGAATCCTTTTCAAGTCCACTTTCAAGTAAAGAATCAATTTGAACTTTAATTAGTTTTGCCTTCCAAATCAAAGGTTCTTTGTGGTTGTGATTTGATTCATGGACCAAATCAAAGATACTTTTTATTTGTAATTTGAATCTTCAACGAGTCAAAGATACTTTTTTTTACGATTTGAATCTTCAACGAATCAAAGACTATTTTAATTTGTGATTAAATGGATTCGTGATTCAACCAAGTCAAAATCACGCCACCCTGAAAAAAGTGAACACGGGGGCCTTTAGTAAAGCAAAAGAAGCCGAAACAACAGTTTTTATAGTTTTGTTCTAGTTGTTAGTTCGCGCATCTCTCAAAAAGCGCTATAAATCATTGATTGGCAATCTCAGCGATGTATTTGGGCATCTAAAATTAAAGTTGGCTCAAAATATTTTTATACATATAATCAAGTTGGAAAATGTCATATCGCGGACATTTAGTTCTCTACAAAATTGTATTGAAGTTGTTGAGATAAATATTGACATTGAAAAACACCCATCCAAGATGGATGCATATTCCCTAGAAGAGAACGAATGTCACGTGGAAAAAAAAAATAAAAATTTGCAAAATAACCCACAGTGTGGCATGCCAGCTCTCATTTGTACACTCTCTTTTTTAACGGTTTTGGCACCTCTACTAAGGAAATATCTTGTTTTTTTGCTTATCAGTATAACGGTAGTTGTCAAGATTAACGGTCACTTTTTATAGGAACATCGGATCTCTGAATTTCCGTATCCGCTTTCAGTACGATGAAGTTTTGGGAGGAATTTAATTGGCGTTATAAGTATGGGGTTTAAAAAAATAATAATTTGGAATTTAATTACATACTAAAATTTTGGTGTCATAATTTTGTTAATATGTATTTGTTTTGTATTCTTCTTCAAATAATTTTGCATCATTCAGATAAAGTAAATAAATTTTTTTATTGCAGATAATAACCGCAACAGAAAAAATTCAAAGAAATATCTAAACAACAGTCGCAAAATATAGAATACGATTAAAAAACAAAAACAACAACTCAACGAATTACTTACTATCTAATATTCATTTACTACTGCACATACAAAAAAAAAAAAAAAAAAAAAAATTATACAAACAAAAACAAAGATCAAAAGATAAAAAGTGTCTTCTGTGATAAACAGTGTTTCTCAAACTTCCTTTTTTGAAATTAGCGAATGCAATTACAAAGAAAATAAAAAAATACCACTATAAAATTAATTTATATAAAAAGTGCTTCCCCCGCTCGCCTTAAATAGAAACGCGCTGAAAAAAAATTTACAATTAAATTTTGTTTGCTAAATTTGATCTGCAGTGAAAATAATTATCAATATTAAAATCTAAAATAATCCAAAATAAGTTTAGAGTGAGTTTAGACCAAGTGAACCTAACCTCAAAAATTTGTAAAAGAAAAATTACAAAAAAAAAAATCTTAACGACCCAAAATGGATTCACAGGGTTATGAAAATGCACGCAATATGACGCTGCTATTTTTCCTCGAGCGTCTCATGGATAAAGGTGAAGCGCGCACTGTTCATGATCTATCATGTCAATTTGGCAATAAGGAATTCACCAAGGAGATGCGTCAAATCGCTGGCGGTAGTCAATCGGGTAAGTGTTTAAGAAGAACATTCTTTTTTGGTGACTTTTTGCTCTATTACACGGTTAAAAATTTGAGCCTAAATTTTTAGTTTTTTTGGACTACATATAT
The DNA here is from genome assembly GCA_964058755.1 of Campiglossa producta. Lineage (NCBI taxonomy): Eukaryota > Metazoa > Arthropoda > Insecta > Diptera > Tephritidae > Campiglossa > Campiglossa producta. The sequence continues at coordinate 100,271,643 of CAXKVI010000004.1, forward strand.
GACCAAACCAAATTTGGTTTTAAATTTAATCTAGACCAGTTTTCAAGAAGATTGGCGAACTGAATCGGGTCTCAAATTTAAACCAGAAATGTTTTAATAATTTTTTAAAGAAAATATAATTTTGACTGAGATTCGAACCAAGACCCCGCATCACGCCCGTCTGCTCTACCACTGAGCTACATCGCATACATAAATGTTGTGGGAAAAATTCAATCTTAAATAAGTTTTCGAAAATAAATGAAAACAAAACAAAAATTGTAGACAGAAAAAGTTTTAATTTTAAACCGAACAGTTTTAATTTTCAAACCAAAAAGTTCTAATTTTAAACCAAAAAGTTTTAATTTTCAAAACAAAAAGTTTTAATTTTAAACCGAAAAGTTTTAAGAATAAAATAAAATTAAAAAAATGTGGAATTTGGCAGGATTCGAACGAAAGCGCTCAGGAGTCACAGCCGACTGCTGTACCACTGAGCTATGCCGCACATAAATTTTTTGTGGACAAACAAAAAAAAAAATAGACTGCTTTTTCATTTAGCTCTTAAATCGAAACCAAAAGAAATTGAAATTCTTTTTAAACTTTTGGAAGGGTTCAAAATTTAGGTTAATTTTGTTTAACCGTGTACCGGTTGCTAGGTGAATTTAAATTTTAAACTACTATACCCCAATTTTTTACAATATGGAACATCTGTATGCCGCCAAATATGAATCCCAAAATTAAATTATGGTTCCTTGGTAAATTATTAAGACAATTTTTTTTTTTCACAACTACCGATCTCTTAACAAACCACCCTCCGGAGAGAAAACCTAGGGTGACCCGAAAAATCTGACTTCAGATTCGGATTCAGCACACCCAACCGTTGAAAAACCGAGTGGGATTTTCAAAAACTTCAATTTTGTTGTACAGTGTTATTAAAAAAACGTAAATAAATAAATTCTACAAAAAACACCATTTGAAATTTTGTCCCTATTTTTTCTTACACCATTGTTTATCTCATAATTACATTCAAAAAAAGTGGTTTTTCATTAATCGTTTTTGAAAACAGGCACATTTTGTTTCTATAACAGGCCTAACCTCTTCATGAACTCATTCTCAATACTAGAACTTAATTTACTTACTTACTGATGGCCTGATCTCCTTGTGCAGCATAGGACTTCTGCTGTTTCTGCTTTTCCAAGTTTCTAATCCATAATACAAAAAGGACTTTACGTTGGAATTAAATATTCTCAACTTTTTTCTGTTGGATATCTGGCCAATGTAAGCTCAAAACGTTCTTGGAATGAATCCAAATGGTTCTCATGTCAAGCACGAAATGTTTTTAAAATTAAGCAAAAATACGTTCTCAGAACATGCACGGAAAGTTCTTAAAATAAAGGCAGAACGGTTTCAAAAAATCAATTTTTTTCGAGGATATTTTTGATTCGCAGTTTCTCAGAACTCGCCTTTTATGGTTATTTTTTCAAAAAAATATATATCTACCTATATTTGTTGGTATGCGAAATGTTAAATTCAAGCTTTTACGTAACTTTTATTGTATTTTTTGTGTAATTTTTAGTGTTGGTTTTACTATGTTTTTGTGTAATTTTTTACTATATTTTTGTGTAATTTTTAGTATATTTTTGTGTAATTTTTTTTTTGTGCAATTGTACTTTATTTTTTGTGTAATTTTTAGTATATTTTTGTGTTGTTTTTACTATGTTTTTGTGTAATTTTTTACTATATTTTTGTGTCATTTTTAGTATATTTTTGTGGAATTTTTTACTATTTTTTTTTGTGAATTTTACTATATTTTTTGTTTAATTTTTATTATATTTTTGTTCAATTTTTACTATATTTTTGTGTTATTTTTACTGTATTTATGGACCATTTTTTACTATATTTTTTTTGTCATTTTTATTATATTTTTGTCTAATTTTTTACTATGTTTTTTTTTTTTTTTAAATTTTACTATATTTTTTGTCTAATTTTTACTATATTTTTGTGTTTTTTTACTATATTTTTGTGTAATTTTTATTGTAGTTATGGGCCATTTTTTACTATATTTTTTGTTAAATTTTTACTATATTTTTGTTCAATTTTTACTATATTTTTGTGTAATTTTTACTATATTTTTGTGTCATTTTTAGTATATTTTTGTGGAATTTTTTACTATTTTTTTTTGTGAATTTTACTATATTTTTTGTTTAATTTTTATTATATTTTTGTTCAATTTTTACTATATTTTTGTGTTATTTTTACTGTATTTATGGACCATTTTTTACTATATTTTTTTTGTCATTTTTATTATATTTTTGTCTAATTTTTTACTATGTTTTTTTTTTTTTTTAAATTTTACTATATTTTTTGTCTAATTTTTACTATATTTTTGTGTTTTTTTACTATATTTTTGTGTAATTTTTATTGTAGTTATGGGCCATTTTTTACTATATTTTTTGTTAAATTTTTACTATATTTTTGTTCAATTTTTACTATATTTTTGTGTTATTTTTACTATATTTTTGTTCAATATTTACTGTATTTGTGGACCATTTTTTACTATATTTTTGTGTAATTTTTTACTATGTTTTTTTGTGAAATTTTACTATATTTTTTTGTTAATTTTTACTATATTTTTGTGTATTTTTTTACTATGTTTTTTGTGAAATTTTACTATATTTTTATGTTAATTTTTACTATATTTTTGTGTAATTTTTCTATTTTTTAAATATATTTTTTACCATGGTTTTTGTGTAAATTTTACTATCACTTTTGAGTAATTTTTACTATATTATTTTGCAGTATTACTGTGAAAAATATGATTTTTTGGATTCCGAAGGGGGGGGGGTTTGAACCTGAAACCACCCCGTGGATCCGCCCCTGGTATAAGTACAATAAGACCATTAACAGCAAAAATTGTTCGAGAACAAAAATTATAAAATCAACAAAAAAAAATGTTAATTGAAAAATTTCTAGCTGCAATAACTGCATTTGTAGATACAAGTCGAACAACAACAAATTAAACACACATTACTTTTATAAAAGAGAAAAACAAGAAACGACTCCATCGAAGGTGTTAATTTGGTGGCACACCAGTCATTGCCGGATCGCTTCAACGCTGTATGTGGTTACTTTGGCGGTGTCGCGTTGGGCCAAACTGTCGAAGTCAATAACATTTTAAACGAAATGTAAACAATCAATTTGTTTGTTGTACTATGCATCGATTAGAAAACTAAAAAAAACCTCTAATGTGTGTGCTTATGTTGATTTGTGATATTTAGTTTTATGTTGCGCGCAAACAGTTGACGTGGCTATTTCTCTGGGAACACTTGACATCTAACTCCTGGCGTCATAAAAGTGCATACATATTTATTCTGATATTTAGACAAAGACGACAACAATTAAATATTTATTTAACCCACTTCTGGTTTCCTGTGGAGAATTTTTTTTCGAAAATATACTACGATGTGGGAACAAAACCCCACTTTTTGCTTTAATTGTTTTTTTTTTTTGGAGATTATATTGAACTAGATGACTGCACAAAATAGATTTTTGTTGAACTCATTTCCAAAATTCCCGATTACGCTCTATTTTCTTTAATGAAAAAAAAAAAAAAAAAAAATTTATTTTGTTTGGAAGGTGCCACGTACCCTCTTGCCATAACTCGAACTTTTTTTTTGAGAGTGGTATTGATGTCGTATAGTTCCATACCAATTCCCAGGTAGCTGCCATGAACATTTTTAGAGATATTGAGCCTCGAAAAGTAAATATATGCAGAAGGTGCACTCCTTTTCCCCATAGCCCCCACATGGGACAGCGAACTACTCCTTTTCAAAACACACACCAACACTTTCTCGCTCCATACCTGGTCCAAATTTTGGTTGATATTTGGGAAACGGGTTCGTACATTGAACTTAGAGCCCCTCCCTGTTAAGAGCCCCGCAAACACCTTTTATTTGGTCCTCTGATGGAACCGATCAATTCGAAAATATCTTATACATGGTGCGTTTTCCTTCAAATTCGGTACGTGGGTAGAATTATGCCTAAATTAACAGGGGTCAATACGAATGGGATATAGAGGAAGAGGGGCGTGGTAGCAGGAAAGAGGGGAGTGAAGAGAAAAAGGGAGGGAGATAGTGTGAAGGCGAAGAAAGATAGGAAGGAGAGTTGTAAAAGGGGTTGTAAATTGCGGTTAGGTGGCAAACCTAAGTGGCAACCCTGAGTGAAATTATCATATTTGGAATGCACCCGAAAATACATTCATTTGATATGTATATTGGCATATCTAACTCTATATTTAAAAAATTTGGGATAGGTGGCAACCCTGTAAACCGCCGTAAGTGGCTACACCCATGTATATAATCTTAGGATGAATCCAGTTGTCTATGTGCTAAAATTTATCCAAATCGGTCAAGCAGTTCCCGAGATATACGAACAAATAAATAAATTGCGGTTAGGTGGCAACCCTAAGCTGCAGCTCTGCTTCACATTATCATATTTGGAATACGGTCGAAAATACCTTTAATTTGATACCCATATTGGCTCTATATTTAAAACAAATTTGGAATAGGTGGCAACTCTGTACACCACCCTAAGTGGCAACACCCATGTATATGATCTTAGAATGAATCAAATTTAATACAAATCGAGACTTAGACGAGTCCTCTCGAAAAGTCAAACAACCATCAGCTATTTGCGAAAGCCTGACGCATCCTGGACCAGCACGGAAGAGGAAACCCTTGAGCTGCTCTTGAATACACATTTTCCGGGGAATCTGCATGATGCACCACTAGCACCTGCAACAAACCTGGCAGTAAATATACCCATCACTGAGGAAAGAGTAAGGTGGGCAGTTAAGAGCTTTGAACCGTATAAGGCTGCCGGGCCGGACGGGATTATCCCCGCGCAGCTTATAAACACGTTGGAGACATCAGCTAAATGGCTGGTATTTCTCTTCACAGCCTGCCTGGCTCTCAACCACATTCCGGGCTCCTGGAGAAGCGCCACGGTAGTGTTTATCCCTAAGGCGGGGAAGGCATCCCACTACGAGCCAAAAGACTACAGACCGATCAGTCTCTCGTCCTTTGTACTAAAAACCTTTGAGAGGATATTAAGCGACTACCTCTTAACGACTATTGATAGCAACCTTATCTCTAGCTATCAGCATGCATACACCAAGGGTAAATCAACAGAAACCGCTCTGCACAGCCTAGTGTCTGTCATTGAGAAATCGCTGTGTGAAAAGGACTACTGTCTCGTGGCCCTCCTAGACATTGAGGGGGCTTTCAACAATATAAGCCCGGAGGCTATCAACTCCGCTCTAACTAATCTGGGCGTAGATAGACCTCTAACTGGTTTAATTGACCAACTTTTAATGGGAAGGAAAATAGCTTCTTCACTTGGTACGGTTGAGTTATCACGCTATGTCACAAGGGGAACACCCCAGGGTGGTGTTCTTTCCCCGCTTTTATGGAACCTCACAGTCAACTCGTTGCTACGTGACACAAGCTGGGGGGGTGGGAAGATAGTGGCATACGCAGACGATTTAGCTATTGCATTCAGAGGCAAGTTCCCACAAAATCTGTGTGACCTGATGCAAGTAGCACTGCGAGAAGTTTCGACGTGGTCCTCTCGCTGCGGACTTAGTATCAACCCAGGGAAGGTGGAACTTGTCCTCTTCACCAACCGGTACAAAATACCGCCACTAAGCCTACCAGAACTAGATGGCACGCGCCTGGGCTTGTCGGATAAGGCCAAGTTTCTAGGCATAGTTCTGGACAGGAAATTGAATTGGAAGGAGAATGTTCTTCAGCGCCAGAAGAAAGCTTGCATCGCTCTTTACACCTGCAAAAGAGCCATTGGCAAAAAATGGGGGCTCAGCCCTAGAGTATGCAGTTGGATCTACACGGCCATCATTCGCCCAATCATGCTTTATGGAGTCGTCGTATGGTGGCCTGCGCTGAGCAAGGCAACATACCTGAATCTGTTGCGGAAAGTCCATAGATCCAATATGATCTGTATAAGCGGTGCGCTAAGGACAACGTCCAACGAAGCCCTCCAGGTCATTCTGGGCATTTTGCCACTTGATCTGGAAGGGTTTCGGTCAGCGGCGGCATCAGCTCTGCGCCTAAGAGAAACCTCCAGTTGGGCTGCGGGTACTATTGGACACTCCAGTATTCTGGAATCTTACAGCTTTCTCCCTCTAAGCACAGATCGTTGTGCGACTACTACAGTCGGGGATAGCTGTTTCAAAATAAACATTCCCAGCAGAGAAGACTGGGAGAGGACGGATTGGTGTCCCGGAACAAATGGTGGCACTTCCATATACACCGACGGCTCGAAGTTGGACGACAGAGTTGGAGGAGGCGTTTATTCAAGGGATTTGGACCTTGAGCTCTCCTTCAGACTACCTGATCATTGTAGCGTCTTCCAGGCGGAAGTCTCGGCAATCCTGGGATCCGATTTGGATTAGGGTTAGGTTCAAGTGGCTGCCGCAGAGGCACACTTAGGCCAGTTTTGAAAGGCCCGTTGTGATACCACCAACACAAGGAAAGTCAGTCCCGGGATTCTGCTATGTGGAAAATCCCAACAACTCAGGGATTTTCCATATGGCTGGGTCCCGGGACTGACTTTCCTTGTGTTGGTGGTATCACAACGGGCCTTTCAAAACTGGCCTAAGTGTGCCTCTGCGGCAGCCACTTGAACCTAACCCTAATCCAAATCGGATCCCGAAAATACGAAAAACACGAAAAAATAAATAAATTGCGGTTTGGTGGCAACCCAGAGTGGCAACTTTGCTGAAGTTATCTTATTTGGAATACGGTCGAAAATACCTTTAATTTGATACCCATATTGGCATATCTAGCTCTATATTTAAAACAAATTTGGGATAGGTGGCAACCCTGTAAACCACCCTAAGTGGCAACACCCATGTATATAATCTTAGAATGAATCAAAGTGTATATGCGCCAAATTGTATCCAAATCGGTCAAGCAGTTCCCGAGATATACGAACAAATAAATAAATTGTGGTTTGGTGGCAACTCTGCTTAAAATTATCTTATTTGGAATACGGTCGAAAATACCTTTAATTTGATACCCATATTGGCATATCTAGCTTTATATTTAAAAAGAAAATTGGGATAGGTGGCAACCCTGTACACCTCTCTAAGTGGCAACACCCATGAATTCTGCTCGGCCTCGCTATTACAATTTGTGCAATGTTAGCTAGATCCTAGAATTTCACCTCCTATTTGCCTGAAAGTCGGCTACAATTTATATTTCCGTTGCATAATTTCCGTTGCATCATCATCAGCCATTTTCTCAAATTTTACTCTCAATCAAAACTTCATATCCCCGCCTAAGAAGTTAACTTCAAAAAGGCATAGTGGAACAAACAAAAAGAAACTGCCCAATAACATTTAACTGTGTTATTCGTAATGAATGCCAATTGCCTAAAAGATTTCATTACTATTTGCGATTTGCGTTTGCGTGCAAGCAGCGACCTACACAATAAAACTTACTATCACTAACATACTACCACATTAGAGCATGAGGTTGCTAGATCCAAAAAGGTTCTTTTTTCAAGCGAAATTATAAAATTTAGTAGATACCGACGGCTGAAGGGAAGCTTATCCTATAATTTTCAAAATTTGATTCAAGAATACCCTATCTCAGAACTTTGTTTGAGGAACGCTCTATTTGAGAACTTTTTTCAATAACGCTATATTTCAAAATTTGGTCAAGGAGACTCTAACTCAGAATAAGTTTCAAAAACGCCCTATCTCATTAAAAAATCATTACATTTTCAGTTGGGATAAGTCATTTTTGAATCACAAAAAAACTAAGATAGGGCGTTTTTAAAAAAGTATTTTAAAAATCACTCAGCTGTTAATATTGCTCTCAAAACGTAATGGAAAAGTATTAAGATTAACTTAAGCTAGGCCGATAAAGTTTTGATGGATAATGAAACATAATACAATAAATATTTTAATTTCGATATCGAGCAGCCTAATGTACATTTATAATGTGTTTGCCGATTTAACGCCCACAACCAAACGATCGGCATAACTCGACCATAAACGCTATGTGGGTGTTGGGGATAAGTGGGTCTCTCCACTGACACACAACTCATGCGTGTAAAGATGCAATTGCATAGTTATAGTTAGTTACCCTGTAAGAAATGCGATAAGTCGGGAAGGAGTCCGGGATGAGTCGCCAAGTAGCATGTGACCAATATTAGTTTTGATCTCTGGTCATATGGGTTGAAGTGATTCCGTTAGTTTGAGCATGTCCTATGAAGAGACTAAGGTCCCTTTTATGCCCAAAAGTGTATTGTCGAACAGATCCCATTTGATCCCTTACAGGTACGGTCGGACAAGTTAACTTACCACACCTACATAGTATAAGTCGTCGCTCCCAGCGAAGACTAAAACGGTTCAGTTAGCGTGGAAGACTAACACGGTTCGTTCTTTCCGTCGAAGACTAACAAACTTCAGTTTTCTGCGTGGAAGACTAACGCACTTCAGTTTTTTGCGTCGAAGACTAACACACTTCAGTTTTCTGCGTCGAAGACTAACACACTTCGTTCTCTGCGTGGAAGACTAACATACTTCAGTTTTTTGCGTCGAAGACTAACACACTTCAGTTTTCTGCGTCGAAGACTAACACACTTCGTTCTCTGCGTCGAAGACTAACACAGTTCAGTTCTATGCGAAAAATTGTTACATAGTGTAATTTTTGTAAAATTGTTAACAAAACCCCTGTTCACAGTTGTGAACGGATTCCAACATATGTGGATGCGCGTATGTATGTGTTTATGTATGTGGACACAATTAGTACATACATAACGATCTCGCCATGCATATTTACTCAATATACATTAGGCGAGACCGCTATCTCACTGTTGTGTTGGTCGTCTAGGACGATAATGATGGGACTCAAGTATGGTTATCAGTTAGATAAGACACACCTGAGCCCACAACATATTTTCGCATAGTGACAGATTTCACATACATGTGCCATCCACGTTGTTGGGTTTACTTAGGATTAAGATATATGTATGTATACACATGTACACATATACATGCGTACTACGTACAATAGTTAGATGTAAGTTGAATGTTAGATTAAGAAAAGATATAAATAAAGGCACTCCAGGAAACTGGAGTTGAGTTTCATATGTACCATCAACCGGCGACGTTGCTATTAATTTTAACAACCCCATTTAAGTTTTTCAAATCGGTTGAGTTTTGTGACCTCTAGGTGATTTTGAACCCGGTTGGACCACTATGAGGCGGCCGCCACTGTCCACCAGAGGTATTATTCGCGGACTACTCTCTCACGAGATCAGTCGCACGATTTTTTGCAGGGTATTCACTATTATTTACCGATACAGGAATACCTACTCAAGTACTGCACATTTCGTCATGCAATTATTTTTTTATTTGCTAGTTACCTTCTTCTCTATGTGCTTTTATTTATTTTTTTTTATTGTATTACTTATTTTTCACCTTCGTCTTCTCTTCCATTTTTTTTTTTGCAAACACTGTTTATTCGGCACAATGTGGCTACAACTATAATTATTGTTAGAAATTAATTTACCGTCAAATCGGTGTTAATTTAACAGGTTACGCTGTGACTTAAACTTATTACAATTTACTATTACAGTAATAATAATAACTTGGTGGGAACTCAACGGACTTAACATTTTGTTCTACATTAGCTAGACCAGCCCACTCCACACTATTCCAATGCTATCGGCAGTCAAATCCCTTGGCTCTTACTTGTTCAACTCTGAACTGACGCTCAGCTGTCGTCGATCTCTTCAGGAGATGGCCCAACAGAACCGCGTGAGCCTCACATGGGTCCCGGGACACAGGGACATTGAGGGAAACTGTAGGGCAGACGAACTTGCTAGGCAGGGCACGACCAAGCAGGTTCTTCAGGATAAAGAACGCTTAGGTATGCCCTTTGCCACATGCAAGCTAATGCTGAAGGAGCATACACTCCGACAAGCCAATGAAAGATGGCTTTTATCGCCAGGGTGCCGAGTATCCAAACAATCCTGGCCAAAATGGGATATTAAAAGATCTAAATATATTTACACCCTAAGTAGAAGGGATATATCTATATTAATAGGGGTTTTAACCGGGCACTACCTTATTGGAAGGCACGCAGCAAGGCTGGGTGTACCCTACCGACGATGCTGTAGGAGTTGCAAAGATGATGAGGAGGAGGAAACGGTGGAGCATCTCATCTGCAACTGCCCGGCTTTAAGCGGCGCGAGAAGGCGCTTTTTCGGAGTTCCCTTCCTGGATAGCCTACGCCAGGTAGCGGAGCTGGATATAAAGGACTTGATGGCTTTCATCAAGTCATCTAAATGGTTCGAGGAGGTGTAACGGTGTCGGTTTTAGGAGTGTCAGCCCCGGGATTCTGCTATGTGGAGAGTCCCAATAGCACTGGGATTTTCCATATGGCCGGGTCCCGGGACTGACTTTCCTAGTGTTGATGGTATCACAACGGGCCTTTTAATACTGGCCTAGGTGTGCCTTTGCGGCAGCCACTTCTACCTAACCTAACCTATCCTTAAATGAATATCAGATCATATAACCCATTTCAATCTCACATTAATTTGTATTTATGAGATTTATAGATTAATAAATACCTGTTCACATTTTGATTTATATACATCGTTGACTAAATGCTAACAATTTGTTAACAAAATGAGTGCAACCAGCAATAAAATTAGAAGAGACACGCACTCAACTAAACAAAGCACCTGGAGGTGTATGAAATGAAGAAAAATAAATTAATTTGGAATTCTTGCTCTGAAAAGTGGAGAAAAAAATGTTCTTAAAAATGCAGTGCGAACGGTGATAGGACTAGGGTAGTGACGCAATTTCGAAATATTCATATTCTAAAACAAGTAAAGAAAGCTGTCTTCGGCTGTGCCTTTCATGAATAAGCGTCACGATTTTCACTTATCGGAACTATCGATTATATGGGGGCGATGTGTGTTATTGGTCCAATCTCATTGATTTTTAACATCGACATTCCACATTCTAACAGAACAATAGTTACAAAATTTCACCTTGGGGAGCTATGAGTAGTTTTGGTCTTTGGATCTTGCTGGTTCCGACAAATGATTATTCTCATATAAAATAACGCCTCCATACCAAATTTCATCGAGCTATCTCTAAAATTGAGGGACTAGTTTAAATACAAACAGACGGACATGGCTAAATGGAATCAGCTCATTTCCTGATCATAACGGTATATTTATTAGTGGGTCTATCTCTTCTTCTTCTCATACTTACAAAAATCGGACCAAAGTTATAATACTATTTCATCTTCATGAAAGGTATAATGATAAGGGATCTAATGTTCATTGAAGCATATTTAAATCCCATTAGAGAAATACATTATAATTCGATTAGAGATAGCATATAAGGCAGGGTTAGGCACCTAGTGGTACAATTGTCCGAAAATCTGAGAACCAAATTCACACTGATTATTATGCTCTTTGCTTGGCATCTCGAACTATGAAATTGTTGCTACGTTTGTGAGAGAGCTATTATCACACTGGCCAATCAATGCATGTCATTCGTTATGCTCAGTCGCTCACTTGAAAGCAACGACTCAACAATACACGCTGTTGTCTTCCTGGTTGCTAGTGAGCGACGGAGCAAAAACAGATAGCATAATTTCGTTGGTGCGATGACTGCTCTTTCACTAACACAACCTCAGTTGCAATTTTGCCGTGACCTGATATATGGACAACTAAGTCCCCTTTCTGTTGAGACTGCTTCAATTCTCGACAGTTTCTTAGATCGTTCTCCGACATACATTAAAATGCGAATCGTTTTCTAACCTAAATATTTGAGCACACTGTCTAAGTGAGTTTTAACATATAACGTTCCAGAGAACAATGGATACTTAAGGAGTGTTCCGAAAAATAAGAGCACACACTATAAATCATTTTTCTAGTAACTTGTGAACTTTATTAAAATTATCCATATGGCTACGAGTCAAGTATGCCTTGCAGAATAACTATGTATAAGATATAGATTTTTAGTCTTAAAGGTCATTAGGTTGGGAATAGAATTGGGAATCTTAGTTCATTAAAGTGATCGGAGATTACAAACTAGCTCATCAAACTAGTTCATTTAGTTCGTTTTTAGTTCAGTTATTTGTATTTGTTTCCCTTAGGAAATAACTACTAACACACGTCCAAATATGTTGGGAGGGGTATCTTTTGTTTTATTGGGTCGCGCTTACCGAAAAAGAGGATAAAAAGTAGGCTATTTTGCTCAGCGAGGTTCTTTTCCTACTTATGTTGGAGTTGCTAATTCGTGTCGAAAATGATCGAATTATGCGTTCACGGCTAAAAAAATGAACATAAATTTTAAACTCGTATAAAGTTTAATCAATTTTTCAAATTTTTGGACAATATTTCAAACCGTCCAAATACCTACAAAGATTTTCCATTTCTTTTGGTTTCGTTTTAAAATCTAAATGAAAAAGCAGTCTAAATTTTTTATTTTTGGTTTGTTTGAATGTAATAGAATTTTGTCCACAAAAACTTCATGTGCGTCATAGCTCAGCGGTAGAGCAGTCGGCTGTGACTCCTGAGCGTTTTCGTTCGAATCCTGCCAGCTGCCATATTTTTTTAGTTTTATTTTATTCTTAAACCTTTTCAGTTTAAAATTAAAATTTTTTTATCATATCATATCATATCATTTATTGGCAAGGCATTAGTACAATAAGATCTTAGATCTTTTATAGTACAACAACAGTTATAATAAAAAAGGTACATTTGAAAAGAGAAGAAAAAAAGAATAGTAATTATATAATCAATAGATAAATAAATAACAAGAAGAATAACAATATATGTGTATATGTATAAGCGGGAAAACAAATATATGAGCAAGGACTAACAAAAATTAACAATCATTAAATCAAAGACTTAAAGTTGAATTGATCTTTCATAACGCAAACCAGCTGATCCATTAACCCAACAGAAATCAATGCATTCAATTTGGCTTTGTGGTATCACACCGTTAGTCGATTATATTTACTCCAGTAGGATTAGTTGGGTCAGCTGCCCTACCCGGCTAAGGCGCAGTTATGGGTATGAAAGATACACTGATGCTTTATAGCAGGCCCTGGATTCTCCAACTGTGAGTTTACAAATTTTCACCTTTTCACCATTTAAAATGTATTGGAAAAAAGCGTACATTTCAAAAACTCACAGTTAGAGAATCCAAGGCCAGGAACTACAAATTAAATTTTAAAAACAATAAAAAATATATCTATGTATGTAACTCTAAGGTGGTAGATAGGCAAGATCACAGGTTTTTAATATATTTTAACTGAAATGGGTATAGAGAACGTTTTTAAAGTTGCTTTTATTTAAACTACTTCTAACAGATACTGGAATAGAGTTCCAAATACGAATAGCATTTACAAAGAATAGCCGCCCGGAGGTCAAGTAATTATACCTTGGCACAATCATATCGGTAATCCGAAGAGACTTGGGGAAAACTAGTTTATCATACAAATAGCTGGGCACTTTATACATAATGAGTCTACACAGGAAGATACAATTCCTGGCTTTCAAGTAATCAAAAATATTACAGCCCAACAAATGTGACCTCCAGCTAGATATATGGTCAAACCTTGCTAAACCAAACACATAACGTGTAACATGATTAAACACTACATCAATTTTATGAGCTGACTGAGAACTCAGCTTACTGTAGACTAGTTCAGAGTAACATATGATTGGCATAATTAACTGTATAGCAAGCTTTCTCCTAACATTGGTGGATGTATACGTTGCTGACATACGTAAGTTCCTAAGGATGTAGTATACTTTACTAACCACCGAGTTCATATGATCATCACAAGATAACGTCGTATTAATGATGAAACCAAGGTTATTTACTTTTGACACCAGCTTCAGGCACTTGTCAGCAATGTATAAGCCAGGAATGTTTTCAAAATTTATTCTTTTTTTAGCAATAGGTAGCACGTAAGACTTATCACTATTAAGACATAATTTATTTCTCCTTGCCCATGCAGAGATGGAAGCCAAGTCATTATTTAACTTTGTACACGTGTTATTTAGCTCCTCATGATTTCCAGATAGATATAGCTGGACATCATCAGCATATGCATGCATATGTACATGTTGGCACACATTAAAAATATCATTTATAAACAAGCTAAATAATAGTGGGCCCAAGATGGATCCTTGTGGTACCCCAGCCAGCAACGATTTTAGACCTGAAGATTCGGAGCCCACTTTGACACGCTGAGATCTACCCGCCAAATAGCTTCGCATGAGTCCCACTGCAGAGTCCCGAAAACCGAAATAATTTTTAAGCTTGATGGAAAGTAAGTCGTGATTCACGGAATCAAAGGCTTTTGAAAAGTCAAGTAGGCATAGAAAGGTCAATTGATTTCTGTCAAAGGGTTCCCGAATGTCATCTAAAATCTTTAACACAGCCGTGGAACAGCTGTGCTTTGCTCTGAAGCCTGATTGATAAGGGGACAGCAGGGTAAACTTATCAATGTGGCCATGAATTTGTTCAGACAACAAGATTTCGAAGACTTTCGAAAATGCAGGCAATATACTAATAGGTCGAAAATCTGAGGGACATTGTGGGGACTTGATTTTAGGGATGGGGCGCACGGTCGCAATTTTCCACGTATCAGGAAAACAAGACGTTGTGATGCTATGATTGATTATATGTGTCAAAGTAGGCAAAATGTACGGGGCAATTGTTTTCACAAACTTTATCGGTATGTTATCCTCCCCGATTGCATTCGATTTAATTTTATATATGCACCTTGCCACATCTAGTTCTGACACAGATTGGAACTCAAAAACTTGGCAAGCAGACACCACCGACGAAGAATGTGTTGTAAAACAGTCATTGGCACAGGAAGGGATATCACGCCTCACAAATGCAGCATTAAGTTCTTCAGGGCAGAAGGAGCAACCCGAACTGTCACTAACATGCACACGCAGGTTTTTTAAATTACGCCACAGAACATTATTTGGTAACGACGTATCTAGCATTCTACTAAAATACTTGCATTTTTCACGCTTTATGCAGGCCGTGGTCTCATTTCGAATTAGCTTATATGCACGCCAATTGGATTCGGTCCGATTCTTTTTCCAGAGGGAGTATTGCTTGTTGCGCTTCATTATCATTGCACGTACCGATCTGTTGAACCATGGACAGGAGGTAGAGCTACCACGATAGGTTCGCGACGGAACGTGAGCCGTATAGAGGTATAGAATTGTCTCATTTAAAAATCTCAATTTATCATTCACCGAGCTCAGACACCAGCAGGTAGACCAATTTATATGGGATATGTCACTTAAGAGACTGTTTAAGTCCAGTAGGCGATAATCTGGAAAAAAGGACAGGCTAGGCACAACACTATCATCATACATCTGTATATCAAAGGAACAGAAGATTAGATCATGGTCTGAAATAAAAGACATTTGGTCAAACTTGAAAATAGAAGAGACATCAGACACAATGAAGTAATCAAGAAGGCTGGGACAGCAGTTATGTCCATACCTTGTTGGAACAGACACATTAACCACCTCAAGGCCAACACCAGAAATATCGTCTAGCAATCTGGAGCTATACGAGTCATTACTTAACAGGTTTATATTGAAATCACCACATATAATAATGTCAGAATAATCAACGGCAACAGAGGACAACATTGTGAAATAGTCCTTCACATTACAAGACCTATTCGGACTATAGACGCATGACAGAAGGACTTTCGACATTGGACTAGAGACTTCAACTAGCAAGTGCTCAACACTACTACCAGATATTCCTGATATTAGCTGGGATTTAAGACGCTTTTTGCAATATATTGCTACACCACCACCTTTTTTGACTTTTCTATCCATCCTATATAATTCGTAACCCTTAATGTCAAAGTGTGAGTCCATCAATTCAGGTCTAAACCAGGTCTCGGATACACAAATCACATCAACCAACGATTGTTCAAATATAGCTCTGACGACATCCATCTTTTCACCGTGTAAACTGCGGGCGTTAAAGTGCACAACATTGAAACCATTCTGACGCTTGCACAACACGTTAAGTAAGGCTAGGCTATTATGCTCAATGCCATTCGCATTCCTATTGTTGCCAAACATTGAGAACAATAGGAACAAAAGCAACTTTAAAGTGACGAACGTTAAAAGCAATTTTAAGGTACAGACGATGACAACCCTGTGCTATCAATAAATAAAGAAAAGGCGTATAAATAGCATAAGAATAAATAAAAAACAATAATAACGGTGTACCATACGGCCTAGCGAAACTGGTCCAGATCCCCATCGCACGCAATTCTAATTGGCTCCTTAGTCCTATCCTGGTTATTTCTGACATGCACGCAGCCACGCAGTGTGAATGCTGCCTCCAACTTTCCCTCACGACGCAATTTTATTGCTGATTGCAGAATAAGTCTGTTTTCTTTAGTCAGACTCTCAAATAAAAATAAATTGCCCTGTAACCCAATCGGCTCCAGCGGAATAGCCGTTTTAAAGCGCCTACGATAATCACCAAAAGCACGAAGGGCACGATTTCTATCCAGAGGTGAGTGAAATTTAATGACAACTGCACCGCTGGAACCAGAAGGGGAAGATCTTACGCGAAAGATGTCACGTATCTGAGGGGAATGAAATCCAATTGAAAGGCAGATGATATTGAAGGTATTTTTTAGATTTTCTGCCTCCTTAAACGGAATTCCGAAAGCAACGGCATCTGCAGCAATATCGGAAGTGGACCTCTGCTGAAGCTGGTTAGATAGTTCCACCTTTAGACTCTCGATTTCTGTTATGGAGTTATCAAGTTTCTCCTCTAATAAAGCAATGCGCTCAGTAGATTGTTTTAACCCAGCAGTAAGCGCAAATACTTCCTCCTCTATCCTTTTTGTGAGTTTGTTCTCCACTGCAGTGATCTTTTCCGAGACACTATCAATTAGCAGCCGCAACTGATCAGTCTGTTGCTGCACTTTCAGCTCAACCTCTTTTAGGGTATTATAAACCGCAGCCAGAGTAATACCAGCACTCTGATTCGCATTCGGGGTCTTATTTATTTCAGCCTCTTTACTCAGGCGCCTTTTTTGTGCAGCAGGACCAGAGGATGACATAGTACGGTAGTTGCAAAGTTTTAAAAGTATAATATAATTTTTGGCCCGTCTGGTCACCTTAATATTTCACAATTGACTGGCAACCCTATTGCAGTTCTTTGTCTTGACACTTACTTTCGCTGTCCTTCTCTTTAGTGTTTGGCGCAATAAAAATGTTGAATTGTAAGTATGTATGTATGTATATTGACGATAAGCAAATTTTATTTTTGTTATTAAAGTTTGTTAACTTAAACACAGCTCAACAAACATACAGCACCGAGCACAGCTATATTAATAACTTATGTTACTTGCTTATTTTGAAGGTATAAACGATGGAAGAGTTTGTAAAACTTAAAAATTTATTAATTTTCAGAAGACGATTTGAAATTGCAACCTTACACGAACAGTGTTGCCAGATTTTTTTTTTTTTTTTTTTTTTTTTTTTTTTTTTTGTTTTGGTTTGAAAATTAAAATTTTTCGGTTTAAAATTAAAACTTTTTGGTTTGAAAATTCAAATTTATTTTTGAAAGCTTATTCAAGATTGAATTTTGCCAACAACATTTATGTGTGCGATGTAGCCCAGTGGTATAGCAGGCGGGCATGATGCGGGGAGTCTTAGTTGGAGTTCCCGCCAACGGACAAAAAATTTATTTTATCTTTAAAAAATTGTTAAAACATTTCTAGTTTATAATTGAAACCCGATTCATTTAGCCAATTTTCATGAAAACTGGTCTAGATTGAATTTGAATCCAAATTTGGTTTGGTCATATATGTAGTCCAAAAAAGTTTAAAATTTAGGTTCAAATTTTTAACCGTGTAGAGAAAACAAAAGTAAAATCCAACATATGCCGCCCGAAATATAGCTAAAAATGTGTGTGCACTTTCTCTTCGGAACACTCCTTATCATAAAAAGACTTCAATGTCACAGTTTCCGACACCTTAACTTCTGTTCATCATACTGATAAAAGGACATCATACTGATAAAAAAGGACAAGAATTCCATTTCTATTTAACTACTGTCAAAACTTGTTGCATTTCTTTGTATCTCAACAAAAGTAACCCCCTTGGTTATGTCATAACTATTCAAACCCATATCAAAAAATAATTACAAAAATCGATGAGCGAATAAAGCAACTCAAAGTCAATGAATTCCAATTTGGAAAGTGGAAAGCTAAAATAAGCGAAATGTGCATATTCAAGCGTAAATTTGTGTTTGAAATTTGTATTTAAAATGACTTCATGATTTTGTATTGAAATTCAATTGAGCAGTTTTGTCACGTATGTATATACCTTTGTGTACTTGTTGAATGAGCGTTAGCATCTGCATTCAGCACCGTTTTTTTTTTTTTGTCAAGAAATTCCAATTCTCTTATGCTCCATTAGCCAGACATGTACGGCTCAAAGGGATCAACGCTGTTTAATGTGCTGCTTGTATGGGATAATAGGCGATTTATATTGACAAGCATATATTAATAAATCCTGTGGGTATTATGCGGTGTAACAGTAATATATGAATAATATGCTAGACAAACTCGACGTTAATTCAAATTAACTTGTTGATGTGGATTATACTTAGAAATTTAGGGTGGATGATTTAGAATATAAACTAAATTTTATGAAACATTTTTTTGTATCCATATATAGATATATTGTTATAACAAAAATATAATCTAGTTCACATACGTTCATTCACTTTAAATGTTATGTTTAATTTTGAATTATTCTTCAGCTATGCAGTTTCCTTCGCTGACATTTTTTTACATATTTTTTCAACGCAACCCACTGTAAGATCAGGAAAAAATGAGTCTCATTCTCAATCGCATTTCTAAATATAGCCTTCACGTCGTTAACTACCTTCAAAAGAGTAAATATCCCGTTATAAATGATTGAAAAGCGTGTCCAACCTACACAAACTATGTAGACCTCAAATGTTGTTTGTTCATAGAAAATATATCGACGACATTCACGCAATGCACGTTCGCTGCTTCAAGGTCTGCTTTTAGGCGCTAAGGCCAGGTAGCACTTTGTTGTTTTCCATTTCCATACTTTTTTAATATTTTCCTTTTACGTTCTTATTTCTATTGTAAAAGGCGGCAAATAGCAAAAAGGAAAAAACGCAACACAAATCAAAAGGGATATTAAGAATCAACAAAATGCATTAAACGCTTTCGTTTTCCAAATTTTTTTGATATTTTCGCAACATAAGAAATTAAGTATAGAAGGGTGTTCTTTTTTACAAGGTGAAAATAAAATAAACAAAATGAAAAAGTAAAATAAGATAAAATAAAATGAAATAAAAAAAAAATAAAAAAAATAAGATAAAAAATAAGATAAAAAAATAAAATAGATAAAATAAAATAAAATAAAATAAGAAAGAAAAAAAAAAATAATAATAATAAAAAGTAAAAACAAAAAAATAAATAAAAATGTTAAATAATTTTAAATAATATAAAACTAAAAAAATAAACACAAAACGATAAAAAAATAAAAAAAATAAAAAAAACTAGATTAAATAGAAAAAAATAAAATGAAATATAATAAAAAAAATAAAAAAAAAATAAAAATAAAATATAAAATAAAATAAAATAAAAAAGTGAAATAAAAAATAATAATTTAAAATATAAAACAAAATAAAATAAAATAATTTAAAATATAAAACAAAATAAAATAAAATAAAAAAATAAAAAAAAACAATAAAGAAACAAAAAAAATAAATTATAATAAAAAAATAAAATCTCAAACAATAAAAAAAAAATAAAAAATAAAAAAATAAATAAAAAAGTAAAAAAAAAATATAAATAAAAACAAAAAAATAAAAAATAAATAAAAATGTTAAATAATTTTAAATAATATAAAACTAAAAAAATAAACACAAAACGATAAAAAAAATAAAAAAAACTAGATTAAATAGAAAAAAATAAAATGAAATATAATAAAAAAAATAAAAAAAAATAAAAAACAATTTATACAAATAAAAAAAAAATAAAAATAAAAAATAAAATAAAATAAAATAAAAAAGTGAAATAAAAAATAATAATTTAAAATATAAAACAAAATAAAATAAAATAAAAAATAAAAAAAAACAATAAAGAAACAAAAAAAATAAATTATAATAAAAAAATAAAATCACAAACAATAAAAAAAAATAAATAAAAAATAAAAAAATAAATAAAAAATAAAAAAATAAATAAAAAAAGTAAAAAAAAAAATTAAAAATATAAATAAAAACAAAAAAATAAAAAATAAATAAAAATGTTAAATAATTTTAAATAATATAAAACTAAAAAAATAAACACAAAACGATAAAAAAAATAAAAAAAACTAGATTAAATAGAAAAAAATAAAATGAAATATAATAAAAAAGTGAAATAAAAAATAATAATTTAAAATATAAAACAAAATAAAATAAAATAAAAAAATAAAAAAAAACAATAAAGAAACAAAAAAATAAATTATAATAAAAAAATAAAATCACAAACAATAAAAAAAAATAAATAAAAAATAAAAAAATAAATCAAAAAAGTAAAAAAAAAAAAAAATAAACAGAAAAATATAAGGAAAAAAATAAAAAATTAAAAAAAAAATAAAAACGAATAAAATAGAAAAAAAAATAAATAAAATAGAAGAAATAAAATGAAACATAATAAAAAAATAAATAAAACATAAAAGATAAAAATAAATAAAAAAAAATAAAATACCATAAAACAAAAAAAAAAAATAAAACAAAAAAACGCAAACAAAATTTTTTTTTAAGAGATATTTAATAAAAAAATAAAATAAAATCAAAGAAATATAATAAAATAAAAAAATTAAATAAAAAAATAAAAAAATTGAATAAAAAAATAAAAAAATAAAAGAAAATTTAATAAAATAAAAAAAAAAATTAAAAAAACAACAAAAAAAAAAATAAAAAAAAAAAATTAAAAAAAAAAATAAATAAATTAAAAAAAAAATTTTAATAAAAAAGAGGAGAAATAAAATAAAATAATTTAAAACAAAATAAAATAAAAGCAACTAAAATAAAATAAAAAGATATGAAATTAAATAATATAAAATGAACTTAGATAAAAACGTTAACGTAAGTAAAAACAAAACGAAAAGAAAAAAGTACAAAAAACAAAAAAAATAATAACAAAAAAAAAAAAATAAATAAATAAAAAAAAAAATAAAAAAAAAAAAACTTATTAATTTAGCAATAACGGACACCCTAAGGTGCACACATACAAAAATAAGTATCTCACAGGTTGTCTTTTACGTCTTTTTATCGCACAAACATACGTACATATATTTGCTAATCCCATTAACAAAGTTGAACAAATATATTACAAAAAGTAAAAGAACAATAAAAAAACAAAATAAATGGTATGCGTTGAAGCGCACCTGGCACGCAAATGCTTGCAGCTCATTTACGAGCACCACTTGATACTTGCTGTGGAAAAGTCAATCCAGCAAATGCGCCAAGAAGGTCATATAGCATAAATACTTAAGCTCAACCCTTTTACCACACAAAATATTTACAAACATTTTGTATTTTCTATTTTCTAAGCTCAAGTTGTGTGGGTGATTTGAGGGAGGTTGATTCGATATATATATAAGTAAAACATTAAGAATGCATTGAACGATGATTATATTGGCTTGCTGGTGAGAAGCAAAGGGTTAATGGATGATGCCCAGCAATGGCATACTTTCATAAAATCAAGAAGTTTACATAGCGAATTTGTACACATGACACTCATGCTGGTTTGTGCTTTGGAGTTGGCGTAAAGTTCAATATTGATATTGGAGCTTATGTGTGTCGTCGTAACGCCAGGGGGTTTGTAGTGTGAATTATGTGTTGTGGGATTTGGCTGCTGGTTGGATGATTTTATGTAAAAGTGAAAATATTACTTCAATTTTCTTTAATGTATTTGCAATTACATACTTTTACAGAAGGGCAAAAAAAGGTTACATTTTTGTACTCACCTTAAAAGTTGATCAGTTTCCTAATCTATGACATACAGGGGCAGGTATTGTTGATATAACATTTCAGAGAGCAATTTAATGACCCTTGAATTACTGTTGATTGATGTCATCACTGATTGTGACAGATATGCATTTTTGATGTATCGAATTAGTGGCTATTCCGTTTGTCAATATTAATATAAGTTTGTTGACCAAAACTACTAATTAGTTAGGCATCTAAAAAATTAGAGATTTTCGTGTGTGATTGTTGGACTGATTCTGATTAATGACTTTTTTTTTCGCTTAAAAAAATCATATTTAAGTTATATGTACTAATCAACGTAAATTTATATTATTTATTTACCATTGACATATGAACCTTCTCGTAAGCCTATTCAAACTGGCTTTTTCTTTAGACTGGCCTTTACAGAAAATTACAGAGCAGCTTCTTTAAGGTTCCTAATTAGTTCCGAATCGAAGACTTCCCCATCTAAATACTGGTTTTCAATATTGTCAAATTGTGTAAAATTCTATCGACTATATCGGCCTACTGAATACCTGGCTTAAGTGAATGTAAACAGTTTGATTTGAAGTACCTCGGTGACGGAACTTGTGCGGTGTACCTCAGAAATTACTTACCAACAGTGAAAGCTTTCCAAAAGAGATTTCCAAAAAAAAAAAAAAAAACAGTTAGCCCCTTAATACACCCCAACACCAGGGGGAAAATTTTGGAATGAAGCATACCATCCAAATCGGTCAATGGGCTCCCGATATAGTTGTCGATACACAAAATAATAAAAAATGCGCTTGGTAGCACCCTGCTTGAAAATGTCATCGTTGGAATGAGACCGAAAATTCCTTTCATTTAATGCTCAGTACCTGGGTGACCGAGCTTGCTCGGTGCTATCAATTTAGCGCTAACTTTACTTACCCAAAATGATCCAAAAATTACCCTAAAATAATCCTAAAATTATCCCAAAATGACCTCAAAACGACCCAAAGAAGACCCTTAAATGTTCCCAAAATGATCCGAAATTAAACCCAAAACGACCCAAAAATGATCCCAAAATGACTATAAAATGATCCAAAAATGATTCCCAAATGACCCCAAGAACACCCTTAAAAGTACGCAAAATGATCCGAAAATGACCCCAAAATTATCCGAAAAGGACACAAAAATTACCCTAAAACAATCCCAAAATAATCCTAAAATAATGACCCAAAAATGATCTCAAAATGATCCAAAAATGACTCCAAAATGATCCGAAAATAACCCCAAAATTGTCCCAAATTAATCCAAAATTTAACCCAAAATGATCTAAAAAGAGCCCAAAAATTATCTCAAATTAACCCCTAAATGATCCAAAAATGATACTAAAATCACCCAAATATAATTCCAAAAATATACAATACAAATACAATACGGTAAAATGGTAACCCTTGGCGGCAAACCTACTTAAAATATTTTAGTTGGTATGTCGCCGAAAATACCTTTCATTTGATACCCATATTTGCATATCTCGGTCCATAATTTAAAAAAATTGAGATAGGTGGCAACCCTGTACACCCCCATCTGGCAACCCCCAAGTGATAGTCTTAGAATCAATCATACTATCTATATGCCAAATTTCATCCAAATCGGTCAAGCTGTTCTCGAGATAGTACCGGATATACAAATATAATTCGGTAAGGTGGCAACCCTACTTGAAAATATTTTAGTTGATATGTCGCCGAAAAAGCCTTATATTTGATATCCATATTGGTATATCTTGCTCGATAATTAAAAACCAATTTAAATAGGAGGCAACCCTGTAAACCGCCCAGGTGGCAACCCCCAAGTGTATAGTCGTATAATCAATCATACAATCTATATTCAAAATTTCATCGAAATCGGTCAAGCGGTTCCCGAGATAGTCCGGATATACAAATATATAAGTTTAATCTTTATCTTGTTCAATATAAAAAAAATCGAGATAGGTGGTAGCCCTGTAAGCCGCCTCAAGTGGCAACTCCCATGTATATAATCTTAGAATGAATTATACTGTCTATATGCCAAATCGGTTAAGCGGTCCCCGATATAGTGGCCGATATGAGAAAAAATCAATAAAATAAAGTTGGTTGAAGCACCTAAATTTGTAAAAGCTAAACAGCATACTTTTTTTTATTCAAATTTTAAAATATCATCATTCGGCCACAATAGGACACCAACAACCTTTCTTTGTAATTAAAACAATGCCAGACATAAATGACAGCGTCCATCAGTTTCTTCTTATTGCCCATAAGAAAGTGATGGTAAATATAAAGCAGGTTATATTTACATCATGATTTACCATCACGTTCTTGGGTTGGGGTTGGGAATGGGGAGAGAGTTAGGGTACGGGATAGGCATAGGGATGCATGCCTTGTGACAACTTATGTACATTAAAGTGTACATAAATAAAGATATTTATTACACAAAATTTGCAAGCAAATAGCATTTAGACCCAGAGCATAATCATGAATTTAAGCTGAAAGCCATAAAATTGGAAAACTCAAACAAGTATACTTGTACTACGTAGATACTGCCAAGAACATGTATACGGACATTTCGAGTATTGCACTGGCACGTTTCCCATTCGAATAACACAAATATACTACCAACATTTACTTACATTTGCAGGCACTTTATGGCTTTATGTGTACGTAAAAGACAAGACATGTATAGAAGAAAAAATATGCACTATATTCCCACAAGAATTGCACCTGTTCGCTAGCCTACAAAAATAAAAGAAAACTATTGCTTCTGTATGTTAAGGAAAATATTTATAATGAAAAAAAAAAAAATAATAAAACAAATATATCCAATATATATTCTTTTGCCAAATTTCACAAATATTTATGGTGACCAAAAATAATTTGAAACCGCTTCAAAGTCATTACGACGCCTTTACCAAGTAGTGAGTAATACCTTTGGATATGTTCAACCGCAAAGAGCTTTAAGTGTATACAATATATATCAATATATAAAGTGCATATCAATATATTGAGCTTTAAATTTTTATGAAGCTCATAATAAATTTTTTTGAGCGTGTGTAAAAAAGATGGTTCAAGCTGGCAGTGGCCTATTGACCAATTCGTTGGCACTTAAATTGTTTGTTGGATATTTGAATTTCGCATTTTCTTGCAACTAAGTTACTTATGATTTATACCAATTATATATTGACTTTTTGAAGCTTCAAAGGAAGTATTTGAAGACGATGGGTCATTTGCCAAGGATATATCCTACTATTATATACTTATCATATTTTAACTTAATGGACTTTAGGTGAGAAAGTAGGGTATTTGTGCATTATTGAAACAATATATAACATAATAGATTTAATTCGCTATCCTTTTTTTATTTGCACGTCCTTATTATACCCAGCGTACTAGTACTAGTACAAGGGTATTAAAATTTTATCTACATAACGGTACTACTTAACGGTACAAAAAAATTGAGATAGATATAGAGTTCCATATATGAAAGTTCTTAGGCTGGAAAAAGAAGTTCATTAAGGTATGTTCGTCCATCTGTCCCTCCGTCGGTCTGTCCGTGTACATGATAACTTGAGTAAAAACTGAGATATTTGCATGAAATTTTGTGTATAGGTTACTTTCTGGACAAGGTAGGTTGCTATTCAATATGGGCGAAATCGGATGATAACCACGCCCTCTTTTTCGATATCGAAAATTTCGAAAATCACATAAATTCACATATCTCGGTAGCTGAAATGGCTAAAATGATATAATTTTATAGATGAATCCCCCTGTTCATTCTCTTATGATTTTTTTTATAAATTTTTTAAAGTGGGCGTGGCACCGTAACTGATTTCGGTAGAACGATGAAATTTTGCATAAAGCATACCAGTATCGTTGGGAGTTTACCTGAGGAAATTGGATAAAATCGCCCTCCAACCACGCCCACTTTCGATATCGAAAACTTCGAAAATCACCTAAATTGACATAATTCGGTAATGGAAATGGCTAAAATGATATAGTTTGGTAGGATGAACCTTCTAGTCATTCCACACGTCATGATTTTTTGATAAATTTTTAAAAAGTAAAGGTGGCACCGCCTACTTTTCATGAAGGCATATTTGAAAATTTCACGGGTCATAACATTTAAACTGAATACGGTATCCAAAATAAAGTTTTCCTAAAGAAAGTTCCAGGACATATCGAACACCACCAACGAAAAGGGGACATTTTGGGACCCCTTTTTAAATCACTTTAGAATTATGTTAAGTGCATTTTTGGATCGTTTTCCGATCATTCAGGGGTAGTTTCGGTATTATTTTGAATCAATTTGCTTTAATTTTACGGTCAGTTTGGGACCAATTTGAGATCGTTTTGAGGCGGCTTGGATTTTGTATTTTGGCCCCAAAAAGGATCCAAACATTTTTCCAAGGTTAACTCACAATTATTAATCAGCCAATCGGTTCCAGAGATAGTAGTGAATATACAAATATTCATGAGTCTAATGCTTGGTTAGGGCATTTTCGTACAAATTCTGATAACTACAGAGCGACTTTAAGAAATATTCTAATGAAGGGCGATCTTGCAATCAGGTGTCGATATGCCATTGATTATTCCAAATATGAAACGTTTCAAAGTTTATTACCCAACTACCGACATTCCTTTTGCTTCACAGTAAACTGCATAAAAAATCGGCAAATGCATTTTCTATTGATTATCATCAAAACTACTTGACTGTAAGCAAACCGATGCTTATTGAGGCGGAGAAATTCTCTTAGTGTTAAATGGGGACTTTCTGGTAATTTCCGATGGTAAATATTTTATCTTGAATTTCTGTAAATTTGTGTAGGGAAGAAAGTGCAAATGAATCCAAGAGAAGAAATTTTGTTCATATTTACTCGTACAACAAAAAAAAATAGGAATAAACAATAAAGCCAATGGGGCATAGCCATAGTCGAAATAAACTAGGTACTAAAGTTAGCGCCAGCTTTTTGACACCATTTCCCATGGTCTATCTATGAACAGGCGTAACATTATCCAATGAAGATGGGGACTCGAATAGTTCATTGACTTTAGTCAGCGTGGAAGCGGAAGGTATACTATACTTATGTACATACATTCATTCATAAACATGTGGTAACATAAATAGTTTTTTATAAAAACAATACTTATAAAGCCATTCATTCACTTAAGCGTGTATGTAACTGTATAATTATGTATTTGGAATGATGAAGTGAATACTGTTGCTGCAGAAATGACGTTGCTAAAGGCAGCAAAAGTGAATGAAAAAGATAAAGCCAAATACAATAGCAACCACATCATAAACAAAGCAACCAACAAATGAACTGTCCAAAGTGTCAGTAAACTTAAAGTATATACCAAAATATGTATGTGTATAGGTATTTATGCATATGTTGGATCGCAGCATAAATCGGTCACACGCAAGCACGATTGCCACTTGGGTCTTTTTGGTCCCAAAAATTGTGCATATTGTCTAGTTGTCTCTTTTATTCTGAATCGTTATATAAATTTGTTGCTATTTTTCTCTATGTGTTAAGTTTTTTTTTAAGTGCCGGAATTCAACACAAATTAAACTGACATTTTTTACTTCGCTTTTCTCAAGTCTCCACGGGTCTAGCCTTCAGCTCTGTATTTTCGAAACTCGTGAAGATATCTTAATGAAGCAGGATTTGCTTCAGTTTGATAATTTGGCAACCATGCACGCAACATTATTTTTCTATCGATTGTCGTATATAACGCGCTGTACCGCCAACTTTTGTCTTGACTACATCAACACCCTGCACCACCCACCCACTAGTGTACTAGCCCACGCCCCTCCCCTGCCATCAGCGCTGTCAACGTTTCTATGTCATAATGTGACACGACAGTTGCCGCCATCTACAATGCAGCTTATATAACAAAATTTTTTGTGACGTTGCATGATGATGAGCTTACTACGAGGCTCGCACTAAGTAACGTATGAAATAACCTAAATTTCTAGCCCGTCACCGAGCGAACATTCACTCTTTCCCATCACCGTTAAATGGAAGATTGAGTGTTCGTATAGTACGGGTAAATTAATTCAAATTTATTCATAATCGATGTGCACATACAAGCATACATGTCATGCAAATGAGCTGTGATTAATAGAATTGTAAATAATTGACTTATGCTGAATTGCTTGTTTGCGCTTGCGCATGTTTTTCGATTGTTTTGCTGTCGTAGTTCTTCTTTGATGTTTGTTAATGTGGCGCGAAAGCGCTTTTTTATGCCCATAGTTTGTTTGATGGATCTTTAATGCGACGTTCACTTGTAATTAATGCTGAGGAGTGTCATTCTTATGGGAATACAAAGCAAACATTTTAGAGTGCATTTATGACTTGAAAACTAAAAAATAGAATAAAAACAAAAACGAATAAAATAAAATAAAATAAAAACAAAATAGCTAGAATATAACAAAATTAATACAAATAAAAAAGTTAAACAAAAAATAAAAAATAAAATTAAGTAAAGAATAAAAATAAAGTAAAAAAACTAAAATTAAAAAAATTAGATAAAACTAAAAAAATAAAATTAAAATAAGAAATAAGACAAAATGAACTAAAAAACAATAAAATAACTCAAAATCAATAAAAAAAAAAATTATTATTAAAAACAAAAAAAAAAAAAATTAAAAAAACAAAAAAAAAAAAAATTAAAAAAACAAAAAAAAAAAATTAAAGAAAATAAAAAAGTAGCAAAAAAAAGATAAATGAAGAAAATTTGAATGAAAAGGAAAAAAGAAATAAATAAATAAAATGATATTACATGAAATAAAATAAACATTAAAAAATAAAATCAAAATAAATAAAACATAAATAAAGTAAAAAAAAAAAATTAAAAAAAGAAAAAAAAAAATATATATGAAATCAATAAAAAAGAGTGAAACAAAATTAAAAAATTAAAAAGAAAAAAAAAAAAAAATAAAGTGAAAAAAATGAACAAAAGTAAAATTAAATAAATAAATAAAATAAAACAAACTGAAAGAAAATAACAATATCAAATAAAACAAACTGAAATAAAAAAATTAAATATAATTATAGAGAATAAAATAAAAAAAGTATATAAAAAAAAAACAAAAAAAAAATAAATAAAATCAAATAAAAAAATTTATTAGAATAAAAATAAAAAAATAATAAAATAAATAAAATAAATAAAATAAATAAAATAAATAAAATAAATAAAATAAATAAAATAAATAAAATAAATAAAATAAATAAAATAAATAAAATAAATAAAATAAATAAAATAAATAAAATAAATAAAATAAATAAAATAAATAAAATAAATAAAATAAATAAAATAAATAAAATAAAATAAAATAAAGAAACAAAAAAAAAATAAAAAATGAAAAAAAGAAGAAAATAAAGTAAAAAAAAAAATAAAACAAAAAATATTAAAAAATGAATAAACAAAAAAAAAAATAAATAATTAACACAATATTATGCACAAAAAATAAATAAGAATAAATAAAAAAACATGGAGAAATAAATAAAATTTGGAGAAAAAAATTGGAATAAATAAAAAGAAAAAAAAATTTGCATTAAATATAGTGAGAAAAATATTTTTAAAAAATATAAAAAAAAATTAAATAGCAAAGAAAATAAAAAAAATAAAAAATAAAAAAAAAAATAAAAAATATAAAAAATTAAAAATGTAAAAAATTAAGTAAAACAAAAAATAAAAAAATTGAATAAAATAAAATAATTTAATATAAAATAAAAAAAAAATAAAAATAAATCTAAAAAAAACTAGAAAAAAAAAAAACAAATTAAAAAAAAAATTAAAATAAAATAAAAAATTAAAAGTAAAGCGAAAAAAAGTAAAAAAATTAAAAATGAATCAACAAAAAAAAAAAAAAATATTTAGAGATTATAAAAAAAATAAAAAAGAATAAATAAAAAACAAAAATAAATAAAAAATTGAAATAAATAAAATGAAAAAAAAAAAAATATAAAAAAATTAAGTAAAACAAAAAAAAATTTAATAAAAAAAATAATTTAAAATAAAGTAAAATAATTTAAAATAAAATAAACAAAATAAGAAAAAATCTAAAAAAAAACTAGAAAAAAAATAATTAAAAAAAATAAAATAAAAATAAAATAAAAAATTAAAAGAAAGAAGAAAAAAAGTAAAGAAGTAAAAAAAAAATTAAAAATGAATCAACAAAAAAAAAAAAAATAATTAGAGATTATACAAACAATAGAAAAGAATAAATAAAAAACAAAAATAAATAAAAAAATTGAAATAAATAAAATGAAAAAAAAAAAAATATAAAAAAATAAATAAAAAATAAAATAAGCAAAAATAAAAAAATGTAAAAATTAAGTAAAACAAAACAAGTAAAGGAAAAAAATAAAATTTAAGTAAAACAAAAAAAAAAATTTAATAAACTAAAATAATTTAAAATAAAGTAAAATAATTTAAAATAAAATAAACAAAATAAAAAAAATCTAAAAAAAAAGAAAAAAAAATTAAAAAAAATAAAATAAAAAATTAAAAGAAAGAAGAAAATATAGTAAAAAAAAAATTAAAAATGAATCAACAAAAAAAAAAATAATTAGAGATTATACAAAAAATAGAAAAGAATAAATAAAAAACAAAAATAAATAAAAAAATTGAAATAAATAAAATGAAAAAAAAAAAATATAAAAAAATAAATAAAAAATAAAATAAGCAAAAATAAAAAAATGTAAAAATTAAGTAAAACAAAACAAGTAAAGGAAAAAAATAACTATAAAAAAAAAAAAAAAAAAATAACTATAAAAACAAAAAAAAAAAATAAAATAAAATAAAGTAAAGTAAAAATGAGATAAAATAAAATGAAATGCAATGAAGTGAAATAAAATAAAATATAAAAAAAAGAAGAAATAAGAGAAGTAAGGAAGTCTAAGTCCAGGTAGACCGAACAATAAATACCCAGCGGTAGTTTTCAGAACGGACTAAAAATACCATGACTTGTCAATGATATAGACCCTAGAATTTATGGAAACATGTATGGCGGTGGCAAGCCCAATTTTAAAAAATTATCAAAAAATCAAAATAGAATGACTAGGGGGTTCATCTTACAAAATTATATCCTTTTAACCTTTTCCGTTACCGAATTATGTCAATTTAGGTGATTTTCCAAATTTTCGATTTCGAAAGAGGGCGTGATTGGAGGGCTATTTTATCCATTCAAAATTCAGCTAAGTATACGTACAAAGGTCATTGGCCAGACAACAGAATTAAAAGTTGAAGTTACAAACGAAATTTATTTTTACCTTTATACCAGCCATCGTATACCAAATCCCAAAGTGGGTGGGTGAGAAAAGTTTTATTGATATACCGATGCAACTTCAAAACTGTACATTTGTATGTGTGTCTGTTTTAAATTTATTATGTGATTATTAATGGTAATTGTTGTGAGAATTGAACGTCAGACACAGCTGTTAATCAAACCGAGCCGCAATCACAAAAACACAAAACAATCAGTCGGTTGTAGGCAACGGTACTACAAGTACAACAACTGTACATATGAGTATATTACATTTTTGTAAGTAAATGTGAGTGTACTCTTTGCGCTAACAATAGAAATGCTATCTATTAACTAGCCAGCTAATCCGTCAACAATTAAAACTGACAGCAAATCGCCCCAAATCATAATACATATGTATGCCACTGGCTGCTAGCAACTGCTACTGTAGCCACAATTGAATGATTGCAGCGGTGAAAAAAAAGAGCGCACAAAAAAACAAAAAAAAAAAAAATAGAAAAAATAAAGAAAAAAAAAAATAAATAAAAAAAGAAAAATAAATAAAAAAATAGAAAAAAAAAATTAAAAAAATTGAAAAAAAAAAAATAAAAAAAGTAATAACAATAAAAAAATTTTAAATAAAATAAATAAAACAGAATAAGATAGTTTTAAATAATAAAAATAAAGTAAAATAAAATAATTTTAAATTAAATTAAATTAAATTCAAATAAATAAAATTGAATTACATAAAATAAAAACAAAAAAAAAAATTGAAAAAATTAAAAGAAAAATAGAAAAAAATAGAAAAAAATAAAAAAAATAGAAAAAAATAGAAAAAATAGAAAAAAATAGAAAAAAATAAAGAAAAAAAAATAAAATAAAAAATAAGTAAAAAAATAAAAAAAAAATAGAAAAATAAAAAAATTTTAAATAAAAAAATAAAAAAAAATAAAAAAAATTTAAATAAAAACAAAAAAATTTAAATAAAAAGAAATAAAAAAGTAATAATAAAAAAGTTTTAAATAAAATAAATGAAACAGAATAAATAATATAATATAATATAATAATATAATTTAAATAATAAAAATAAAGTAAACAAAATAATTTTAAATTAAATTAAATTCAAATAAATAAAATTGAATTAAATAAAATAAGACAAAATGAAATTAAATTAAATAAGATAAAATAAAATCAAATAAAATAAAATAAACTAAAGTGAAATAAAAAAAATTAGAATAAAAAAAAATAAACAAAAAAAAAAACTTAAAAAAATAAAAAAAAAAAATAAATTGAAAAAAAAAAAATAAAAAATAAATCGAAAGAAAAAAAAGAATAACAAAAAAAAAAAAAAAATTAAAAAAACAAAAAAAAAAAAAAAAATGAAACAAGAAAAATAAATTAAAATAAATGAAAAGTAAAGTAAGGCTGTATAGGACAAAAAATAAATAAAAAAGTAAAACAAATTAAAAAAAAAAATGAACAAAAAAACATTAATTCACATACCATTTTCATTGCATATTTATGAATTGAAATTTTTCTACCGGGTATACGGTAAACTGGGCACAAAAAGTAATCACATTAACTTGCTGTGCGCAAATAAGCAAATCCCATAAACTAGTAGCAGCCAACCACATTTCACTTTACACCAATTGTGTTGCAAACTTATTGTTTTCTGCTCGTATCATACGTCAGTAACTTTTCTTTTCAAAATGCAAAGTTTGTTTTTCCATTTTTTGGTTTTGCGCTGAGCTCCCTTTCCCTTAGTTGAATTGTTTTACCGGCGCGTTACTTTTGCCACATTCACTTTTCAACTTTTTCAGTGCAACCTATAAAGTTTCATCATTCACGTGCTCAGATAATTTTACTTAATAACTCTTTTGTATTACAATTTTGTATGTAAACTTAAGCTTTTCCTGTTATTGTTTTAAAAAATACTTCTTTAATAAAAGTAGATTTTGATTTTCAACATTTGTGTTGGGTATATTGTTATTGTCGTTGAACAGTTCTTTGTTCCTATTACAGTTTACTGCTATTTACTTTATTCTTTGATTTTTTTTTCTGTCTGTTGTCACCAACTAATTGTTGTTGTTGCTACATTTCAGTTGCAATACTTACCAATATTCATTTTACAATCATTTTGAATATTTTGCTATCGGCGCAAATCTCTTGCAGCCCCATTTCTTGTCACAATCATTGCTATGTAATCTTAAATGAAAATGTAAATCGAAAAAACGCCCACAATACAACAAGTTTTTCCAAAGTTTTCTTTGATTGTACAGTGGAGCGTGTCTTTTGTTCTGTCGGCAGCAACACAACTCCCTTCTCTCCTTTTGTATTTAGTGTTAAACCAATCATATTTATTATTATTACAAGGAAGAAGTGAATGGTTTGTAAAAGTGGATTGATGTACTTACCCTACAGGAATCAATAGAACTAGAGCTATAGTTAAAAAAAAATTATTTTATACTTAATTTTTTTAATTTAATTTAATTTAATTTAGTTTTGTTTTATTTATTTTTTCCTTTTTATTTGTTTTTAATTCTTTTAATTTTTTTTAATTTAATTTTGCTTTTATTTAGTTCTAATTTTATATTATTTAAATTCAATGAATATTTTTGTTTTGTTTTATTTTATTTAAATTTTGTTTAATTTTGCTTTAATATTTTTTTATTGATTTAATTTTAATTTTAATTTTAATTTTAATTTTAATTTTAATTTTAATTTTAATTTTAATTTTAATTTTAATTTTAATTTTAATTTTAATTTTAATTTTAATTTTAATTTTAATTTTAATTTTAATTTTAATTTTAATTTTAATTTTAATTTTAATTTTAATTTTAATTTTAATTTTAATTTTAATTTTAATTTTAATTTTAATTTTAATTTTAATTTTAATTTTAATTTTAATTTTAATTTTAATTTTAATTTTAATTTTAATTTTAATTTTAATTTTAATTTTAATTTTAATTTTAATTTTAATTTTAATTTTAATTTTAATTTTAATTTTAATTTTAATTTTAATTTTAATTTTAATTTTAATTTTAATTTTAATTTTAATTTTAATTTTAATTTTAATTTTAATTTTAATTTTAATTTTAATTTTAATTTTAATTTTAATTTTAATTTTAATTTTAATTTTAATTTTAATTTTAATTTTAATTTTAATTTTAATTTTAATTTTAATTTTAATTTTAATTTTAATTTTAATTTTAATTTTAATTTTAATTTTAATTTTAATTTTAATTTTAATTTTAATTTTAATTTTAATTTTAATTTTAATTTTAATTTTAATTTTAATTTTAATTTTAATTTTAATTTTAATTTTAATTTTAATTTTAATTTTAATTTTAATTTTAATTTTAATTTTAATTTTAATTTTAATTTTAATTTTAATTTTAATTTTAATTTTAATTTTAATTTTAATTTTAATTTTAATTTTAATTTTAATTTTAATTTTAATTTTAATTTTAATTTTAATTTTAATTTTAATTTTAATTTTAATTTTAATTTTAATTTTAATTTTAATTTTAATTTTAATTTTAATTTTAATTTTAATTTTAATTTTAATTTTAATTTTAATTTTAATTTTAATTTTAATTTTAATTTTAATTTTAATTTTAATTTTAATTTTAATTTTAATTTTAATTTTAATTTTAATTTTAATTTTAATTTTAATTTTAATTTTAATTTTAATTTAATTTTAATTTTAATTTTAATTTTAATTTTAATTTAATTTTAATTTTAATTTTAATTTTAATTTTAATTTTAATTTTAATTTTAATTTTAATTTTAATTTTAATTTTAATTTTAATTTTAATTTTAATTTTAATTTTAATTTTAATTTTAATTTTAATTTTAATTTTAATTTTAATTTTAATTTTAATTTTAATTTTAATTTTAATTTTAATTTTAATTTTAATTTTAATTTTAATTTCGATTTTAGTTTAATTTATTTTTTTTTATTTCGTTTAATTTTTTTTGTTGTGTTCGCGGGAGAAGGAAATGCTTTATGCACTAACCGAGTTTAAGCCCTCGTGACTAGATGCTCTAGCAGCGGGACTCTCCGAGTGTGGGACTCCCTTCCCTTATCTTGAGGTATACCGTACTAAAACCTAACCTCCCACGGCCTGCGCATTTCTCCTTACCGGGACCGCGCTTAGCATTAATACAGGTAAGGAAGCGCGTTACGTGTGCCTTGTGATTACTTCACGCTAACTGGCTAGACAACCGCCTTCCCGCTTCGCAAGGAGGACGTTCCTCGACTATATCCCATCCGGCATTTTTGGAGGTCATCGCCAATTGTCTCTTCCACCCACCTTCTTTATTGAGCGAATTGCTCGCATTCGAAAAAGGTGTGGCGTACGTCGTCCATGGCTCCACAGTAGGTGCAGTTCGGGGTTTGAACCTTGCCCATTCTCTGGAGGTACTCACGGAAATAGCCGTGTCCTGTTAAAAATTGGGCCGATTCAGCCATGGTTCCAGTTCGGGGATTAATACCCTGGTACACCTTCCAGCAGCACTGCTGCTCCATTGTAGTTGCCACCGACGGATCGATTCACCTCGCGTCTGCGTTGCAGCAACGAGTGCACGAGTGTCATACATAATTTTTCTTTCCTCAGCGAGGAGATATATCGGTATGGTCCCCGGAATGGCCAGAACAGCATCTGCGGAGACCGTGTGGTATGCTGAGGCGATTCTCAGAGCTCCTCTGCGTTGAACTGTGGTAATAGCGGCCTGGTACTTCCGAAATTTCATTGCATTCGCCCAGACTTCTGCACCGTACAACAGTATAGAATCTGAGGTGGACGCCAGCAACTTTCTTATCCATGGCTTAGGTTCATCTGTGTTTGCCATTAGCCGACTCAGACTTGCGATGGTTTTTACAGCCTTCTCGCAGGAGCTCGTTAGATGCTCCGAGAAGGTCAGCTTGTTGTCCAATTTCACCCCTAGATATTTGGTAGATCGACGCGTTTCTATCTGTTGATCCCCAACATTCATGTTAATGAGTGTGGGAATCCTTTTTTTCGTTAGGATCACGATCTCTGTCTTGGCTGTAGCCAGTTGGAGGCCGTGATCATTCATCCACTTGTCTACATTACGCATCACTTGGTTTAGTTTAAGCTGTGCTAAGTCGCAGGCGCAAAAGCAACTAAAAAGTGCTTTCTGGCATCTGCATTCGAAGAAGACTGTCATAAGTAGCATTCCAAAGGTCAGGGCCGAGCACCGACCCTTGTGCAGCCCCACCTGTGAGTTTCACCTTTCTTTGGCCTTGCGTCGTTTCATAAATTAGCCAGCGATTTCTTAAGTAGTCCCTCAGTATATCTAACAGGTATATCGGGACCTTGAATGTGCGTTCTAATGCATCAAGCATGTCCTCCCACCTGACAGAGTTAAAAGCATTTTTAA
This sequence comes from Campiglossa producta, assembly GCA_964058755.1. NCBI lineage: Eukaryota > Metazoa > Arthropoda > Insecta > Diptera > Tephritidae > Campiglossa > Campiglossa producta. The sequence goes on from CAXKVI010000004.1 coordinate 100,308,405, forward strand.
CATTTAACGTCACCAATAGTACTACCGGCCTTGCTTGGTGGCTTGCCGTTTCGGCCTTCCGGACTGCATCTACCACTTCGGCTATGGCGTCTATTATGGAATGCCCTCTCCGAAAGCCATGTTGCCGGTGTGAGAGTCCACCCTCATCTTCTATGGCTGCTGTTAGGCGTTGCTTTATAAGGCCCTCCATCATTTTTCCCGCTATGTCGAGCACACTGAACCAAAAACGTACATGTTCTTTACGAACAAAGTTTCATAGAAGTTCATGCTGATATTTCTTAGAATAAAAGAAAAAATTCATAGATTCTAAGAAAATTTTCTTACAATTTATGAATGAATTCATGCTTTCTGTGGATTTGTTTACATATTTTAAGAAAAAGTTCTTATATTCTAAGAAATACTCGTAAATTTCTATGAAAAAGTTCTTTGGAGAGGTTTTAACGAACAATTCTTAAAATCTATGTACTTTTTCATTGGATACACTAACTTTTTTGGTTCAGTGCATACATAGTGGGCGAAAGGATGATGGAGAGTTTGGGTCCCCTTTACCCTTCGGTATAAGGACGAGCCGTGCTGTCTTCCATCTGGCGGGGAAGACACTTGCCTGTAGACATTTGTTGTACTTGTGCAACAAAAGCTCTGGACAACTATTCGCAGTTAACCTGAGTGCCTCCGCAGGTATTCCATCGGGTCCTGGGGCTTTTCCAGCCTTCATGCTACGCAGGGCTACTTTGAGCTCTTCTTCATTGAAAGGTACCACGTTTCGGTAATTTCATCCTACGTGTTACTCTTCTCTAGAAGGTTGCGTGAGGAATAGCGTTTCCACGATATTCTTCATGCGGTCCTCGTCCATTATCTGACTTTGTGGACGGAGTTTCTTCATAACTATTTTGTACCCTTGTCCCCAGGGTATTGATCGACTTCTTTCCAGAGCGTTTTCCAGCATTTAAGCTTGCTTAGTTTTAATTATTAATTAATTTGGTTTATTTTACTTCATTTCGTTGGATGCTTTCTCGCCCATACGAAGTTTTCTGATTTTTTTTAGTAATATTTACCTAAGTTTATTATTATTCATCCTGATGTCAACTTTAATCATAGTGAACCACCTTATACATCATGCCATCTGACCTATTTCTACTTCAGCTATCCAAGAATAAATTCAATTACTTAGCTGGCCAACAAGTGACACACTTTTATATAACTATTCCTAAACATTTCTACCAGCATCACAGCTCATTACTCACTAAATCTCTTCACCCGTTTTTTCACATTTCAGGTTTAAAGAAGCTGCTTGCACAACATCCGTCAATCTTTCTTGTGGATGGTGATTATGTGAAAGTGAATACTTATCAACACGCCTCAGAGGATGATGGCCGTTATGGTGGACGTCGTGATTATATCAGAGAAGCTAAAGACTATTTTAAAAATAAAATGTTACAATATGGTTTGGGTGTTGAGGTGCCGGTACGTAGCTTGTTGGGACATCGATCACAAGCATCGCCACAGGTGCGGCATATATCGGGTAAGTAGTGATCGGATGTTAAGTGAGTACTTACAGTCACTCGAAGACGAAATTGTGACTTTTAAAGGATCATTTTGGGATTTTGTCGGAATAATTTTGACACTATTTACGGAATTTTTTGGGATTATTTCAAGATTGTTTTCGGGAATTTTTTTGGCATTATTTCCGGAATTTTGGGGATTATTTCGAGACCAATTCTGGACTTTTTCAAGATTGGTTTTGGAAATATTTCTGCGTTTTCTGGACTATTTCGGATGTTTTTGGGAGTTTTCGGTATCCTTCCGGGATTATATTCGAAATTTTTTTAGTGAGATTTCGGGACATTTTTGGGTCTAAAAATATATTTGGGAAAAAATTTTTTTTTGGGAAAAATGTTGGTACCATTTGGGTATTGTTTTCGGGCCCGATTTGTGACTTTTAAAGGATCATTTTGGGATTTTGTCGGAATAATTTTGACACTATTTACGGAATTTTTTGGGATTATTTTAAGATTCCTTTCGGGCATTTTTTTCCGAACTTTTTGGGATTCTTTCGAGACCAATTCTGGACTTGTTCAAGATTGTTTTTGGAAATATTTGTGGGTTTTTTGGACAATTTCAGAATTTTTTGGGAGTTTTCGGTATTTTCCGGAATTATATTCGAAACTTTTTTAATGCGATTTCTGGACATTTTTGGGTCCAAAAATTTATTTTGGAAAAGATTTTTTTGTGACTTTTTGGGAAAAATGTAGGAATAATTTTGACACTATTTACGGAATTTTTTGGGATTATTTCAAGATTGTTTTCGGGCATTTTTTTGGCATTATTTCCGGACTTTTTGGGATTCTTTCGAGACCAATTATGACTTTTTCAAGATTGTTTTTGGAAATATTTCTGGGTTTTTGGACTATTTCGGAATTTTTTGGGAGTTTTCGGTATTTTTCCGGGATTAAATTCGAAACTTTTTTAGTGAGAGTTCGGGACATTTTTGGGTCCAAAAATATAAATTTTTTTGTTACTTTTTGGGAAAATTTTGGTACCTTTTTGGTATGGTTTTCGGGCCCAATTCGTGACTTTTAAAGGATAATTTTGGGATTTTGTCGGAATAATTTTGACACTATTTACGGAATTTTTTGGGATTATTTTAAGATTGTTTTCGGGTATTTTTTGGGATTACTTCCGGACCTTCTTAGAGGTATTTCGAGACCCACTCTGGACTTTTTCAGGACTGTTTTTGGAAATATGGGATGGCTTTTTGGCTCATTTCAGAATATTCTTTGATCGGTTTGGGATATTTTCGGTTTTATTCCGGGACTATATTTCAAACTTTTTTTGGTGGGATTTCGGAGCCTTTTTGGTTCCATTTCGGAATGTTTTCGGGACCGTTTCAGTACCATTTCTGGGTTGTTTCCGGGATATTGACTTTTTCGAAATCATTTTGGATTATTTGTAGACCATTTTGAAAATTTTTCGGCCTTTTTACGGGATTTATTTGGGGTCATTTAGTCACTTGTTCGGAATCATTTTCAGAAATAGTTCGTTCTTAAGCTGGATCCTGATGTAGGGGGTTTTAAAAAATATTCTGACAAGCAGAGTTTTCGAGCATGCAACTGAAATAGGATGATCTTTCCAATCAGTATACGATACGCAAATTCATTTTAACAAACTTGATCCTTTTCCTTAATCCACAGGTCAACACATTAAAGAGTTCACCGAATTTCTGCAAAAGCATACCGACACTTTCAGAGTCATCGAGGATCATGTAATGCTTGTCGGCTGTGATGATATGGAAGATTTGCCAGCGCAAGAACGCCTACATTTGCCTCAAAGCAATATCGACACGAAAGCCACACAACAAATGTTAGATTACTTTGCCCAATGCATCGAGGAGAAAGGTCCCATATTGGTTGATCAATTATTTCATTTGCTAACTGAACGTTTTCCACAAGAACAATGGTTGCGCATGTTCAAAAACCCCAACGATCTCTCCACATTTCTCAAACTCTTTTCCGATTGCTTCCACATACAAGCCAATCTAGTCACATTGTTGCAAAAGCCGAAACTAAGCGATTCATATATACAGCAAGCGCAAGCGCGTTCACGCGAACAATTCAATTCTATGCATAATAATAATATCAAGAATTTGGCGCTAAAAAATCAAACACCATCACCACCGGCAACAGCACCGGCACAAGGGCAGGCAGTGACACCGGGTTTAAGTGCTGTGCAACAACGTTTACAATCGCCGGCGTTGCGTAATTTTATGAACGCTTCAACGCCACAAAGTTCGAATGCAAATGGGAACAACAATAACAATAATGGCGGCAGTAATATAACATCACCAAATTTTAAATTGAATGCGCCTGTTTCCAGTCCAATAGTCGCTGCTACGGCGGTGCAAGCGTCCGCAGTCGAAAATGTGTCACAAACACGCTCGGAACCGAACTCAGGCTTTGATAGTTTTATACAAATACCCGATGTACCACTCGAAAATTTATGCGATCGTAATTGTCCTAGCCCGAGTACATGCTCTTCCTATGCTCCAACTGGCGCTAATAACAATCACAATGCGTTAGGCGCTCAAAATAGTCTCAATTTATTACAAAATACAGCCATACCCACACAGGGACCCACAGAACGTTTAAATAGTCTCAATCAAACTTTAAAACAGCGTGTAAATAATTTAGTTATACGCACATTGGCTGAGAATTATGAAAAAGATAAACAATCATTGGCTAATCAAGTGGGTGGTGGCGGCGGCGGCGGCGTCGGTTACAATCCACAAAACGCTTCATCACATTCAAGTCCTGTGCATTCCAATAACCTCAACGCCAACAACACCACTAACTCAAACTCACAAGCGAATAGCAATAACTCACAACAACATTCACCTAGTCACAATTATTTCATTGGCGATACTTGGAAAATTAAGGTGCTACAGAATACAACCGTGATTGCTAATGTCAAACATTCCATGTTCGTCACAGAGGCCATGTTAAAATTTGCGCAAAATGCAAATCAAAGTATTGTCATATCACTAGACTGTGAAGGTATCAATTTGGGTGTGAAGGGTGAAGTTACGCTTATCGAAATTGGTACGACGCGTGGGGAAGCTTTCATCTTTGATGTGCGCACCTGTCCTGAGATCATTAATGATGGTGGTTTGAAAACGCTGCTGGAACATGAAAATGTTATCAAAGTTATACACGATTGTCGCAATGATGCAGCGAATTTGTATATGCAATTTGGCATACTTTTACGCAACGTCTTCGATACGCAGGTAAGAACAATTTTGGTCTTGTCTAATTCGTGAAAGTCGATAGATATTTTATCGACTTAATCGAAGTCCTCTACCAAATTTCGATAAAATCGATGAAATATCTGTCCACTCTCCCGAACCATTCCCAACGGGTAGCTCCGTCAGAATTGCTGATAGACCCTATGTTAATTCGACTATGATTACGCCTCATTGATTTCAATAAGATCTTAGATCAGCTGATATATATGTTATGTTGCGGTGAACGTTACGGAAGATTAAGTTTATTCCTTGCATAAAACAAGAAAACCTGAAAACCTGAACATCGATAGTGCGCCACAAAAAAAATTATCGATATTATCGATAGTGTAATCGATTGCTTTCCAGCTCTACTGGTGAGGAAATTTTTGGTCAATTTATCTGTAAGGGGCCTGCCTGGGTTTTCCACGATTGTTCAATTTGAGGGCAATATGCGATAAAATCTATAAAGGTCCCTCTCTGAGCAAAATCGATCAGTTTTTCTCGCCGCGTTATTTAGTAATCCATTCTCATTATGTTTCCTCTTCTATTGCTCTCTCCACTTAGTAAGTTATTTTTTTTTTTGGGACTAATAAAGACCTTTGATACATACTGTATTATCCGATGTTACATAAGTCTCAGTCCTTTGACTGATATGAATCTGGTACGTTCTGGTTAATGGCATCTTGTGCAGTCCGAATGTCTTGGGAATGATTTCGGTGACCCCATAGTCGGGGTCGATGTGGATTTTAGTCGGGCATACTCTAAACACCTAACCCACAGGGTGATCATAAGTCTCTTCATTCCACTCACAACCATATATCCATAAACTTGTATGGAAAAAGAAATAAACACTTCATAAAACTTGAGTAGAACTCTAATACTCGCTTAACCGCTTACGTGATTGTGGCCGTTGCATATCAACCGTTGTTGTTGGTAAGACAAAAATACTCCCCGAAGGTTTTGGGGAGTGATGCCGAAATTGACAGTCCTTGGCCGGATATGAACCCGGTACGCTCCGGTATTCCCTTGCAGTACTACCCGACTGTCTCGGGAGTGATTTGGTATGACTATTCGAACCTTCTAGGTCAAGTCATCCCTCCATCCGCAAGGAAGAAGAAGATGGGTAATGAAAGGCTGGAGGCATATTATCCTTAGGTCAACCATCGAGTTAGCGCGTCATTACCTATGTCTTACGATCGGTATGCCTACCTCGGGCATATTCTAAACCCCTAACCCGCAAGGGCACTTATCAAAGACCGTCATCCATTCCTCTTTAGCGAAAACACAAGTAAATACCAAGGAAGGTTAAGCCATCCTCCACCTGTTTTGTCGCCTTTGCTTTGCTGTTGATAGGAAAACCTTCTGATACGGGGCTTCTTATTTATCCATACCTTTACCTAGCCAGCGGAACCTTCGGATTTTAGTTCCCCACACTATGCTCATACTGCTCGAGAAGCTCGTGCAGCTCATCGTTGAATTTCCATCGAAACCCTCCGTTAAAATCAAGTCACATAAACCTTCCAATGAGCTTTTCTCTCACATACTTCAAGGTCCTTCTCATTTTCTGTCGCTCTGTTCTCCATTACACCGTCTATTATGCTTCTTTTTTAAATCTTTGTCGTCGATATGCCTTCCTTTTGGCACCTTTTTAAGGCCTCATATTTTCTCCTGAACTACATAGATATAAGGTTAACTCTATAGGTCTCTCATTAGCCTTAGTTGTCTTGCAATGTTTCTTACTGACTGCAATGGTCTACTGACCTCTAAAACTTCCGGGTTTAACAACTAGCCGATCACATCAACTTTCTTTGCGAAACTTACAAGAAAGAACCAAAAAAGCGGTCCTTTTAAATATCTTGACTTCAGCGCCACCTAGCGGATTTCTATGTATTTTATAACAGTTTTTGATTGCATAGTAAACATACGCGCCAAAAGCGAACAGAATCGGAGCAAAAATATGAGTTTTGCAAATATAGCGACCCCAGCGTCATCTAGCGGGAGAAATATAGCCAATATCGAGAGGATCTTATCGGTTAAAATCCGTTTGATATAGATTTATTTTGAGGCATTTCGCTACAATCCATCAAATTTAACTACTTCAGAGTTCTTTCAGTCAGAGCTTGATACATCGCCCTCTTTGGCTATGCATCTTTCTCATATTGCTTTCTCTCTCTCCAGGCCGCCTTTGCCATTGTGCAATATCAAGAGACAGGAAAACAAGTCTACAAAGCGAAATATATCGCGTTAAATATGCTCTGCGAACAATATAATGCGCCAATCAATCCAATCAAAGAACAACTCAAACAGATCTATCGACGCGATCAGAAGTATTGGGCCAAACGGCCACTGTCACGTGATATGTTGCTCTATGCCGCCGGCGATGTGCTTGTCTTAATCAATGATCAACTCTATGGTTCGCTAGCAAGGTGGTTTTTTTTTTTTTGCTAAATATAAAACAATACAAGCTTGTACTAAATATTTTTCTGCCTTACTTTGATAGACAAATAAAACCGGAAAATCGTCAACTTTTCTCTGAGCTATGCACTGAACAAATACTTTTACAAATCAAACCGAATGACGTGAAGACACGTAAGAAGCTGCGCAAAATGACCACTGAGGTTGCTGACCTCAAACGCAAACTAGAGCAATCAAGCAAAAGTATTGTGTTGTCGAATCGTGAAATACGTTTATTGCGGTAAGCTGTAAAGTCTATACTGTAGTTAGTAGTAAAAGTTTTTTTTTTTTTTTATTATAATAATTGTGTTGTTTTTGCACTCCACTTGCAGCTATATGGATTTGACCGAAGAGGAGAAAGATCGTTTGAAGCGCAATAATAATAAAGTAGCAAAGAAGTTTGAAAAATTAGAATCAGTGGGCAATCAAACGAGGTAATAGCGTCGCATGTGGTTTCTAAGTAGTTTTGTTAAAGTTTTCAATAATTTTTTTTTTTTTCTCTTACTTTCAGAGATCAAAGTGATTCGGAGGATGAGCAGGAACCTATTGAAAATGATAATTTCCCAAGTCTCGACTCTGTGCCATCAGATAATTCATTAACTGGCACTTTTTCACCACGTTTCAGCTCGGAGCCACCCAGTTTGGCTGAGTCTATGCAAATGATGGATGAAATATTGTCAGATCAATCAATGGATCGTGTAGTAAAATTGGATAAACTGGAAGCTATATTATCGGCTGTTACACAAATGCCAAACGATCAAGTAAGTGTGTTTAAGGGCCTCATTATGTCTGTGGTGATAAGCAATAACAGCCTAAGTCGACTTAAGAAATTAGAACAGTTGAAATTTTGGCTGGTGATTTTGAATAGCAACATCGAGACATTTTTCAAGACTTTCATTGGTCTTTTTTTACTTTCTTTACAAACAATTAAATCCAAAACGTTTGCCTTAGTTATAAAACAGTTTTGTTACAAAAATTCGCCAGCAAAAATTTCAACTGGTCTAATTTCTTAAGTCGACATAGGCTAAGTAAGGAAGTCTAAGTTCGAGTGAACTGAACATTAAATACCCAGCGGTAGTTTTCATATGATTTTCGAAATATTCCAGCTCGGAAGTTGGCGTGGTTGGACAGCAATTTCGTCCAATTACATTGGGTATACTCCCTATTATGCTAGTATACCTTGTACCAAATTTCAATACATGATAAAGACCTTGACTTGAAGGTTGAACCAGTGAAGCGAGTAAGTCGAACTCTTTTTCCGCTTCACGTGGCGATTGAGCTCTATTTTTCGGATGAAGCGAATTTCAGTGCCGAGGTAAAACAGGAGCCTGTCGCATATGGGTACTCAATCCGTCATGAGGATCTAATTATACACTCAAACTTTTTTTGCATTCAATACCTCAGGAAAGTGACCATGCAAGAGGAAGTGTGGAAACTCTGGGAGGAGGGAGTAAGAGTGGCAGTGAGCTCCTTCTACATCTTGGGAGGTATTTTTGTGTTTCGAAGTCTACTACTGAACCTCTTACCGGACTTCTTGTTCATTGATAGTTCCCACAACTTTTTAAAAATTTCGCCGCATTATAAGGGTTTTTTATTTCATACCAGAGCTGATACTGTTGCCACTGGGTATGTTTTTTATGGTTGCCACATACTTTATATTTTTATGAAATGTTAGGAGAGATATGTCGAAATTGGGTATCAAAAGAACGGAATTTCTCATCGTCACCTAATATTTTAATATTTTATGAAAAATGCCCTATTATCTCAAATCGCTTAGATCCACTTTTATGAACTTTTGTTATACCAGCAGATGAAGAATTTTCTGAATATAGCGACTCCAGCGCTATCTAGCGGCAAATTTTTTGTAACAGGGTTTTGACTACATACATATCAAACAAAAACGAGCAAAACCGGATCATAAAAACAGATTTTGCAAATATAGCGACTCCAGCGCCATCTAGCGGAAAAATATTCATGCTATGTCGAGAAGACTTATCCAAAGAAAAAAACTGTTTAAAAACTATTGGAAAAAAATCTGTTCAGTAGATTTCAGGGCATTTCTTCACACAAAAAACCCCTCCAATTTTATTGCAAAAGGATTTAAGTGAATTTTTTAAACTTGAGTTATTCAAGTCATTTCTGACATTTTGTCATCTATTGACCTAGCAATGAGTGCCTTATCCAGAATTTAATTTATAATAAGCAGTCAAACTTGAAACTTGAATACCTCGAAACAATGTTGGTCGCACTTAGATCCTTTTAAGTTGAAGATGATGACAAATTTAAGCTCTCCTTCTTGAGTGTTGTCATCTGCGATCATCTGCGATGTTTTACAGAGCTGTCACTTATCGGATTTTGGTAAAAATTATATGAGATATGCCAAAATGGATATCAAACGATCAAAAGTCGACAACCCAATTACTATTTATTAAATGCTAAATGCTTTCTGTTGTTTCAGATCATTACTTCCAATTCGATGCAGGAGCAATTAAATATATCCGCCACAGACAATATGCAAATAGTGCGCGAGAAGACCAAAAAGTTAGTACCGACATCAAAACTTATTTACAAACTATTTTTTTTTGATTAATGTTACGAAATTTGTATCTTTTAACCCTTTAGCGCTAAAAACTGTAATTGCAATTGCGAACGTAGCATTACACCAACAATGCGTTTAGTTAGCAACAATGAAAAGAAGGCTGTGAAATTGATTGATTCAACAACACAAACACTTAGTACTGGCGATATTGTTATAACAAAGATTTTCTTTCAAGATGAGCAAGGCAAACCTAAGGAGAAAGTGTTGACATCATCACCAAAACGTATTGGAACAACAACAATTGGTGCAGCGACAGCAACAACAACAATCACGCCACCAACATTCTAAATAATTAAATGTGTTTTTTTTTATGCGAACGAAAATTACTTAAAAAAATGTAAATGTGGCAGCTAATGACTACATAAAAAACATATGTACATACATAAATAATAATGTTGAGCAATAACTAATTAAAGCATATCGAAAAATTTGTAGTCATTTATATGTAAACGATTGAAACATTAGACTGGGCTTAAAATAAAAAAATTGTTTGTTTTTTTCAAAAATTATATCGATTTTCTTTTTAAGAAAGGTGAAAAAAAATTCCTGTAATTTTTCACATTTTTAAATTAATGTCTAGCGGTCTATCATCGCTAGTTTAGATTTTACAGACTTAAACTCAAATTTAAAAAAATGAAAAATCATTCTTGAAAACCACCATTTACCTGAACATATTTTTGAAGGTTATTGTATTCCTTACAAAAGCTGCCTAGACTGAAATTATCTCAGCCTAGACGTTTTCTAGCCTCAAAAATTGGCATGTATTTTGGACTTCCCGTTTTTAGTTTGAAAAATTGTCGAAACATGAAAAAATCAACATCGAATAAAGCTAAATACATATTCTTAAGGGAAATTGGCTGCTGAATCCGAATTCGATATCAGAATTCAACAATGGGCCCGAGGTACGGTCCTAACCTTGCAAAAAGTCCAATATAATTTTGTGATGGTTTTGTTAGGTTAGAGAAGAACTGCGAACTGTTAGACTAATTTTGAGCACGGATTTGGATTTAGCTCGCTAAAACACATGAAAATTACTGTATTGAAGTCACAGATCCGTCAACTTTTTTTTTTTTTTTTGTTTGTGGCTGCGCCATTTGAAAACTGTAAAACTACACCTTTGCAGAAAAAGCATATATTAAGGAAAAATATGCTTGAACGTATATGAGAAATGTATATTTTTGGTTATAATATTGATCATATAATGATAATCGATCAAGTAGAATATCAATAAACGAAATTTAGTAAAAAATTGGATCAAAAACACCAAAAAAATACGGATATATGATTTTTTTAAATTTAATACTAAATAAGTTTTGAAAAAGTAACTTTACAAAAAAAAAAGTGGTTTAACCTTTTTTGTCGCACACTCAATTTTCTTTAAGAATCTGTATCTATCTTTGTTGTACACGGATATTTGCATTTTTGACCATTTTTGAAGGAAAAAATGGGAAATCGAAAAAACATGCTAATTTTTGAGGCTAGAATACTAGAAAACGGCTAGTCTGAGAAACTGTTGGTCAAAGCAACTTTTGTAGGGAACTCGATTTGCTTCAAAAATATGTTCAGGTAAATATAGTTTTACAATAATGGTTTGTCGTTTTTATACCAAATATGAGGTAAAGTCTATAAAATCTAAACTAGGGCTGATAGACCTCTAGACTTTAATTTAAAAATCTGAAAAAATTGCAGTAATTTTTTATCACCTTTCTTAAAAAGAAAATCAATATAATTTTTTGGCCCAGTCTAATAAACATACACAACATTATATACATATGAATTATTGCTGAGAATGTGCAGCTATACTCATTACTTTTTCCTATATACTATTTTTTTTAGATTTTAAATTATTATTATTATTATTTTATATTAATGTTTGTGTGTGAGAAAGCCCTATTTTATTGTTTTGTTGGGGTTTGTAATTGCGATAATAACCCAAAGGTTGGCGAGTCATTTTTTTTTTGAAGCCTTCGAACCATCGGGCAATGGATTTTAGTAGCCTTTAACAACAAGTATTCTTAACCGTGGCTATAGCGATGAAGAGCTAAAAGTCTAAAGAATTTTTTTTATGAGATCGCAATAGAACAATTGCAAGAAATACTACCGAAATTTGGCGTTGTTACACTCAAACATTGATATTAAAAAAAAAAAAATTGTTTTTATATTAAATTTCAAAAAGCCTGTATATACCGTACTTTATATATATTTAATATTATATCTAAAGCATACCTAGATCTAAACAGTCAGAAACTTAGAAAAACACGTTGATCAGGAAACTGACAGCTGCTAACATATGTGATACGAGCAGCTATTATTGAATCGATTATACTTACAGATCACTCGCTATTGAGTTAATTAACTCGGCAAATGTGTGGTATGCTAGCTTACAATCATTGTTAAAGAATAATAAGGAACAACAACAACTTAAATTTTGGAGTAACCGAATAGTGTTCATACGTGTCGCTTTATCAAAAAATATAAATGTATACATTTATAGATTGTAAAAAAATATGCTTATGTAAATACAAATAAATAAATTATTGTAAAGTGCCTCTGTATTAAAAGCGTAAAATTTGCTTTAAACTTTTGTTTTCGCTTTTTTTGTTATTATCAAAAAAAAGTAAAGAAAATTAAAAAGGAAAAGAAAGTTAAAACCAAAATCAAACGGTTAAGTAAAAGATCACCCTATTTGCAAATTTTTTTTCAAACACGCCGTATTACAAAATCTGTTTAAAAAACATTCGTGAAAAAAATTTGAAATAAGGGGTATTGAAATAATTTTTGACCTACGGCGTTCATCGCACCAGTTCAAAATATTTTTATATGGTGCGATCTACCTAGCTATCGAAATGCTTATATTTAAAATCCATAAAAAATGCAACACGTTTTTGTTTTTTTTTTAAATTTAAAATAATACAAATTTCTTGCTAAAACTTCAGTTTCGAAAAGTGAAGGAACAAGCATATCGAGCTATAACCGCCAAAACGACATAAGCGACACAATTTTCGTTTTTTCCATTTATGTTAGGAGTCAAACGCCTGTCACTATATCCATCAAATACATTTTTTACTCATTATAAAAATTGTTTTTGTCGCGTAAGCCTTTTTGACAATTATGGCTCGATATTTAGTTATCGTCGCTCGCTTGCCAGAGGCATGAATGTGAAAATTTTCCAGTTTTGAGTTAATAGGCTTATGTGACGAATCTCTCGTTTCGCTACGATTCACGAAAATCTTGGGTTTCCGCCAAAGTACAAGAAACGCCCGGAAGTTCGCAATGTCATTTTCATGAATGAACGAAATTGTTTAAAAATTGAATTTCAAAACTTTTTAAAATTTTCGTTGAGCCAGAAATGAATGTGTTGCACTAGCTCTGATCCTTTACACCAATTTGACAGTCAGAAACAGTCACGAAATACAGGAAAGTAATTCCGTACGCCACTTTTCTGACTAATGAGAGCATAAAATTGAGCTCTCTCCAGTCAGAGAGTTGCAAGATTTAGTCAGCAGACTTTTTGTTGGTAAATTCTGACTACATGTTGTAGAACTGTCAAGTGACCAAGTTTGACAGTTCTACCATTTTTGCGATCCCGTACTCCTTGGTATTGCTCTAGCACTGAGCGCGGATTTTCTGATTTTGAGAGTTCTAGTAGATTTAGTCAGAAAAGTAAGGGATCAGAGCTACTGATTCACGGATACCATGGCTATTTACTTTTTTTGACACTACGTCACTATTTTAAGTGCGATTTTAATTAGTCGTACACCGTTGTTCATGGCCTGGAAGCCGCCACAATTCTTACCTTAATCATTTTTTACTCCGAGTTCAAACAATTTTTTTTTTGGAATCGCTTTCAAAATATCTTTAATCTTAGGGGTGGACTGGAAAACATTTTTTTTTTGCATGGGGACCGATCCGGGCTAGTGAGCATCGATGTTTCATATAATGACATAAGATATTGAGAAGCTGATAAAGATTGTAGAGTTGTCGAAAAAAAAATTTGATTATGGTAAATTTTGATTGGAAGATAAAGCATTTGACTGCGAAAAAAATGAATCAGAGTATTTTTCCTTTTTTACAAAAAAAAAAACAAAAAAATTTAAAATATTTTTTTTTTACTACTACCAAAATCTGAACAAACTACCTAGGGTGACCCGAAAATTCTGACTTCAGATTCGGATTCAAAACATCCAAAAGGCTTTAGAAATCGTTTAGAAAGCCCCTGGGATTTTTTGGCTGTTGTACAGTGTAATATTTGATTTTCTTAATAAAAATCCAAAACACTAACCCCGATATTCATAAAAAATAAAATTGGTTTATAAAACTTTTTAAAATGACATTTTCATACTAATAATAAGTGCTTAAACCTTTTGTATTTTTTTTATAAAGGGGTTATAATTTTTTTTTTGTTTTCAAAAATATGTTATAATGTGCAGCTTTGATATTCGATTTTTTGTTCCAAATATTTGAGATGTTTTTAATTCCATGCTACAATTTTGGCATGCGCCAACTCAATATGATAATGGCGTCTATATCGGTTGTTCCGTATGTATATTTTTTTTTTTTAACAAAAATAACTAAAAAATTAACAATTTTACAGTTTACCGACTAAATAAATATTGAAAAACGTAGTTTTATACTTTTTCGGTCACATTATTTGAAGAATGATGGCATATCTTCATTCCAAAAGTATGAACTATTTTTGGAGTAATTTGGCTATTGGGCAAAGTACTGTTATAAAAGCTTTTGTTTAAGCAAGAGAAAATGAAAGTTTTCCATAGAGCTTTTCATATCGAAAAGTTTATAAAAAAGCTTTCACTGAAAAGTGTAAACAAATTAAAGCTTAGTTAGCCGGCTTTCACTATTACCTAAAAATATACATAACTAAGCTTCGAAAAAGCTTTCACTGAATAATGTGAAAGAACGAATGCCTAGTTTGCATTGTTAACCTCTGCAAACTTTTCACAGATAGTTATTTGCAAAAGCTTTGAAAGCTTTCACTGAATAATGTAAAAAGAACGAAAGCATAGTTTACATTGTTAACCTCTGCAAACTTTTCACAGATAGTTATTTGCAAAAGCTTTGAAAGCTCAGCGAAAAGTTTAAACTCAACTCAAAGAGCTTCTAATAATTCAAAAATAACTTAGTTTGTGAGATTATTAATTCGAGTACAGAGAAAACCGTGCTGGTAAAATACCACAGTTTTACCTTAACTCAATTTCAATCAACTCTCACATACTATATAGTAAAGTCAAAAAGACAAAAATTACATAACTATGAAAAATGGTAACAATTTAAACGCATTAACAAATGTTGTACCAACAACATTATATAAAGTGACCGAGGTTTGAATACTTGCACGAATATAAAGAATTTTTCTTAAAAAATAAAATTGTAAAAAATTTAAATATTTTTTTTTTTTTTTTGTAATTGTTTTCTTTTTTTGTGATTGTAAATATTTTTGTAGCAATTTACTAAGAAAGTATTTCGTAGAGTAAACTAATCTTTGTTTTATTAAAATTTTTTTTTTATATTATTATTGAAGAAACAACTAATTTACGTTATCGCTTTGTTCATAGCCATATTAACTGAGTTACTAATAAAAAATAAAAAACATTTAATGAATTATTATGCATATAAACTATATTTACACATATATGTAGCAAATAAATTAAAAATTTCAAGAATTAAAAATTTTGTTAAAAAAAATAGTAGAATTACTAACGCGAGCTTAAACGCATTAAAATAGTATTTTTTTTTTTAAATTATATATGGATTTGTGTCTATACATAATAATGTAAACTAGTATTAAAAAAAAAAAAAACATTACTAAAATTACACTTTAGTAAAAAATACATATAAACGATCATTTAAATACATAAATATATTTAAAAATTGATATGATTTGACTTAACAATTTCTAATTATACAAAATTATATAACTAAAATTTAAGGCTGGAAGCAATGTTATGTACTAGCATACATATATGGGCAGCTTAAAACGAAATGTGTTAATCATAAAACATAGACACCAATACATAGTATATAATGAAGGAATACTGATTATAAAATTAAAAAAAAAAAAAAATTATTGTAAATTTAAAAATGTGAATAAATAAATAAATAAAAATAAAAAAGAAAAATTCATGCATTATTCTTGTCAGAAATTTTAAATGAGTGGATCAAATACTTTAAGTTGAACGTCTAGCAACATATCGGTAAAATTTCATCAAACTCTCTGCAACAGTTTTTCAGTGATGCGCGAACAAACATATAGGCAAGAATACAAAAAGTGTCAAAAACTGTTCTGTTACCTTATATCATATGTCTCGTAAAACTTGTACTTCACGATAAAACGCCACTGAGAGCACTACAGGACTTCACAGAACCAGGAAGAACGCATGCATTATTCTTGTCAGAAATTTTAAATGAGTGGATGAAGTGGATCAAATACTTCCATTTGTACGTATAGCAATATATTGGTAAAATTTCATCAAATTCTCTGCAACAGTTTTTCAGTGAAGCGCGAACAAACAAATAGACAAAAATACAAAAAATGCCAAAAACTGTTGTTTTACCTTATTTTATTTGAAGAAAGACCCCTGTCGGCTACGACAACTTTTTTAATGTTTCGTAAAACTTGTACTTCACGAAAAAACGCCATTGAGAGCACTACAGGACATCACAGAACCAGAAAGGAACTTGTACGATGTGGAATGTCCCTCCTACCAATTCCCATATAATAGTGGGGTGAAGCAGATCAAATACTTCAAGTTGGACATCTAGCAACATATCGGTAAAATGTCATCAAACTCTCTGCAACAGTTTTTCAGTGAAGCGCGAACAAACAAATAGACAAAAATACAAATTTTAATTTTATTTGAAACACATTAAAAAACGGAAGTGTAAGTGAGTGCTATTGTGAGGCTCGATAGTCTTATAGGAAGAGATAGTCTTTGTAGAAAAGAGAGTGCGAGTAGCTTGCAATGCTGACTGACAGAAAAAAAATCCAAAAATTCTACCACAAGATCGGCAGAAGACGTAAGTTTACAAGCCCGGTACGAATTCCAGCAGGGGTAATAATGTCGTTCTGGTAACCGAAGTAGAGGCATTCTTACTTAAGCTATGGAGGAAATACTCACTTCTCCACATCGATATGTAAGTTGTTCTGGGGATGATGATTCCGATACTCTAACTCCCGATGATAGAAAAACTTATCCGACTACTACTAAGTGAGTATGACAGCAGTGCAAGGCTTAGAAGGCTATGTCAAATGACGTTGAGCAGCACTAAGTGCTCCGTCAGGTTTGAGAAGGATCTCTCAGAACCAGTCGAAACGTAATTAGGCTTCCTTGCGTGCAATTACCTTAATTCGATTTTTGTTCCTTTCCATGATGGCAATCGCTCCGATGACTCAGTCATGTTATACGAATAAACATAGTAGCTCCGGTCTAGAAGGGTTTTCCTTCGATACCCGAATGCGTCACATCAAAAGGGAGATTCCACTGAGATAGAAGAACCATTTGGGGGATGACTTGACCTCCCTTTGTGCTTCCAATCGGCCTAAGCCATAGCCAAGGCACGCTCTATCAAAAATTATTTCCTCGGTCGCTAGTGCTTAACTCCTGAGCGCCTATTCAAGTATGGAGTTTAATTTTTTGGACTCAAAGGTACCAAATGAGGACTGCCACCTTTTTGATTTTTTTTTTTAATTTAATGAGATTTGCTCATATGGGTATCAAAAGAAAAGAATTCTTCGTCGTATTTATACAGAAGTATTTCGAGGTGGGGTTACCATCTTGAGTTGCCATCATGTCCTAGTTGTTGTTGCTGTTGTAACGAGGTGTAGCCCTGCCTAAATGTCAGACAGGGTCACCCGAGTGTATTGCTCTTGACCCGGTCGATTTAAGAAAACGGCCCGGGTCGTTTCGGCACGATGGTTACAGAACAAGTACTGGAACCGTTCTCGTAGAACCGGCAATACAAGAAACTAGCCTTATAGGCCATGTAGGTCATTTAGCGTTACCCAGGGTGCACCAACGGGAAGGCGACCTACTCTTATACCCTCTAGTATGTATTCAAAGCTCTCTTACTTAATTAAGCGTTGCCACTAGGATGTTTTTATAAGGTTGCCATCTACTTGGAATTTTTAGAAATTTAGTAAGATACACCAATAAAAAAAAAAAAGGATTTCCGGATAGGTAGCCCCATTCGCCGCCCGAAAAAAATAAAAAAATTGTTTGCATTTTTTATAATCTTTTATGATTTTGTTTTTAATTTTTTTTTCTAAAAAGTAACAAATAACTTTTATAAATTTTACAAAAGGGATATGAATACAATTTTACAGTGTTGCCATATGACATTTTTTTTCTTTGGACAGTCGGCAGCACAATTTGATAATTTTAACAATAATATATGCTTTTTTTATAAGTGTTTACATTTGTTTTACAAAGTTTTTTTTTTTATAATATTAACAGCACAATTTGTCCTTACAAAAATGTATTTTTTTTACCAATAAAAAACAACATACAAACACACAAACATGAACTATAAAATTTTCGCAAACACCTCTGAACACTTTCAGTTTTAAAATACATAAAATACAATACACAGTCAAATTAAAATACATATCAACATTAGGGTGTGTCGAAACTTTTTTAAAATTTCAGTTCATATAATGAAAATTTAAAAAAACTTAAAACATAAAGTTTAGCTCAAAGCTGTTAGCATACGAACTTGATAAAAATTTTCGACACACCCTAATCTACATCATTGCACAGTGAAACTATAGAGTACTTCAACAGTTGTCTTAACAATTTTGAGTGTGTTTTTTAATTCTCCTAAACCTATTTTTATTATTTTTAAAACTTTTTTAAAAATTTATTTAAAAGCCTTTTTGATTTTATTTTTTTCAATTTTTTATTAAAAAATATTTTTATGTGTGATTGGAGATCTCGAAAAATTATTGAACTATTTTACGACAACATTTTTTTCAATTTATAATTAAAGCTTAGTATGCAGTTCCAAAAATTTTTTTATATGGAAACCATTATCAAATTAAAACATTAAGGACCGTTTTTTTCAAGTAAACTTTAAAATTTATACACCAATAAAAAATTTTTTCATACAAAAATTTTTGTTTATAGTGAAATTTTATAAGGTTAGATATGAAAACAGCCCAAAAAATATGAAATTTAAAATTTTTTTAGAAAAATTTTGGAGCATTTAAAAAAAAGTTTGTTAAGCTGCTTTTTTATTTTTTTTTTCACAGTTTTAACTTAAATATAATTTAAAAGTTGCAT
Source organism: Campiglossa producta (assembly GCA_964058755.1). NCBI lineage: Eukaryota > Metazoa > Arthropoda > Insecta > Diptera > Tephritidae > Campiglossa > Campiglossa producta. Next base: position 100,327,531 of record CAXKVI010000004.1, read on the forward strand.
AAAAAATCGGTGTTTTTTGCAAAATTTTTAACCCAACAAACATTTTAAGAGTGCTTGTAGCTTTAGAACAAAAGATCAACTTTTAGAAAAATTTTGGAGCATTTAAAAAAAATTTTTAGGTTGTTTTTTTTATTTTTACCACAGTTTTAACTTTAATACAATTTAAAAGTGGCATAAAAAATCGAGGTTTTTTGTAAAATTTTTAAAATTTTGGAAGAGGAGAACATTTTTTTGTTATTTTTTTTTTTTTAGAACTGAATACTAAGCTTAAGCAAAAAAGAAGAAAATTTATCGTTTTTGTATTTCTGTCTTGACAAAAGAAATATTTGATATACTTTCCATTGAAAACTTACGAAATTTTATTCAAAATTTGTCAAGACCATAAAAGTGGGTATCTATTACCCAACAAACATTTTAAAGAGTGCTTGTAGCTTTAAAACAAAAGGTCATCTAGAGCCAAAAAAAGAGTAATATCATATGACAATAGTGTCAAATGACCAGTTTCGTAGGCTTATAATATGAATACACATCTCACACCTTGATATAACTGACTCAACACAAAAATATTTAATTTTGGGGTTATTCCTCTAAAAAAGGTTAAGATTTTGAAATAAGAAAATCATCTTATGGCTAGCACTCCACATAAATGCTCACCTAAAAAGTTGCTACAGAAAAGTTTAGTCACTTTACTGAACGAACTAATGAACTAGTTCAATCAAGAGGTCTAGTTCACTAGTTCTGTAGTTCCAGAAGTAACCAATCCAATCCAATGTATGTATATAGAAAGGATTTTTCGTCATCCCTTGTCAATTTTGGTTTTGCTAGTTTTTTACTCTAAATGTTTGTTGGGTATTTTTTTATCTTAATTTAAAAAATTGTAAATTTTTGTTGCTATTTTTGTAAACATCATTACATCGTCAATTAACTGTGTGCTCTTTAAGGCGCTCTTCACATTTATTCAATCTTCCTTCCATCGCATGAGATTTCCTTAATTAATCAATTTAAAAAAAAAAAAACGCGTTTCGCGACTAACTAATTGTGTGTTGGTATTGTTTTTTGTTTTGTTTTTATTTGTTGTGTTGTGCTTTGCTCTTTTTAATTAAATTTAATTGGTTTTTATTTTGGTTAATTGTTTTTATTGTTTGTTGCTTTATATAGTATTAGGCAATTTATATTTGTTTTAATTTACTTTTTATTTTCTGCATAGGTATCTATAAAATTTATCATACCATCGGCTTTGTGAGCAAAATGTTTTAAGTCAATATTTGCCGATTTTAAGCAAAGACCAAAACCTCTCAACTTTCGGCGAGAGAAAATAAAATGCATCATTAATTTTTTTTTTTTTTTTTTTTTTCATTTAAAGCATGCGTCCTCCACTATATAGGAAAGTGATTTTGTCAAACTTCTCTTATTTGTAAATGATACATTTCAGGAAAATTTGAAATCTCAATTTTTATAAAAAGTGAACTTATACACTTTTGCTCACACCGCCAACGATATGTATCTTGTTTATATGCTTGTTTTTTTTTTTTTTTAATGTATTTTATTTACACTTTTTTTATCATCGTTCGTAAAATAGTTTAATTGTTTTCCTACACTTATCTCAATTTCTTCTTCTTATTTGTTTTCTATCTAAATATGTTTGTATGTATGTATTTATGTACATATGTATGTAATAAGTGTGTTTAATATGTATTTAGAGATAATAATATAATTAATTATACAACAATGAGATCATGTCATGTAGCGCATTATTTCGCGCAACGCATAAAGCAATTCAGCCTGATTGCGCGCCTCCATTATCATTAGATTAACATGGACCTGCAAATAAATAGAAAAAACAACAACAAAGTAAGTAATTAGTTCTAAAAAGAGTTTTTGTTGCTAAGGAAGATTATATGTATAAGGGTGGGTTGCAAAAAATATTTTGTCATATAAAAATGGACTAGAGTTTGTCCAGTGGTGGCAATTCAACCACAAAAACCTTATTTTATTTCTCTACCTTTTTGAATTTCAGTTTCCTTAACTTGCATTTTTTTGCTATTTTTTAAATTTTCCTTACTTTTCCTTATTTTATATATTTTCCGTTGCTCTCATATCCTTTGATTTAGTTTCGTTTCGTTTGCCTTCGTTTTATTTCCTTTCTTTTTTTCTTGCCTTTATTTTCCATTACATTCCTTTTTCCTTAGCTTTCTTTTCCTTACGTTTCCTCACTTTATTTCTTCTCCCTTACCAAACTCCTTTAGTTTTATTTCTTTTCCATTCATTTCCTTTAATTATTTTTCCCCTTTCCATTTCCCTCCTTTCCTTATTTTTCTTTTTTTACCTTCGTTTCTTTTCCATACTTTCCTCTTCCCTACCTTTTATTTCCTTTCTTTTTCTTTTCTTACCTTTCTTTATCTTTCTCTATTTTTCTTTACTTTTCATTCCTTTACTTTCATTACCTTTCCTTTTTTCCCCTTCCTTTTTTTCTTTTCCATTCCTTTCCTTAAACTACCTTTACTTGCCTTTGATTTTTCTCTCTTTTCCTTTCCTTACCTTACCTTTCCTTTAATTTCCTTTTATCCATACCTTTCCTTTTATATTCTTTCCTTTATTTTATACTTTTATTTATTTCATTTTGTTTTTTTTTAATATTATTTCCTTTCCTTTCATTTCCTACAAATTTCTTTCTTTCTTTTCAATCATTTTTCTATTTTTTATTTTACTTTATTTTATATTATTTTTTCAATTTTCCATTTTATTTTATTTCACGGTCTATCCACGAAGGGAGTTGTGCACGATGTAGCTTATTTGTATTTTTTTTTTCAAAACATCAAGTCTAGGCTAGCATTTGCTTCTCTGAATACCTACTCACATATTTTGTTTTTGTAAACACTGTTTGTACCTACGATCAATAAAGTTGGCTCATGTTTATTATTGCTCCCAACAAAACAACTCTTGTTCTCACACTCGGGCTCTCCGTAACAGCAATGAATGCAAACACAACAATGCAAGTGCACAGCAAAAAAAAAAATGGTCATACCTAAGGCGGCTCTTAAAGTGAATGCGTGTTTAGCATTTGTAGTGGTGTAACTTTCAAATTAGTTTTTTTTATATTATAATTAATTATTTTGAATTTATGGTTTGCTGACGCACACCCTGCTCGGGGAGACCTTTCGATACATTTCTAATTTTATATAACTTAAAATTGTGGTTATTGCAAAATAGGGGTAAAACTTTTGAACATTGCGCATTTATATAGAAGATAGTAAAAATATGTTTAGCAAACATTTTGAATAAATAAATAGGTGTTTCAAAGAGAAAATTGTACTACCAGCGGTAGTTTTTATATGATTTTCGAAATTTTCCATTTCATAAGTGGGCGTGGTTGGGAAGCGATTAGTACGCTGGGTATAAAAATATATCTTTACATTATATTGTTTTAATTTTTTAGAACACAAAAAAAAAATACTGTAAAAATTGTCATGAATTTTTTGGAGTGTATCGTCGCTACTTAAGATTTTTGGGGTCTTTTTTGAATTTTTCTTTAAAACAGCCAAATATTTTTGGTAATTTTTACAACTAAATTTGGAGATTTCATGGACTACTTGAACGACTGAATAGTTTTTGCTTCCAAAAATCGTCAATATTTTGCAAAAATCCACAAAAAATTTGTCTTTCTCACAACCATCCACATTTTAGGCTATTTAAAAGTTGAAATCGCATTATGAGAAATCCAAATTTGGTGGATTTTCGGGAAAAAAAAGCATTAAGGCGCCCTCTGGTGGCCAGAAAAAAGGTGCTGGCTCAAAATAAATTTTGGAACTATGGTTTCTTGGAAAAAACGTTGAGTGGCGGATCACCCTAATTCAAAATATTTCTGAAAAACGCTCTATCTTAAATTTTTTTGAAGAACACTCTATATCGGACTTTTTTCAATGAAACGCTATTCCAAAATTCGGTTCAGAATGAGTTTCAAAAAAAACTATCTCAAAGAAAATTCAATACATCTTCAGCTGAGATAGCGCGTTTTTGAAAAACCTGTTCAAATTAGGCTGTTGATATATTATTTTGTGTAAAAATTCTTACCTTTTCGCTATCTTGCAATTCAACGAGTATACTATCATAGTCCTTTGTTGTTATCCTTTCTGGAAAGCAGCAGGCTGTTTTTATAAACATTTTCAACGGGCGATCTAATAACTGTGGAACAAGATAGCCTTCGTTAGTTATATACAAACAAATATATAATAGGTTTTAAAACCAGGACAATAAACATATGTCGATATATAGGTACAAATATTTGACGAGTGTAAATTTTAACTTTCTTACACTTTCGATTGGCTGTGCTATTTGACTATTAAAAAAGAATGTTTGATATGGTGATAACGTTTTGAAATTTTTATTTCAGATCATGATATCTTCATGAAAAATTGCGCATAAGTTACGCTTACGAATTGACTGTACCAAAAAAGTTCAAATCGTTCATTCGTTAGGGTGACCTCCCTTGAACATTTACAAAAACTTTGACTACAAATTTTAATTTCAACTCAAAAAAATATCATATTGCCATGAAACTTGTGAAATAAGTTACACGCAAAAATGTTACGTATACGTAATGTCACTTTTGGGAACATTTGAAGAGACTTTTTGTCATTAAATCAAGAGGGGCAAATATGTACAAACAGTTTTTTCTGCAATCGATAGATACTATTCCAAACTTTCATTTTATTATAGTTAAAAGGTGTAGCTCTCTGTAGCATACAAACTTTTTGAAATATAATTTTTCCTGGCTTATATTTGACTACAAAATTTTAATTTCAACTCAAAAAAATAAAATATTTCCATGAAAATTGTCAAGTTACTCGCAAAAATGTTACGTATACGTAATGTCACTTTTGGGAACATTTGAAGAGACTTTTTGTCATTAAATCAAGAGGGGCAAATATGTACAAACAGTTTTTTCTGCAATCGATAGATACTATTCCAAACTTTCATTTTATTATAGTTAGGAGGTGTAGCACGTTGTAGCGCACACACTTTTAGAAATATAATTTTTATATTTGACTACAAAATTTTAATTTCAACTAAAAAAAACAAAAAAATATTTCCATGAAAATTGTCAAGTTGCTCGCAAAAATGTTACGTATACGTCATGTCACTTTTATGAATATTTGAAGAGATTTTTCGTCATTGAATCAAGGGGGCAAATATGTACAAACAGTTTTTTCTGCAATCGATAGATAATGCTCCAAACTTTCATTTTATTATAGTTAGAAAGTGTAGCACGCTGTAGCACACACTCTTTGAAAATAATACATTTTTTCCGAGGCTACCAACACCATTTTATACAAACAGACACAAACAAATCTCTTTTACAGTTGTGACACAGAAAGTAGAAGAAAGTTCAAAAATACACACGTACGCATTTATTCACCTGATTCACTTCACCGTAATCGTAATCATCATGACGTATGCCATAAATGCATTGAATATAATTCCAAATGGCACGACGAAATTTCGATGTATCCACATTACGATAACCGCCCATGGTGAAGTATGTGAGGTTATAGGCAGCGCGAAATTTTTGATCCAACAGTGTGCCAACATCACTGTAGAGGCTGTAGAGTAGAAAGAAGAAGAAAATATATATATGCAATAAATAAATATAAAAAATCTGTCTAACAAGAGGACTTGAAAAGTTCATAACACTTACCCATTAACCAGCGAGTAGCCGTGATCATCCCACGAATAATCTTGCACGCGAAATGTGCTGGGAATATTTTCTGCGCCACGACGTGCAAAGTCCTGATACGTGAAATTCGGATCCTCGATGTAATGTGAGATAATCGGTGGTACTTCGGCTGTGGGCTCCGCTGCCGCAGCAGGCAGTTCAGCGGTTTGCATTTCAACATTTTTAAAACGATTACTCAGCTCCGCTTCGCTGCATTCGTCCTGCTTTTGGGAGAGAACCTTCATGCGTTCAACCAACGCTTCTACTGGCACATTCGGTTGTGGAGAACCAGGAGAGGTAGCTGCAAAATAAAATTATGTTATTAAAAAATATCACACTTTTTTGAGTATTGAGCTTACGGATATGTTTCATGACGCCATTACTGCTGAGATCAACACCTCCCACACCACCACCACCGTTCATGGTGATGTCGGTGGGCATGGATGCATTGCCAATATTATTATTATATAACTGATGATTATTATGTTCGAGCATGTTGTTGTTGTTATTTAATGTTATTTCACTCAAGACAGTCTTCTGTTGTTGTTGTTGTTGTTGTTGTGTTGGTGTTTGCTGCGGTTGCGTCGTTATCGTTGATTGTCCGCTCGCAGGTAATATTGCTGGCGCAGTCTTCAATTTCGGACTAGACAGACCATCCAATTTTTGTGTGAGACCGCAGGAGAATACAAATGAGGAGAGTGAATGGAAATGTGAGAGCAGCACCATAGCATGCACCACTTCGGAGAGTGACCAACTATTTTTGCCTTTGGTGAGACCCTGCGTGCAAAATAGAGAATGAGTAAAAGTATCGAGAAAAGGGTTGTGCGTCGGGTTTGGGACCCACCACAAAATCGCCTAGGCGGTTAAATGGCCTTTAAGTAAGTAAGTAAAACTTGCCAACAAGACCATAAGATCCCCCCTAGAAGTACCATACAAAAATTGCCTCAGACGCTCTTTTTGTATGCGAACTTCTAGGCAGGCTATACGCGAAAAAAAACTTACCTCGATATGTTCTTTGCGCAACAGCCATGGCCGGTGAGCCAGTATTTTGTTTATATCATATATGGCACGTAATTTTGACGGAATACAATCTAAGCCATTCAGCCATTCAGCTTTGCCGCCTTGGTTGATGAATTTCTTCTCGTACATTTTCACTAGGTAAGGGCACTGGTGGCGGGCAGCGGCCTGAAAGTGAAAAAAAGAGAGACGCGTTATTATTGGAGAATTTGGTAGTCTTACTATATACATTAGGGCGGGCACTCATGGTGGCTATGATTATTTGGGTCATTATTAGCATTTTTGCCCAAGAACACCCAAAATTCTAAAATTATTTCCGAGCTAGCCATTTTTTCTGTCTACCTTTTTTCGAAGATCAACTCAAATTTGTGAACAGCTGAAAAAGAAATGTGCACCAGGGGGTCTAAAAGTCGAAGAATATATATATCGCTCTTTTTTTTGTAATTTGAGGGCCACCAGAGGGTGTTTCTATATTGGGCGCTTTTATATTTTTTCATAGTCATATTTTGTAGAATTTTAAGACAATGTTGGCGATTTACGGAAAACTGCGTTTAAACCCAAAAAAAAAACGCAAGCGCCATGTGGCGGCCTTCAAAAAATATTAATGCCAAAAACGTGTTCCAAGGATTAAAAAAGTAATCGTTTTAAGTTTGTTTTGATCGAAACAGCCACTCGATTGTTGCACTTTTTTATAAAATTCTCCTTAATTTGCAAATGTGGCACCCCATTCAAAAACTAAAAAAAACGGTGGCAACCCAAATTAAAATCTTGAAAAATAACTTTTATATTGCGCAATTTATTTCCTCTGAAAGCTTCATTAACATTCGTATTTCAAGAAATTGTATGGCTTAAATCATAGTTTTGGAGCAGCTGGCAGCCCTCCCAGAAAAAAATGTCTTTCAAAAAAATATCGATATGACATCGTATCAAAACTTGTTGCTTTATCGCCACTTTGAACTGGAAACAGAATAAAAGAGTACCTGGGTGAGCGAGCTTGCTGGGTGCTATCAATTTTGCGCTAACTTTTCTTGCCCACAATGATACCAAAATTAACCTAAAATAATCCCAAAATAGTCCTAAAATGTTCCCAAAATGATCCGAAATCGAACCCAAAATGATCCAAGAATGTTTCCAAAATGGCCCCAAAATGATTCCGAAATTACCCCAAAAAGACCCTTAAACATATCCAAAGCGATCCGAAAATGATCCCAAAATTATCCAAAAATGACTCCAAAATGGCCCTAAAATAATCCCAAAACGACCCCAAAAAGACCTACAAATGTTCCCAAAATGATCCAAAATTGAACCTAAAATGACTCAAGAATTATCCCAAAATTATCCCAAAATGACTCCAAAATGATCCGAAAATTACCTAAAATTGTCCCAAATTAATCCAAAATTGAACCCAAAATGATCTCAAGATAGTCCCAAAATTATACCAAAGTGACCCCTAAATGATCGTAAAATAATCCAAATATGATCCCAAAAATAAACAATTCAAAGACAAGACGGTAAAATGGTAACCCTGGGAAAATATTTTAGCTGGTATGTTGGCGAAAATACCTTTTATTTGATACCCAGATTGGCATATCTCGCTCCATAATTTGAGATAGGTGGCAACCCTGTACACCCCCCAAGTGGCAACCCCCAAGTGGGTAGTCTTAGAATCAATGTATGTAAAATGTCATCCAAACCGGTCAACCTGTTCCCGAGATAGTACCGGATATACAAATATACTTTTTTTTTCAAATCGTTTCTTCTATCAAACAAGTGGCACCCCCATTTTTGATATTTGAAACATTTGGCAATTTTTTACCCTGAAAGTAGATTTTTTTAGTTCAATGAGTTTAGTTCGCTTCTAGTTCGTTCCAACCATTGAACTAGCTCTTTATGTTGTTGGTTGGGTCAGCTTATTAAACTATCAATTGAAAAAAAAAAAATAATGATAACACTGGACCACGAATTTCAACTTTTTCGCTTTACCAAAAATGCCGTTATGAAATTCGTATGTAAAATCACCCCCTGATTTCGAAAATTGAGTTCATTTTTGATTCTATGGTACCGTTTTTGAGATATTTGCAATTTACCGTTATTCGAAAAAACCAAAAAGATGGCGCCCTTTAATTGCGTATATCTCACGAACGGGTCAAGCAATTGCAAAAAAGTTTACAGAATCGGAAAAACGATAAAATTTGCTATAAATGCATCATACATTGTTTTTTGCTCAACCAGATAGTTTTCGAGATATTAGCTTGTCATTTCATATTTTTGTTTTTTTTTATGAAAAAATATAAAAAAAATTACTCTTTGCGTGGGCAGCATTCCAAAACCACAACTTTTTTCAAGATATTTTTTCTTTACGTAGAGCTCTGTTTTATTAGAAAAAAGATAAGCTATCATCGAAGAAAATCGATGCAAAACTACGTAAGTTATAAACGATCAAGTAAAAATACCCAGGTTGCGCAACTTCAATGTGTGATGTATACATACATACATATTTTAAAGGTATAAAGTGCAAATGGGATATTATCCGGATAAACGAATAACACCATAACAATGATAATACTTTTTCTTTAAATAAATCAAATAGTACTTTTAATACTCGAATTGTTTTATAGTAGGTAGAGTGGTTGCTTCGAAAGGAAGAGTGGTTGGGTTCGAAAGTGCTGTAGGCATGTAGTTATAAACATGTATTTCCGTCACTTATGCGTAAGTATGCAGGTAGATTTTCAAAATTATAAGAAAATTTTTAAAGCCGACATCTAAAGCAGGTAATATTTTCTTTTCCCGGCTTCGTATAAAAAGGAACCTTTCTGTCTAGGTAAGATTTGATTTTTTCAATTTTATTTTTGTTCCGAGTATAAATGAGTTAAGGCGCCTTGAAACTTCAAAACATCTGCAAGGCTCGCCGGAGATAGTTCAGTTCATAAGTCGAATTTCAAAACCGTGATTTATTAAAAAAAAATAAAATGAGTAAAAGGACGCGAGAATTTGAGTGTGATAACGATCCAGATATGTTCTGTTTCATGTGTGGCCAATATACTATCATAAGGCTACGACGAGTGTTCTCAGATCGTATAAAAACTTTATACTCCAAGTATTTTGGCATTGAGCCTAAAAATGCTGAAAAACCATGGACACCGAACACTTTGTGTACATCGTGTCGAGTAGAATTGATTCAGTCGAAATCAGGACAACAAATAAAATTTGCTACACCAATGATATGGAGAGAACCTACTTGCCATTCAATGGAGTGTTATATTTGTCAAACGAAAGTGCTTGGCGTTGGAAGATCAAGAAGAGTAACTTATGCCAGCGTACCATCAGTGACATTACCAGTACTACATTCAACGACAGTTGCGGATCCAGTTCCATTGTCAACAGTAATATCTGAGTGCGGGGAATCAAGTTGTACTGAATTTCGCGTGGGAAACGAGAGAAACGTTCTCTCACAAGCACAACTTAATGATTGGATAAGAGATTTGGAACTATCCAAGGAAAAGGCAGAGATCCACACTTCCCGTATGCAACAATTTAAATTTGTGTCATCCGATGTTAAGGTGACATATTGTAGAACTCGTCACGAACCATTTTCCAAACACTATACCAAGAAAGACAGTATATGCTACTGCAACGACATTCCTGATTTATTCAAAGAGTTTGGTCAAACATATGATTCAAAAGAGTGGCGATTGTTCATAGACAGCAATAAACTGAGTTTTAAAGCTGTATTATTGCATATTGGTAACAAAAAGCCTTCTATCCCGATCGCACATGCAGTAGATACAAAGGAAACCTACGAGGAAATGCAAAAAATTCTCAAATTTATCAAATATGAAGAGCATGATTGGAAAATATGTTCTGATCTCAAAGTCGTTGCAATGCTATGCGGTCTACAAAGTGGCTACACCAAGCACTGCTGCTTCCTCTGCAAGTGGGATAGCCGAGCTCGTAAGGACCACTACGTCAGAAAGGATTGGTCGGAAAGAGTCGAGTTTACCGTTGGTGTGGATAACATAAAATACACCCCTCTTGTCAAGAAAGAGAAAATCATACTTCCACCCTTACACATCAAGCTCGGTCTCATTAAAAACTTTGTTAAGGCTTTGGACAAAGAAGGCGAAGCATTCGACTATTTGAAAACAATTTTTCCAGATATTTCTCAAGCCAAGATAAAGGAAGGTATTTTTGTTGGACCACAAATAAAAAAGTTGATCAACAATACTCAAATCAAAGGACTACTCTCATCAGTTGAGGCAGCAGCGTGGGAATCCTTTGAAAAGGTCGTTGCTTCTTTTCTCGGTAGACACAAAAGCCCTAACTACGAACAGATAGTGAACGACTTAATCAATAATTATGCGAAAATGGGTAAATATAAAAGGCTTATTAAAATTAATTTCCCAAAATTTTATTTACCTAACTAATATTTTCTTTCCAGGCGTAAATATGTCTTTAGAAATTCACTTTCTGCACTCACATTTGAACTTTTTTCCGGCAAATCTTGGCGACGAAAGTGACGAACATGGCGAAAGGTTTCATCAGCAAATGAAATTAATTGAGAATCGATATCAAGGATTCTGGGACGTCGCAATGATGGGTGATTACTGCTGGTTTCTCATAAGAGAAACCGATCCTAAACTGAATAAGCGTCAAAGTAGAACACATAATTATTTCGACTACATAGTAAAATCAAATTAAGATAAAGATTGTTAGAATATAGTATAAACATAAATAAATTTAAAAAAAGTAAAAAATATGGGTAATTTCATTCATGAATTAAACTTTGAACTCAATAGAAACAGAGCATAGCTTGATATTTCTCTCTTTCTTATACCATACATACGTTTTGAGCTATACGTTGAAATTGCGCAACCTGGGTATTTTTATTTGATCGCTTATAACTTACGTAGTTTTACATCGATTTTCTTCGATGATAACTTATCTTTTTTCTAATAAAACAGAGCTCTACGTAAAGAAAAAATATCTAGAAAAAAAGGTGTGGTTTTGGAATGCTGTCCACGCAAAGAGTAATTTTTTTCATATTTTTTCATAAAAGAAAACAAAAATATGAAATGATAAGCTAATATCTCGAAAACTATCTGGTTGAGCAAAAAACAATGTATGATGCATTTATAGCAAATTTTATCGTCTTTTTGATTCTGTCAACCTTTTTGCAATCGCTTGTCCCATTCGTGAGATATATGTAATTAAAGGGAGCCATCTTTTTGGTTTTTTCGAATAACGGTAAAATGCAAATATCTCAAAAACGGTACCATAGAATCAAAAATGAACTCGATTTTCGAAATCAGGGGGTGGTTTTACATACGAATTTCATAACGGCGTCTCTGGTAAATTTTGGCCGTCGACCAGTGTAATTTGTAATAGCAAGATATCTTGAGCAAAGCGAGTTATTTTTTAATAACAACCAAAGTAAAATTTAGTTTCAAAAGAGCTTCATTTTTTTCTTATCAGTTAGGCCCGTATTAAAATAAAAATGCATTAAAAATCAAACGACGCTGCCTAATATTTATGACCCAGACTGTACACTATCGGCAATAGCAATTAGGTACTCTCGCACTTAAAAACAGCTTCTTACACAATTTTTTTTTTTCGCCTTCCTAGAAACCCAAATAACCATTGCATTACGTGTCGGCAATAAATTTTTCATTGCACTTAACCCGCCAAAAAAACATATTTCACTTCACAGACAAAAGTGAATTTGCATTCGAATTTGAAAACAACAGATGGGCTGTGGCAAACATGAAAAAAAAAAATTAAGTACCATCCAACATTAAAGAGAAAAAAAATGCAAAAATTTGCATTTGATTTATTGTCTTGCCGTCGATTATTTGGGTTAATTTGCTGTAAACTTTTGTCATCAAACAAAGAAGCACAAAGAAAAGATTTTAAGTGTAAAATGAAAGTGCATAATTTAAAAAAAAAAAAAAAACGTAAACAAGTGTGTGGTGCCCAGTATGAAAGAACCGAATATATTGTACCGGGTCTTTTATGAAATCAACCATTTAGGGTGTAACACATTTTTAATGATGAGTTCAAAATAAGAAACTCGTTCTTAAAGACACTTAAAAAGATTTTGGAAACACGATTAAAAGAAACCAGAAAATTTACTCTTAAGCATGGACGAATTTTCTCAGAAAAATTAAAATATTTATTCCCAAAAACATCCGAAATCGATGATATTGAATACAGCAACGGGCTGTATTAGACGTATGTTACAGGTATCCGACAAAGTGTTCCACAAGGAAATAATAAAAGAAGCATCGTGCTTATTGAAAAATAATGATTTTCCAGAGAAGATCATAAAAAATTTAATTAAGAAATCGAAAAGTCAAGAGAATCAAGAAATGCCAAAAAAACCCACAGTATTTAAGTCGGTGACTTATGTACCAAATCTATCAGAGCGCCTAGCAAAATCGGATTGCTACAACGCGGAAAAAATAAAAATAGCTCATAAGCCTACTAATACATTGAAATCCTTATTTAACCAAACTAAATCAAAAGTATCTACATTGGAAAAAAGTAATGTTGTTTACAAAATACCGTGTCAGGGTAAAGCAGACCAGCCTTGTAATAAAATTTACGTAGGAACAACGAAATCGAAGCTAAAAACTAGATTGGCACAACATAAATCGGATGCCAAATATTGGAAAAGTTCTACGTTTCAAAAAACTGCACTTATGGCACACTGTGCAGAGAGCGGACACACAGCTAATTTGGAAGAAGCGACAATTATTCAACAGGAGCAACACTATAACAAACGACTAATACTGGAAATGCTCCACATTATATCCATTCCTGGTGACATTAGACTGAACTACAAAACAGATACCGACCAATGCGCGCATATCTACCGAAATTTACTAGCGAACAAAAAGACAGTTTTAAACTCCTCGTCACAGAAAACGGACGTGAATTAAATGTATGTAAATCGTGATTAAATAATAAAATGTTTATATATAGGGATAATGTAAATGTGCTAAAAATAATTAAAAATTTGTTTTGTTTGTAGTTCCTTGAAGACGGTTACCGTAGAGTAATCGAAATATATCGGAGAAAAAAACTAAAAGTGGTGTTTTAACTTATTTTTATGACCTTAAGCCGGCAAAACTAAATAATTATACCCAAAAACTTGAGTTCCCATTTCAATGAAGCGAAAAACTCCCTTATTACATATTAAGTACCTGGGTGACCGCGCTTGGTCGGTGCTATCAATTTAGTGCTAACTTTACTTACCCAAATTGATCCCAAAATGACCCAAAAATAATCCCAAAATAATCCTAAAATTATTCCGAAAACACCATTAAAAATGATACGAAATTGAACCAAAACGACCCAAAAATGATCCGAAATTGATATGAAAATGATCCCCAAATGACCCTAAAATGCTCCAAAAATTATTCCTAAATGACCCCAAAAACACCCTTAAATGTACCCTAAAATGATCCCAAAATTATCCAAAAATGTTCCCAAAATAATCCTAAAATAATCCCAAAACGACCCTAAAAAGACCCTGAAATGTTCCCAAAATGACCCAAAATTTATCCCAAAATGATCCAAAAATTATCCTAAAATGACTCCAAAATGATCCGCAAATTACCCCAAAATAGTCCCAAATTAATCCAAAATTGAACGCAAAATCATGTCAAAATAACCCCAAAATTATTCCAAAGTGACACCTAAATGATCTCTAAATGATCCTAAAATAATCCAAATATGATCCCAAAAATATACAATACAAATACAATACGGTAAAATGGTAACCCTGGGCGGCTACCCTACTTGAAAATATTTTAGTTTGTATGTCGGCGAAAATACCTTTCATTTGATACCCATATTGACATTTCTTACTCCATAATTTAAAACAATTGAGATAGGTGGCAACCCTGTACACCCCCAAGTGGCAACCCCCGAGTGAATAGTTTTAGAATCAATCATACTATCTACATATATGCCAAATTTCATCCAAGACCGTCAAGCGGTTCCCAAAATAGTCCGGATATACAAATATACTGCGGTAAGGTGGCAACCCTACGTGAAAATATTTTAGTTGGCATGTCGCTGAAAATATCTTTGATTTGATACCCATATTGGCATATTTCGCTACAAAATTAAAAAATAAATTGAGATAGGTGGCAACCCTGTAAACCGGCCCAGGTGGCAACCCACAAGTGTATAGTCCTAGAATCAACCATACTATCTATATTCAAAATTTCATGCAAATCGGTCAAGCGGTATCCGAGATAGTCTGGATATACAAATATACAAGTTTAGCTCGTTTAAAGTTATAAGATACAAAATTAAAAAAGTCGATATATACTAATTTATCGATATATCGAAAATATAAAATACGGCGTCTTACTTGCTACATCTTCAAAGTACATATTATGCAAATTAATTATTTTTTCGATAATATCTCGACCTATCGATTCAAATTTTTCCCCAATTAGCGATGAAAGTGGACTTGGCAGAACCGGTTTTTTAAAAATCCCTAAATCGCACAACACTAAACTCAAGTGCATGCTTCACAATACATATTTGCAAATTTTTCAAAGAATCTACAAAGAAAAAATTTACAAAAATACATTTTGCAAAAACTTAAATGCAATTGAACAGCTGCAACAAATGCGTTGGCGTGCCGAAAGATGCGTGGTTGGGCGGTGTGACTACACGCATGGTTGACTGTGCTTAGCTGCGTGAAAAAGAACATAAATAAATTTGAGCTATTCGTTTACGCACCCAGCTGCTATGCAAATAATGACCACTGTGCCATATGGTGGCCAAAAAAAAAAAAAACAAAAACAGTCACGTCAGCCAGTCATCGCTAAAGCATGCAAATCACAATGAGTGCAACGAATGCATCAATCAACAAGAGTTCACGCATTTTAGTGCATTTCAAATTTTTTTTAGAAAATTATTTGCGAAATGAGCCAGAAAAACAAATGATGGTGACGCATTGAAGGAAATATAGGGTGCGGTATGGTAGTTTTGTGTAATATTTTTACAAATTGGATCTAAGTAAAAATCATGAAACTATTAACTTTATATATTTATTAAGCCCCTCTCCGTGCCGTCCACTGTTTTAGATAGTAGCTTATTTAGAAGAAGATTACTTACAATAGTAAGTTGAAGATTACTTCGCTTTTAGTTCCTTCAAACCATTGAACTAGTTCATTCGGATTTTATTTCGCGGTCACCTTATTGAACTATAGTTCGACCAATTGAACTAGTACAATAGTAAAACAAACCTTAAGATTGGTTGAAAAAAAGAAACTTAAATTATTTGAAAGAAATTTCATTTTGTTTTGTAATAACAACCAAAGTAAAATTTAGTTTCAAAACATAAAATTGTTTGCTTTTACCGCGGTTTCGATTTATGAAAATGTGGCGAGTTTCTAAGATAACTTACATTAATTTTCATCTCAAAAGTGGACGCAGACAAGTTTAGTTCACTTTACTGAATGAACTAGTTCAAATAAAAGCTTGAGTTCAATAGTTTTTTAGTTCAAAAAACCCCCAAAAGTGGACGCAGACAAGTTTAGTTCACTTTACTGAATGAACTAGTTCAAAAAAAAGCTTGAGTGCAATAGTTTTTTAGTTCAAAAACCCCCACGCCTGAAAAACAAAAAAGAAATATGGAAAAACTCGATTTCTGTACTTAAAAGATATCGAAGAAAAATGTATAAAGGGTTTGCTTATTATTATTTGTCTATATGTTTGTTCGCGGATCACTCAAAAACTGTTATATCGGTTTGAATGAAATTTTTACCGATTTCTTTGACTATTCGATAGAGCTTCCAAGTATTAAAGAAATTGCCTTTTTTCCAAAATTTTTTCTTACGCTTTCTACTTTCATCAAAATGTACTCTCGATCCAAAATCACATCTCTACCTGGGAGGTTTAACTTTAAAATAAAACTTGGGCATGAAGTGAGAATACAAAAAAAAAAAAAAATTATAATAATAGAATAAAAAATATATACATTTTAGATTATTATTCTAAGAAATTCTTTTAATTTATCTACATATCTATTCTTAAGAACTACTCTTTCTTCATACCTCGTTAACTAATTTGTTTAGTTTGTAAATATTGCAATGAGCCATAAATGAATTTATTTGCGCTTCAAGGTAATCAAAAATAAATAAGATACAATTCAAAAAAGTAAAATATTATACACAATTATCTACAATGAAAAAAAAAAAAGATTTATTTAGAAAATTTAAAAAAAAAATCTGAATATTGTAAAATTATGTACACAAGTGGCTATAAATAATGTCATTGCAGAGGTGAGTGAGCTCAATCCATTTTTGTTGTTGTGGTTTTCTTCTGTCTTTACTAGCAATAGCGTATCGACAATTTGTTTAAAAAACTGTTGTTTTTGTTTTTTTATTTGCTTACACACCTTAGAGTATGCCGCCGCTATGGCTGAGTAAGCGCATGAGTGAGAGTGTTGTAAGCAAAGTGTGCGTCACTCATACGCACTGTCATACCAAATAGCTTTGGCACTGCTATGGCCATCGGAGAATGTAAGAAATTTAAAATTTGAAATATAGCACAAACTTTTTGTAAATTATTAGCTGTTAATATTAATGTGTAAAATTCCATATTCGATAGTTTTAAGAAATTCTCTTTAGGTTTGCTCTGAATATTTTTTTTCGTAAAATAAAAAAAAAAAAATAAAAAAAAAGAAAAATAAAATAAAATAAAATAAAGTAAAACACAACAAAATAAAATAAAATAGAATAAAATAAAGTAAAATAAAAAAAAATAAAAAATAAATAAAAAAAAATAAAATGGAATAAAAGAAAAAAAAATAAAATAAAACAAAAAAAAAATGAAATGAAATAAAATAAAATAAAATCAAATAAAATAAAATAAAATAAAATAAAATAAAATAAAATAAAATAAAAAAATAAAATGAAATAAAATAAAAAAAAAAATAAAAAAAAAAAAATAAAAAAAAATAAAATAAACTAATATAAAATAAAATAGAATTAATTAAAATAAAATAAAATAAAATAAAATAAAATAAAATAAAATAAAATAAAATAAAATAAAATAAAATAAAATAAAATAAAATAAAATAAAATAAAATAAAATAAAATAAAATAAAATAAAATAAAATAAAATAAAATAAAATAAAATAAAATAAAATAAAATAAAATAAAATTAAATAAAATAAAATAAAATAAAATAAAATAAAATAAAATAAAATAAAATAAAATAAAATAAATTAAAATAAAATAAAATAAAATAAAATAGAATAAATTAAAATAAAATAAAATAAAATAAAATAAAGTAAAATAAAATAAAATCAAATAAAATAAAATAAAATAAAATAAAATAAAATAAAATAAAATAAAATAAAATAAAAAAAAAAAAAATAAAATAGAATAAATTAAAATAAAATAAAATAAAGTAAAATAGAATAAATTAAAATAAAATAAAATAAAATAAAATAAAATAGAATAAATTAAAATAAAATAAAATGAAATAAAATAGAATAAATTTAAATAAAATAAAATAAAATAAAATAAAATAAAATAAAATAAAATAAAATAAAATGAAATAAAATAGAATAAATTAAAATAAAAAAAATAAAATAGAATAAATTAAAATAAAATAAAATAAAATAAAATAAAATAAAATAAAATAAAATAAAATAAAATAAAATAAAATAAAATAAAATAAAATAAAATAAAATAAAATAAAATAAAATAAAATAAAATAAAATAAAATAAAATAAAATAAAATAAAATAAAATAAAATAAAATAAAATAAAATAGAATAAATTAAAACAAAATAAATTAAAATAAAGTAAAATAAAATAAAATAAAATAAAATAAAATAAAATAAAATAAAATAAAATAAAATAAAATAAAATAAAATAAAATAAAATAAAATAAAATAAAATAAAATAAAATAAAATAAAATAAAATAAAATAAAATAAAATAAAATAAAATAAAATAAAATAAAATAAAATAAAATAAAATAAAATAAAAAAGAATAAATTAAAATAAAATAAAATAAAATAAAATAAAGTAAAATAAAATAATATAAAATAAAACAAATTATAATAAAAAATAAAAAAAATTAAAATAAAACAAAATAAAATAAAAGAAAATAAAATAAAATAAAATAAAATAAAATAAAACACAATACAATAATATAAAATAAGGTAAATAAAAAAATAAAATAAATGAAAAAAATAAAATAAATGAAAAAAATAAAATAAATTATAATAATAAAAAAAAATAAAAAAGAAATAAAATAAAATAAAATAAAATAAAATAAAATAAAATAAAATAAAATAAAAGAAAAACTAAAATAAAATAAAATAAAACACAATAAAATAAAAAAATAAAATAAAAAAGTAAAATAAAACAAATCAAACTAAAATAAAATAAAAAGAAAAAAAAACAAAATAAAACAAAATAAAATTAAATAGAATAAAATCAAACGGAATAAATAGATAAAAATAAAAAATAATAAAATCTAAAACAAATTAAAAATAAATAAAATAATAAAAAAAATTATAAAAAAAATAAAATAACATCAAAAAAATATTTAATAATTACGATAATGGTGAAACTGATAAAAAATCACCTATTCTTTTGTCTTAAACTCGAGTTTAGCTGTTATTGCTTATTGCCACAGCATTATTAATGCTTATATAGTTATGATTTTTTTAACATTTTTAGTATTAAACTAGAATATTCCACAGTCCCGTGTAACGATGACCACAAATCAAGTACAAATACATTCCTTGTGTATTTCTATATACAAACCTAGATACATACCATACATATTCATCCACGTATAATTAGAAGTCGACATACATTCACAGCTAGCTAAGAACAAAAAAAAAAAAACATGTGCACATGTGCAGCAGCGTCATTTGTAGCCAAGCTGTCTCATACGACAAAAATCTGCATTTTAACAAAGAAAAAAAAAAAAAGATAATCGAAACACACAACAATCAGAAAATAGAAAAATCGGTGAGTGTGTGCCGTTTGATTTACTTTTGACTTTATGTGCCAAATTTATTTAGTTTGTATTTTTTTTTTTTTTCAATTTTTTTCATTTAGCTGTAAATCAGAAGGAAAAGTGGCGAGCAGTAGAGCAGCGCGACTTACTCACAGGCATGTTGACATTATGGCTGACAGGGCAAATAGCTAAAATGCACATGTTCAAATAGAGACTGCACAAGTTGTTGCTGCCAAGTTTAATTTAAACTTTTTTTTTCGTATTGTTGTTATAATAAGAGCTTTTATTTTATGTCGATGCTATTTTTGTTGCCTTCCAATTTTTCTTTAATTTGTTGTTGGCTGTTGTTTTTGCTTCTTATTTTGTGAGCTTCAACTTTGTTGTTATTGTTGTGTTTGGTGTTGTTGTTTTTGTAGTCGATTGTACTATTGTTTTTGATTTGCTGCTGCCGTTGACCGATCAAGACAGATCGCGCAGATGTTTTATGTTTACAATTAAGCAACAATGGAATAATAAACTTAACAACAACAACAGCATTGAATAATGTGTTAACTTACATTTCCTGCTTAAAATTACAATTAAATAAAAATAATGAGTACATCAAAAAATAATTCTATAATGCATCGTTTTTAATTTTAAGTTCTCAGAAAATGTTAAAAAAATAAGATTTTTGACATCTTTACTTAAAAATACATTCTTGAAAAATTTAAGATTTTGGGAAAAATTAAGTAGACATTAATAAAATATAAAATATGAAACCAGTTTTGAAAATCAAAAAAAAAAAAAAATTCTGGAAAAGCTTTTTTTTTTGCATAAAAATTAAAAAAAAATTGTAAAAAAAATCCTTAGAAAATTCAAAAAAAGTTATGAAAAATATGAAAATATGAGTCTGAAAATCAAAAAAAAAAATTCCGGAAAAGTCTTTTTCAGCATAAAAAATAAAAAAAAAAATAATTTTAAGTTCTTTTAAATAAAAAAAAATAAAAAAAATTTGTAAAAAAATTCCTTCGAAAATTCCAAAAAAAGTTATGAAAAATATGAAAAAAAAACATGAATTTATTTATCCTGTTTTTATCTATCCTAAAAAAACTCCAAATAAATTTCAAAGGCGTTTAAACATTTTATTTTATAATTTTGTAAAAATAAAAAAAGCTAAATTTTTTTAACAGGCTTGAGTTCGAAAATAAAAAAAACAGGCTTGAGTCTGAAAATCAAAAAAAAAATCCGGAAAAGCTTTTTTAGCATAAATTTAACAAAACAAAAAAAAAAACAAAATATTTAAGTTCTTTTAAAATAAAAAAAAATAAAAATAAAAATTAAAAATTTTGTAAAAAAAATCCTTAGAAAATTCCAAAAAAAAGTTATGAAAAATATACAAAAAAAAACATGAATTTATCTATCCTGTTTTTATCTAACCTAAAAATCTCCAAACAAATTTCAAAGGCTTTTAAAAATTTAATTTTCTTAATTTTGTAAAAATAATAATTTGAACAGACTTGAGTTTGAAAATAAAAAAAAAAACAAAAAAAACAAAAAAAAAAATCTTGAAAAAAATTGAAAGGCAGCATACCGGAAAAGCTTTTTGTTTTAGCATAAAAATAAGAAAAAAAAACAAATTTTTAGTTCTTTTAAAATTAAAAAAAAAAATTTTTTATAAAAAATTTTGTAGAAAGTTCCTTAGAAAATTCCAAAAAAAGTTATGAAAAATATGGTGGGGCTAATTTTTCCTGGGTTTTTTGAAAATTCATCTTAAATTAAATCTTCAGAGAGAGCTTCCGAGGTGTACAGGAGACTGGACCAAACATTAAATTTTAAATTTTCTTAAAAAAAAAATAAAGTAAAATAAAAAAGTTTGAGCATATTCATGATAGATTTTTCACACAATTTCCATCTTTGAAAAGCTACCGCTAACCTACACAGAAAAAAATGACAGTGGTAAAATCAACAATCTCGTACTGTTATCCTGAAGTTGATCAAATACTATTACATTGATCACATTTTGGTTATTTGAAAAAAGTTTTTGAAGTAACCAAGGGCGTATGCAGGAGGGGAGCAGGGCAGGGTGGTTGCCCTAACCTTACCGAATCAAACTAAATGAAAAAAAACCAAGCAAAATTATAGTTACTTAGCAAATATAAAATGGAATCTTGGTGAAGGCAATTGGTTGGGGTTAAAATGGTTAAGAATTAACCCTGATTTTGGTTGAAAAAAAAAAAAAAAAAAAATACAAAATTTGAAAAAAAAAAAAATTTCAAAAGGACACCCTTCCAAAATAAAAAAAAGATTTCTTCTGTCCCGTAAAAATAGTTAAGATTTTTTTCAGAAGTACATAAGTGCAATTGTATCCGAAAGGAATTGCTATGGTACTGATTCAAAAAATTAATAGCGATCACTCACCTAAAAAACTTGTGGTTTGTATGTGGGAGTGTGGGCTCTAGTGTAAATATCGGCTGTTACATAGAGCAACTTCTTCTAATGAGATTTCTAAATACATATTAACATGTAGGCTATTTATAAAAGTAAAACATTATGAACATACAAACAGACTTAGTGTGTGCAATGTAAAATACATACTTCTATGCCGCCTGAAAATTAGGGCAATCGATGATAGTAAATACATACATATATTTGTCCACGTTATCATAATGGACTTTTTTTTTAAATAAAAACAAATAATGAGTGCTAATGAATAGTATAAAAAAAAATAATTTAGAAATAGCCATTACTTTGTATGTATTTACGATTTCAAAAATAAAAAAAATTGTATGGACAAAATCATTTTTTAGTAAAAGATTTTTTAAAAACAGTCTAATATCTTTGTTTATATCTCTATATATAATAAATGTGTAAGAGGTCGATGTGTGTGCATTGCAAATTTTACAAAAAAATGTATAGTGTCAATCATTACTAGGCCAAAAGAATCCAAATCAACCGTTTTTAGAATTTTTGTCTTTCTGTTTGTTGACGTATCACCCCGAAACGGCTAAATAGAAGTAAATGAAACTTTCAATATTGCAGCAGTAGACGTCTCACTTGAAATTTAAGGTATCCCTTATTTCGATAACTCTACCGGTTTCAGAGTTATCGGCCAATATGTGGACCAGGGGTGACCAAAAATGTGAAAGTACAATATGGCTATCAAACGAAAGGTGCTAACGTGTGATGCCATAAGCGATGTGATTAACATAAATATCTCGAATGGTTTCGGAGATATCTCTTATCCCGTCGCTCACTAGTAACCACGGAGACGCACATCGTATGTTGTTGCCTCTTTGCATGCAAGTGAGCGACTGTGCATAACAAATGAGATGCATTGATTGGTCAGTGTGATCATAGCGCTCTCACAAGCACAGCAATAATTTCATTGTTCGAGAGCCTAAGCAAAGAGCGTAATAATCTGTGTGTATCTGGTTCTCAGCTTTTCAGACAATTGCGCCACTAGCTGCCGAGGCTTGCTTTAAAGGGTAAACACATACACATATATTGTTGTATTAGGCACAGGTGTAATATTGATATCTCACTTTTCATAAAAAAAAAAAAAAAAACTAAAACTATGACCGATTCGGGGGACGTAGGTGAAGTCAACAGTGAACGACCTCCAATACAATTGGTTGGTTCATACATAAATTGTTATTATTGTTGGTGCTGTTGTTTGTTCATTAGCTAGTGCTACTTAATGAACCGACTGAGTGACTAGATGACTGGCCTCTTGCTGTGTGCTAAGGCCACTGTATACCGTTGTCAGCTGTGTAAATTGTATTCGTAATTGTTACAGTAATAAAAATAATGAAAAATAATAAATTTAGCACGTCTGTATGTATGTGTGTGTATGCACACATGTACATAAGAAAGCAACAAAAACAAGTGAGCAAAAAACTATAAAAAATGTGTTAAAATAGTTGCCGTAAACAAAAGCACAAATGAGCACGCTTTTATTATAAGAAAAAAAAACATTAAAAAATCACAAAAAAAAAAAAATACATCAACTTGCTGGTTATCAGCGTTTGTAATGCTAATATTTGTAACAATAAAGCTTTTAGTGCATATCTATATATTTACATACTTGCACACGCTTATGGGTCATTCCATGCCAAATCGACAAATTTTTTACCTGACACCCTTCGGTTTCGCTAAAAATTTGCTATCTTTTTCTTCTAGTTTGCGTAAAAAAAATATAAAAAAATTTTAAAAGCCCAGATTTATAAATTTTTTTTTTCCAAAAAAAGGCCGACGCTTTTTTTATTTTTATTTTTTTTTTAAACTCCAACTAATTCTGCAATAAGCCCCGCTAATAAAAAATTGTGCCGACAATAGCTTCTATTTTTTTTGATTGATATAAATATAGGGCTTTTAAAAATTTTTTTTTTTTTTTCAAAAACTACATTTAAAATCAAAAATTTAAAAATAAATGATCCCAAACGGTTGATTTTTGAAAAGGTTACAGCATTTTAAACGTTTTTTTTAAGTTCATAACTTTTTTTGATTTGGGAAAAAAAATTTGAAAAAATTCTCAAAAATGTCTTTCGGGGGGCAAAAAAAGTTAGAAAATTTTTAGCGAAATCGAAGGGGGTCAGGTAAAAAATTCGTCGATTTGGCATGGACTGAGGCAAATACTTTTTTTTTTTAATCATACCAGTTTATACCAGTGAGTTTTCCACCACACGCTGCCTCATCTTCTATTTTTGTGGAATTGTTGGAGATTAACTTCGTATATCTTCGTATTGAAGTTATGTCTTGTATGAGCTATGAAAAATCCGATTTGTTTCTTACTTTATTCTCCAGTTTGTTGGAGTACACGATTAAAAAATGAGCCTAAATTTTAAACCCATCTAAAGTTTAAGCGATTTTTTAAACTTTTTTTCGTAATATTTTAAGCCTTCCAAAAGTTTAAAAAGAATTTCAATTTTTTTTTGTTTCGATTTTAGATCTAAATGAAAAAGCAGTCTAAATTTTTTTTTTTTTTGGTTTGTTTAGATATATTTGAATTTTGCCTACAAAAACTTTATGTGCGGCATAGCTCAGCGGTAGAGCAGTCGGCTGCGACTCCTGAGTGCGTTTGTTCGAATTCTGCCAAGTGTAAAAATTTTTTTAATTTTATTTTATTTTTAAAACTTTTCGGTTTAAAAATAAAACTTTTTGGTTTGAAAATTAAAATTTTACGGTTTAAAATTAAAACTTTTTGGTTTGAAAATTGAAACTTTTCGGTCTAAAATTTAAACTTTTGGGTTTGAAAATTCAAATTTATTTTTGAAAGCTTATTCAAGATTGAATTCTGCCTACAACATTTATGTGTGCGATGTAGCTCAGTTGTAGAGCAAAAGGGCATGATGCGGGGAGTCTTGAGTCGAGTCCCAGCCAACGGACAAAAAATTTATTTTATCTTTAAAAAATTGTTAAAACTTTTTTTAGCCAATTTTCATGAAAACTGGTCTAGATTGAATTTGAATCCAAATTTGGTTTCGTCGTATATGTAGACCAAAAAAGTTTAAGAGTTAGGTTCAAATTTTTAACCGTGTAGCATTAATACTATTTACCTGAGATTGTACTAAAAAATCCTTTTTTCGAGTCACCCTAATGTACACACTTAAGTAGTGCGTTTGTCTCTAAAAATGCATTTATTGCAATCATAAAACAGCAACAACAATCCCATCAAAGTAATGCAATCAAATGTGTCTTGTCGCATTGCTGGCGTCGGCAAAGTAGCTACTTGACTCCATTTAGTACTTCCTTTCATTGTTGTTGCCTTTATTGATATTTACTTCTTGACATTTAACCAGTTGTTGTTGTTACTATGTACATTATTTGCCACAATTATAGTAAATAAATTTTTATTGTTTTTCTTTTGCTTCATATTGTTGGTAGTTATCTTTTTAGTAGAGCGCTATGATATAATAATGTACAGTGTTGTGCAATATAATGGTAGCAGAAATTAATTTGAACTTCACAACAAAAATCTCTACATATAATAAAATTGTAACAGGTCGATGTCTGTACATGGCAGATTATTAAGCGAGTAGAATCCAGATCAACCATTTTAAAAATTTTTGTGTGTCTGTCTGTCTGTCTGTCCGTATGTTTGTGGCCGTATCACTCTGAAAGTAATGAATGGAATTGAATGCAACTTTTTTCGTTGGATTGCTCGATGCTTAGCTTAAAATTTAAGATATTACTTTTTTCGATATCTCAACCGGTTTTGGAGTTATCGCCCAAAATGTGGACCATGTCTGTCTGTATGTTTGTGGTCGTAACACTCTAAAAGTACTGAATGGAATTGAATCTTTGGATTGCTAGACGCTCAACTAAAAGTTTAAGATATTATTTTTTGCGATATCTCAACGGCTTTTGAGGTTATCGCCCAATATGTGGACCAGGGGTGAACAAAAATGTCTTAGTTCAATATGGGTATCAAACGAAAGGTGTAAATGAGTGCTATAATATGCGATGTGATTCATTCAAATATCTGAAATGGTTTTGGAGATATCTTGAAATTTCGATAGCTCGACCGGTTTCGGAGGTATCGACGAATATTTCCACAAAAATGTGTTAGTACATTATGGTACCCTTAAGTGCTGAACTCCAGTCTTTTTGTTGGATTTTATTCTGTGCTAACGCAGCTGCAAAAAAAAACAGAGTTTATACGCATACGAAGTCGCGGGCAACAGCTAGTATAAAAATAAAATAATAATAGCTTTTTTTTTAATTCCCAAAAAAATTGTAAAATGAATTATATTTCTTTACAAAAAAATTAAAAATTAAAAATAAAAAAAAATAAAAAGACTATTATATTCTGATATTTAATTCCTTTATTCAATTTAAATTTATTTTATTTATTATTATTTTGCTTTTATTTTTCATTTCATTTTTTTTTTTAATTTTATTTAATTCTTTTATTTAATTTAAATTTATTTAATTTATTATTATTTTACTATTATTTTTTATTTCATTTTTCTCATTTTATTTTTTTTATTTTACTTTTTGAATTTTATTTTATTTCATTTTATTTTTTATTTTATTTTGTTTTAGGTATTTTATTTTAATTTTTTTTTATTTTATTTCATTTTATTTTTTGCTTCATTTCATTTTATTTTTTTTTTGTTTGGTTTTATTTAATTCAATTTTTTTTATTTCTTTTCATTTTTTCTGTTATCTTTTATTTAATTCAATTTTTTATTTTATTTTGTTTTATTTTATTTATTATTTTTCATTTTTAGTTTTATTTTATTTCTTATTATTTTATTTTAGTTGTTTATTTTTAATTTTTTTTTTATTTTGCTTCATTTTATTTTATTTTTATAATCTAATTTTTTTTTTTTTTTTTTAATTTTTTTTTTTTTATTATTAGTGCGCTTGGCGAAGCCTCACACAACCACTGCTAACAAGTTTACACTTAAATTAATTCTTTTTACATTAATATGATTTCTCTTTCTTTTTTGCCTCAATTAATTACAGCGATATGCTAAAAGCAACCACTTGTTATTTGCTGATAAATCATTCGATACGCTTAACCACAAGTCATAACTCAATTCAAGAATTAAGTATTACAACAATATTAAGCGGTTGAGCTCAAGATCAGCTACATCATTAAGTGGTATCGAATTTACATGCATTTCAATATGCAAGTGTGTGTAGGCGTATGATTTTACTTTGTGTTTTTTTTTTAGGGTTAAGTAACTTGATTTTAATATACAGCGGTGTTCAAAAAATGGCAGCGCTGCTGCCATATTTTATGTTTAGCTTGTATGACGATTATTTGAACTTTTATTCTATTTATGAATGCATCTGTTTACATACAAATTAATATATATATTTTTTTTTCAATCATATAAGAGGTCTAGTCAAATAAAGGGTGCACGTGTAAATAATGAATTTGTTTTTCTTCTTGTTTTTTTTTTTTTTTTTTTTTTTTGTTTTTTTTTTTCATTGAGATTCTGCGCTGCCTCATTTGGAATGCAAATCACTTTTGCTGTTTTTTTTTAATTGTTAATCTCATTGTTGCAATATTAGATTACTTTATATGTATAAACACAGAATAATACATACATTAGGGTGGTTCAAAAAACTAAGAAAACTAAAAATTTTCTTAGAGACCTAGGGGGCCTCCAACTTTTTTTACATCTAGCAAAAGAACAATCTTTGCTAAATTTCGCCAGTGTGGAACATATGGAATGATGGCGCTCAACGAGGTTTAACTTTCATAAATTTCTATGAAAGAGTAAATTTTAGAAATTTTTTAATTGTATTTTTTTAATGATTCAGATTTAAAAAAATGTGTGTTTCTTCAATACATTTGATATTTAACATGTTCAGATTACTGAAATTTAAAATAATTATAAATTCTCAAATATTAGCAATTTTCTGGTATTTAAAAACTTTTTTTTATTTCAGGTGTAACAGATACTTCAATCAAAATAGGTGCTCGTAAAATGATTCCCTATTTCCAATATCCAAATAAATTACGGTTTTTGCCTCCTTCGTATTTTTGTTTTGGAAACTATAGAAAAAATCCCGTATTAATTTTTTATAACAGCATTGAGCGCCGCCTTACAAATAATCTACGACCTTAAAATTTTGGCTACTCCCTTTTTTTATCAAATAAAAAATAATCCCTTGGCCTCTACATTCAACTTGAGTTTTTCCCATACGATTCTGAACCA
Organism: Campiglossa producta; assembly: GCA_964058755.1. Lineage (NCBI taxonomy): Eukaryota > Metazoa > Arthropoda > Insecta > Diptera > Tephritidae > Campiglossa > Campiglossa producta. Next base: position 100,355,921 of record CAXKVI010000004.1, read on the forward strand.
CCCTAACATACATACATACATATTAATGCATGGATGCTGTCCTTATAACAATGGCAGTTGTTATTTGTTTGCAAATTTTTTTATATCAGAGACGTGATAAATAATAGTTTATTCATTATCATAAGTATGGTTGCCACTGTGTTGCATTTGACCCAAAAATGAACCGTTTTATTTTAGTTAAGTCCGCTCTTTTTGCTTTGCTCTTTCCTAACGATCCGAAAAGTTTTATGTTTGATTTTTTCTCTCTGATTTTAAGGATCTTGTTAAAGCAAAGAATATTTCGAGAGTTATGGATGATTGTCAAGATGCGTTACAGTCTCTTCAAAGACATTTTTATGTTTCAAAAATAGTTCATTTCGGAATTTCTTTGAATAACATCCAGTTACAATATTTTGTTCAAAAACGCCATACCTCAATAAAAATTCAATACATTTTCAGTGAGATAGAGCGTTTTTGAGCAATTTAAAAACGAAATTGAAAAAAAAAAATTGTGAGTTAAGCCGTTTCTGAGAGAAATTGTGCCGGTTTTGCTAGTCACATACATATATAAATTTAATCCCTCCTTTGTATATAGAAAAAAGAGAGCGAAATAAATCGATCAGTTAGTTCATTTAAAATTTTGTACCTTATCATGATGATTTTTGGTCCAAAGAAAAATGTTAGGTGGCAACCTGGATTTGTAGTACATACATACGTATGTAGGGATGAAAGTATGCAAATGAGAATGCAGTTAGCAGGGGAATATATTATTTTGTGATCTTTCGCCGTAACGAGCTTTCACTAAAGAACTATTCATTTTTTTTTATAATTTATTTTCTCTACTTCCTGTGGAACAGCGTTAAAATATTTTATTTTATAGAAAATTCGATTTCAGCGATTATGCGAGGCTTCAAGAGGGATCTTTAGCAAACCTTAAATAAAAAGTCATTCAATGGCATGTAATAGTTATTTAGTGATGCACTTACAAACGTTCTTACATACACGCAGAAAGGGAGACATTATAAGAATTGACGCTTTGTTACTTTGGGGATTGGGACTGCTATTATAAATTTTCACGTGCTATGCAGTAAGGAATATTTATTGCCCCTTCCAATTTCAATAGAGTTAAAGTTATGTGTTAAAAATATTTGGTTTCAACTTTTATTGACATCAGTGTATACATCATGAATAAATATTTCCTTGCGCTAAGATGTATCCTAAGCTTTTAGTTTGACATCTGGCTATGAATCGATGAAAGTTACATTCAAGTCTATGCAGCGGGTTTTGAGTGATGCCCCAACAAACAGAGACACGGAAACTTCAGACTTCAGAATAAATAATTTTCTACTCACCATTATGGCCAAATAATAGCGATAATCATATGGCAATGGACCATCGCCATCCATAATAAAATTTTGTGTACGCATGAAATGATCGAGAAAACGCGGATGATAAGTTATCACTTGAGTGACTTGATCCAGCTCCAGATCTTCCATATTATAACTTTGAATGGAGCACTGTAATGAAAAAGAAAAATAAATTTATTAAAATCGTGTGTATGTTGTATAAATAGCTTACGAAGATCAAAAAATAATAAATGTAAAGTAGTACACAGAGAAAAATGAGCTGGGAATGGATGGAAGAATTGACCGTGATTTTGGTTGAACCAACAGATATTCTGGTTGATATGACTATATTTTGGTTGATATGACCAAATCACTGTCAATTATTATCCATCACAAGCTCAATTTTCTTTCAGTGTAGATGTAACACTTTTTTCAGGTTCGAGCAGAAGCTGTAGTGTGACTACTTCAGTTTATTACAAAGCAGTAAAAACTAACTAAAAATTTACATAAAATCTTGGATTCTCTTACTTAACGACTTTAAATTGAAATTATTAAAAACCAAAAAAAAAACTTATTGTATATATATACATATCTACACATAGACATACCCGTAGGTAAACGCTAGTAGTTGTGGGAAAATTATTAATTTTGTATGGGTACTGTCAGGCAGGTATCAGTACTATATTTTTTTGCAATATTTATTTAGTTTATTTTTTTCCTCCAATATTTTCGAGGTGACCAGGTACACTTATGATAAAATTATGTTGTCTCACTTTTCTTTGAAGCGTAAACAAAATAATAAAACATTTTTTTTTTTCTTAATATAATTTATTAACTGCTTGAAGTGTCAGCGATCACAAATGTACTAATAGTAATTAATTTGCAAACACAACGCTGTGTTTATCTGAGTTTGGAAAAGAGGTAGCTATCGTTATTAGAAAAGGTTAGGGTGGTTAATTTTTTATTTTTTTTGTTTTTTTTTGTTTTTTTTGAAGATATCGTCACTTGCTTGCCAGAAGCATTTTTGGAAATCGTATTTGAAAGTTAGTTGCTCTTGCAAAAAGTGAAATTTTTGTTTTTGACAGAAATATGTTTTGGCAAGTTTTATTCTTCTTTCCACTGATATACTTTTGACTAAAATATTCCTTAAATTCCTCAAGATATGGCAAGTTCATCTTTTAAAATTACACATTCACGTTTTTGGCGCAATACAAATTTTTAAAAATTGAATTTCAAAATTTTTTAAACTTTCATTTTGCCAGAAACACGAATGTGTAGTAAAATTGTTACGTATACTCCATGGTGTCTGTTTACGAGTGCAACACATTCATGCTTCTGGCAAAACGCAAATTTAAAAAAATTTCCGAAATAAATTTTAAAAAATTTTCGTTGCGCTAGAAGCATGAATCCTCACATTTATGTTTTTGGCGCAGCGAAAATGTTTAGAAATTGAATTTTTAAAATTTTCGTTGTGCCAGAAACACGAATGTGTAATGAAATTGTTACGTATACGCCATGGTGTCTGTTTGTGAGTGCAACAAATTCATGCTTCTGGCAAAACGCAAATTTTAAAAAATTTCCGAAATAAATTTTTAAAAATTTTCGTTGCGCCAGAAACATGAATCTGTAGCACATTCATGTTTTTGGCGCAACAAAAACGTTTAAAAACTGAATTTCTAAATTTTTAAAATTTCGTTGTTTTTCTACTTTTTCCTTTCTTTTTTTTTAGAATATTTTAATTTAGTTTGATAGCGATATTTATCGATTTCCCGATTTTCACAATTCTCTACACATTTTATCGATTTAAACAGTTTTAGTTAACTTTAGTGGGTTAGACAATATCTTATCCCTCAAAATATTTTCAAAGCAATTTGTTTAAAGAGCAGCAACAATTTGAGCTTGAAAAGTTCTCATCAAATTTTCAACAGCCCTAATGTGCATTTTAACTATGTACATGTGTGTGACTGCGCGAGCTTGATCAAAACATTACCCAGCAGTGTCTCACGACTAGTATGAGTTCCGGATCAACTAGTTTGACAACTGCATTTTCTTAAAGTAAGCCCTACCGTATTTGAGATAAAGATGTCCCAGGAGGTAACAACTGTCAGCTTTCGGTTAGAAATAGATCAGTCTCAAAATAGTTAAAAAAGTGCTTACTTTTATCATGATAATAAAAATAACACTGTACAACAAAATTGAAGTTTTTGAAAATATGCCCGAGTCTCTCGGCGTCTGCTGAAGCTTTTGGGTGTGCTGAATCCGAATGCTCCATAGTCCAAAAAATTCGTGTATAGTAAGTTATTAAGAAAAAAAATGTAAATAATAAAAAACTTGTTTTAGTACTACCGATTTCCGAAAAAACAACCCTTTCAGAGAAAACCTAGGGTGACTTGAAAAATCTGACTTCGGATTGGGATTCAGCACACACAAAAACTATCTGGGATTTTTTTTTGTTGTACAGTGTAATTTAAATGTATCGATAACGTCTCGACTCACTTAGGGCAGATAATGGGATCGATCCCTACTTCTAGAAAAAAAAAAAATTAAAAGTATTGCTCTCTGAATAATGTAGTGCTCTCTAAAACATGGAATATTTGTCTTTTACTAAAAAAAATTGTTCTTTTTGGAGTGGTCCCATGTCAGACACAAAATTCCAGTATATAGTGGGACTAGTTTTTCATACAAAAATGCATCACAAATATGTCGAAAGAATACTAATAAAAAACAACATATCTAAAATTCGTATCGCTAACAAACACACACGTGTGTGGGTAAGTGCATGTTTTCATTTAATTTATTTTAATAAATTCCACTTTTGAACTTCTCTCCCTCACTATTTAAGTAGCGCTTTTTGTTTACATTTTTTCAGTGTTTTTTTTTTTTTTTTTGCATTTTACGACTCTGCCTTGTTATTGTTTACTTTACACAGCAGATAGTATTAATTGTAAATTTGCATAACCAGTTTGATGAAATTATAGAAATTAGAAAGTTTTATTGATAGTGCAATTTAACGTTAATATCATAAAAATCAACCTTTAAATTCAAAAAAAAATTTATAGAAATCGAAAAAGTATTTAGGTTCGATAAAAATTATTATAATAAAATATAAATTGTAATTTTACACACTCTGTTAAATAAGCTAATAATCGATTATAAACCGAAAAGAATCGATTACAAATCCGATAAAATCGACACAAAATAGCTACTAGAAAAAAATCGATAAAAAACGTAAAAAGGGTATAAAATGCATTAAAAAATAAATCACAAAACGATTGCTAACGAAGAAACTAAAAAGTTTACTTACAACGATAAATATCATAATAATCGAACAACAACCAATACTAGCTTTGATAAAAACTCAGCAAAATCGAAAAAAAATATTTTGGTATCGAAAAATATTACAAGAAAAAAATATATATGTATGCTTATAAATCCATAGAGTATATTAAATAAGATAATAATCGCTTATAAACCGAAAACAATCGATTAAAAACTGATTAAAATCGATACAAAATAGCTATAGGCGAAAAGTTAACAATATGGAAATTATTTATAACGATTTATAAAATCTTTAAAAGTCTATAGAATGTGGGTTAGGTTAGGTTGGGTTCGAGTGGCAGCCGCAGAGGACAGTTTTAAAAGGCGCGTTGTGATACCAGCAATACTAGAAAAGCCAGTCCCGGGAATCGGCCATATGGAAAATTCTTGTGTTGTCAGGATTCGACACTGTCACTCCTCCTCGAACCATTTTGATGACTTGGTAAGGGCTAACAAGTCTTTTATGTCCAGCTCTGCGACCTGGCATAAGCTATCCAGGAAAGGAAAGGAACTCCATAAAAGCGTATTCTCCCGCCGCTTAAAGCCGTGCAGTTACAGATGAGGTGCTCCCTGTGTCCCGGGACCTATGTGAGGTTCACGCGGTTCTGTTGGGTCATCTCTTGCAGAGATCGACGACAGCTGATCAGTCAGTTCAGAGTTGCACAAGTAAGAGCCAAGGGATTTGATGGTCGCTTGGCTGTCGCTGAAGATAACAATATCCTGCGCGCTAGTGCGTTTACCTATCCAAGTCACGGCGTCCATGATTGCTGAAAATTCAGCCTGGTAATGCTGCAATGATCAAGTAGTGTGAAGGACAGCTCAAGGTACAGATCCTTCGAATAAACCCCTACTCTAACTATGCCGTCTAACTTCCAGCCGTCGTTGTATATGGGTTAAATACGATAAAAATCGATCTTACGCCGGTTGAAAATCGATCAAAAGAATCTTCATACATTAAATTAAAAACTCGACTGAAAATTATAAATGCGATAGTCAAATAGCACAGTGCGACAAAAAAAATGGAATACTCTTTTGAAGCGACCTAGTAGAGATTTTTTGGCCATAAAACCAGATTTTGGGGGTATTCAAACTTTTTAAAGGGCGTTTCGTGTATAACTCGACCAGATGAACAAAATGGCTCTTGCACTGTGTAATTATTATTATATTTATAATAATAATCGATCGCAAACCAACACTGTACAACAAAATTGAACTTTTTGAAAACCTCACCGGGTTTCTTAACGGTTTCCGAAAGTTTCGGAAGGAGGTCAAGAAAACATAATTTAATTTAGGTTTTCATATTCGGCGGCATACAAATATTTCAGAGAGCAAAAAATTTGGTTTAAGATAGTAAGTCATTAAGACAAAATTTTTAAAAATTAAAAAGAAAAAAAATTTCTGGAGGCAAAACCTAGGGTGACCCGAAAAATTTGACTTCAGATGCTGATTCAGCACACCCAAAAGCTTTAGAAACCAATGAGAAACCCTATGGGATTTTTTGGCTGTGGAACAGTGTAATTTAAAAAAATTTTAAAAAGGAGTTTAAAAAATTAAAATTTTATTTAAATTTTCTTAATTTCTTTATTATTTTTTGTTTCGCTTTATTTTATAGCACATTAATTTAATTTAGTTTTTGCCTATTTAATATTCATTACGGGCTTAGTTGGCGCCAATGCAAATGAACTGTCGTTGACAGGTAAATACTTCCATTTTGTTAATAGCATTTGGCTGGCAGCTTAAAAAAAAAACAGTTTTAGGATGATAAATTGAAAAATGCTAATGTTTTCATAATATTTATTAAGTTTTATATTTGCCAAAATCAAAGCCGATGACAGGGCGTATGAGTAACTTTTAAATGCGGAGCAAATAATGAGGTTT
>CAXKVI010000004.1:100367441-100422441 GCA_964058755.1 Campiglossa producta
GGAAAAGTTCCAAAATTTTGTGAAAATGGCCAAACTTTGAAAAGCTTTTGTAAAAATCCCTACTTTTTTGTAAAAATTGCCAATTTTTAAATACTGCAAATTTTGTAGAAATAACTAAATTTTGTATAAATATGTGCGTATGTATTTAGTTTACTTACTTCACTTCCTAGCCCCGGACAATCGCTGTTGATGTCAAAAACAGTCATAGATAACACAATTCCAGAAAAGGTTAAACAACTGGTTGGCAAATTATTGAAATTTGTTTATTTATTATCTGCCTATAAACTGGCACTAATAAACTTTAATTTGGTTTTGATGTTTTTTTTTTATTTAAATTTTTTTTATTTTTATTTTTTTTTATTGTAACTATATTTGGAGATTTTTTATGATAGTCAAACGGGTTTGAATATTTTATTTGTCACACGCACACACAAGTCACACTTTATTACCCATTCATTTTTGGGTTTAATGCTATAAATTTTTTTTTTTTTTTTTGATGACAAAAAACTTTTATTTTCTATTTGTCATTCGAACTAAAATTAAATTAATGAATATAAAATTAGGCCTATTAATTTGTATTTTCCTTGAAAATTGCGTTTAATATTGTGTCTAAGTATGTAGGTATGAACATAAGTATGTGAGGCTCGTGCAAAGAAGAAAATATTTTTTTTACAAAATATTCAGATTGAAAAAAGGTTTCACTTCTATCAAGTTTTATTTAACATTAGTACAATTTGAGTAAAGAAAGTTTCACTTCTTCTAAGTTTTATATAACAGATATGTTTTAAATAAGAATGAACCTACATATGGGTCATTCCATGCCAAATCGACACATTTTTTACGTGACCCCCTTCGATTTCGCTAAAAATTTGCCATCTTTTTCTATCCCCCGAAAGACATTTTTCAGAATTTTTTCAAACTTTTTTCCCCAAATCAAAAAAAGTTATCTTTTATCTTTTATCTTTTTTTTTTAAATGCTGTAACTTTTTCCAAAATCGACCGTTTGGGATAATTTTTTTTTTAATTTTTGTTTTTAAATTTAGTTTTCGAAAAAAAAAATAAACAAATTTTTAAAACCCAGTCCGACCCTTTTTTTTATTTTTTTAAAAAACTCCAACTAATTCTGCAATAAGCCTCGCTAATAAAAAGTTATTGCTATTATTGTCGCACTTTTTAAATAGAAATTAGGTCAAATAATTATATGTTAATCTATTGGAACAAAACCGGACGCACGGACTGATTGTGTGTTGGAAAGTTAAGGAATTTTAATGCGTTGGCTTTTTGTTTGAGACATTTTTTATAGATAAACATATGTATTTATGGGTCATTCCATGCCAAATCGACAAATTTTTTACCAGACCCCCTTCGATTTCGCTAAAAATTTGCCATCTTTTTCTATCCCCCGAAAGACATTTTTCAGAATTTTTTCAAACTTTTTTCCCCAAATCAAAAAAAGTTATGAACTTAAAAAAAAACGTGTTTTTTAATGCTGTAACTTTTTCCAAAATCGACCGTTGGGATCATTTTTTTTAAATTTTTGTTTTTAAATTTAGTTTTCGGAAAAAAACTAAAAAAAATTTTTAAAAGCCCAGATAAAATTTTTTTTTTTTTCGGATAAAAAAAGTCCGACCTTTTTTTTTGGTTTTTAAACCGCTTCTATTTTTTTGTTTTGATTTAAAAATTTTTGTTTTAAACTTGGCTTATTTATATCACAAGATAATCTCTTCTATTTTTATTGATTGAAAAAAAAAAAAAAAATTTTCAACTAAAGCTCATTTTATATAACTTTTTAATGAAATTTTTTTTCAATAAAAAAAAATAGAAGCGATTGTCTTAGCGGGGCTTATTGCAGAATTGGTTGGAGTTTAAAAAAAAGTAAAATAAAAGAAGGGTCTGACTTTTTTTTCGAAAAAAAAATGTATATATCTGGGCTTTTAAAATTTTTTTTTCCGAAAACTACATTTAAAAACAAAAATTAAAAAAAAAATGATCCGAAACGGTTGATTTTTGAAAAAGTTACAGCCTTAAAAAAAAAAACTTTTTTTTAAAAGTTCATAACTTTTTTTGATTTGGGGAAACAATTCTGAAAAATGTCTTTCGGGGGCTAGAAAAGGAAAGCAAATTTTTAGCGAAATCGAAGGGGGTCAGGTAAAAAATTTGTCGATTTGGCATGGAATGACCCATATGTAAAAAAAAAAAAAAAAAAAAAAAAAAAGCCCAAAAAATACATATTTTTGTTTGCTAGAGAACTTAATTAAAGTTTAATAACTTTTTACTCCAGGGAGGTATTCAGTTCACCCTTTATACAGTGATGGCCGAAAAATAAGGCTCATATTTTCTTGATAAACCATTTCTCGTGAAATTCTTACAGAATGGTGTACCTTAATAAGGATATCAAAGAAAACTTTCATTCGTGATCTTCATTATTCTAACATCAGCCAAAAAACGATTTGAAGAATTTTTTTCGATTCTTCTACTAAAAAAACTGCTGATCAAAACTTAATGTAATATTCAGTGGACTACATATTTCTAGAGACCTAACGTAAACTTTCTATAGAAACATCATGTTTACTAAAGCAGCTGAAGTGGGCATCGAATAAATGGTTCGACTAATCAATACTATATGCTACTACAACAAAAACTTCAACAACTGTAAACAACTACTTAGTTTTAGCAAATCTAGTCACAAAAAAAGCAAACGCCTAATTTATACAAATTTTTTCAAGTGATGCAAAAATTTGAAAATTTTCCACAGACCAATCGATTGGTTTTTTTTTTATTTTTTGTGCATAAAAATCCGTTGTTTACGTACATATTTGTATTTATAGTGTGTATGTGTGTATATAACATTGTGCACTAAGTCAAATTGTTTTGTGTTATCAAAATTTCACAGACTGAAGCAGGGAACGTAATGATTATGGATTGTTTCAAGAATGTTGAAAATAGTTTTTGAAATTGCATCAGCCTTTCGAAATTTTTTAATTTAAAAGTTAGAGTACTCGTTTTTATTTTTTTTTGTACAGGCGACCGGGCCAACTTTTATTTATATTCTGTGAAATGAACCCTATACTTTAAGTTGGACATCTAGCAATACAGTGGAAAATATTTTATTTAACTTAATGCAACGGTTTTCGAGTGATGCCCGAACAAACATACATTGAAACAGAGAAACGAAATTGTAAAAACTATTGTTTTGACTGCTGTTACTCTATTTAATAAATGAATTTTTCTTTAGTTCTCTAACCTAGAGACATCATTCGGATACAGTTTTATAATAACGAGACGCAGTTGAAGATCACCTCGTTTCAAAATATTTTTCAGAGTTTCTTTGAAAAACCCCCAGCTCCAATTTTTTTCTAATAAAGGTCTTTTTAAAAATGTGTCCCAAGAACTCAAAAACACCTTAACTGAGCGAAAATTCAATACATTATCAGCTGAGATAGTGCATTTTTGAAAGGAATTCTCAGAAAGGGCCTTATTGCAAAAAAAATTGATATAGGACACTTTTTAATCAAATTCTGAAATAGGACGTTATTGAAAAATATTTTGAAATATAGTCATATTCCACTGAGCCGCCAAGTTAATCTAGATCTATTCCGATATTTTTTTTTTTTTTAATTTCTATAGCCTTCTAAGGAATTTTTTCTTCCGCTTTTTTGTTGAAATTCGTAGAAGCTATTTTCCTCTACTTAGGCGTATGACGTTGAACTAATGTTAGCAACAGGCCGATTACATAAAATTGGAGCTGTACATTACATTACATTAAAATTGGATCTGTAAGCGTTGCCTACATTTAGGCTATACTACTAACAGTGTGACGTTGTACTGATATTAGCAGCAGGCCGATTACATAAAATTGGAGCTGTATAGGCCATACTGTTAACAGGTTCAGGCTGTACTGCTCTAAAGTCATAAATATGCTCATTGAGTTTTCATAAATATTATAATTGCATAAGTTGATAAAAAGTGATTTGCAATAGCTTTACCGCGGCAGTCCCCGATTGTCACACGTCCTTTTTTCTTTTTTCAGTTGCTTATCACTTTAAAATAGTGCCTAAATTTAGTACTTTTATTTTTACACTTTTAGCTGTTTCTTTTACACTCGAAGATATTTTTGATAATTTGAGCTGGATTTTAAAGATTTATTTTTTTGAGTATAAAATTGCAATTTTTATTTTTACTAAAAAAAATTTTACTTTTGCCAATATTTTCTTTTACTGGACAAAAAATAGTTTAAGTTTAGTTTTATTGTTTTTTTTTTTAATCTGAATGGGGAACTAAAATTGATAGCCCTTTTTTACTAAAAAAAATATTTAAATTATTTTTTTTCTTAACTATTTTTGACTTGTTTACTAAAAAAAATTGATTGTTAGAAAACATATAAGCCTTTGAATAATTTTTGGTCCTTGCTTTCAAATTTTTTTTATTTTATTCTTTTTTTTTTTGTAAAATTTGACAAAAAAAGTTAAAGTTTATATTTATTTTATTTCTTTTAATTTGTACATAATAAAAAAAAAATTATAATTTTTTTAATGAATATTTTTAAATTGTAGTTAAAAAAAAAAAATTTAAAAATTGTGAGTCATTAAATTGCTTCGGTCCCTGATATCAATCACACATTTTATTTTTGAGCTGAAGTTTTTTTCTTCGTTTTTGTTTTTTTTTTTTTGCGCTTTCTTCAGCTGTTTACCACTTAAAAACATTTATATTTCGAATTTTTATTTTTACTCTAAAAAAATTTATTTAAAAGAAAATAACTCTTTCAATTATTTTAGGTTCTTGATTTCAACACATTTTGTTTTTAATTTTTTTTTCTTCTCTTTTTCGAGTTGTTTACCAGTTAAAAATTATGCCTAAATTTAGTACTTCTAAGTTTTATTTTCACTATTTTTTTTTTAGTTTAAAATTTGAACAATTAATTTTTTTTTATTTTATTTCTTTCAAAATTTAAAAAAAAAAAAAAAAAAAAAAAAAAAAAAATTGTCTACTGAAATTTAGGAATAATAGTTAAAAAAAAAATTAAGGCGTTGCTTTGGTCTCTGACATAAATCACACATTTTGTTTTTTGAGCTGAAATCTTTTTTTTTTCTCTTTTTGTCAGTTGTTTACCACTTCAAAAACATGACTAAATTTAATAATTAAAATTTTTTTTGCTCTTTTGACTTCTTTTTTATTTTCGCAGATATTTTTGGTAATTTTAGATAAAAACTTATTATGTGTATTTGTTGTTGAACATTTTAATTTCTGATTTCTAGGTACATTTATTTATATTTTATGAAGAAGTTATTTTGATTCTTTTTTGTTATTTTTCAAGTATATTTATGTGTCGAAATGCCGCCTAATTCCATAAAGTATTCAATTAAGCACCTAGTCGTGTAGCACACATTTAATTAAAAAAGAAAACAAACAACAACAATAATTACATTGTGCCTGTTCACGCACGCCATGCGTAGCTGATTTGGTGGCTGATTTGGTATACCTGCGCGTAGGTACTAAGGTACATACATACACACACACTACATACTTAGACACAGGCCCGATAAAAACAAAAAAAAAAAAAAAACTAAACTAATAAATTGACAACAATTTATGAGCGATGCGATGCGTGAGTTGGCTGCATTTGAGGCACGTTGTCAAACGCGGCACACGCACCTGAACGAAACTTTTTATTTGAATTTGAGTAAAAATAATACAAAAACACACACTCACGCAATATGTAAATATTACAACGTCGCTGTATGCGCGATCTCGTCTGTTTAGCGGCTTTTTTATTTATTTATTTTTTTTTTTTTAATAATAAACAACAACTGTATGAACTTAGCAAATCAAGAGCCAACTGATGATCGGCTTTGGCAACCGTTTGAACGCACCGAAATGATTATATTTTTACTCTTCACTTTAGCGAGTTGCGATCTGAAGAGTACCTTACAGCGTGCGGTCTAAAACAAGAATGCCGAACTGAAAATTTTCGAAAACAAATGTGTGCCGAAAAAAAAATACTGCACACAATCAAGCATACAAAGATGAACACCTACGTATGTTTGTATGTATGTATGTGCATTAGGGTGATTTACAGAAACAATTTTTACCCGACTTTTACAATATTGTGAATCAGTTTTATGAAACTTGTGAGAAAGATCACGCTCTTCCACAATGACTTTAAGTTTTGTAGTTTACTTCTTAGGCAGCGATATGAAGTTTTGATTGAGAGTAAAATTTGAGAAAATGGCTGATGATGCAACGGAAATTATGCAACGGAAATAGAAATTGTAGCCGACCCTCAGGCATATGTTGCAGACTTTCTGGCGTAGGCGACACCACACAAATATGTGTGCAAGTATATGTTTTGCGCATGTAAATCTGTGCTGTGTATGGACCGCCTTAGGCCGGGCAGAATTCATGGTGTTGCCACTTATGGAGGTTTACACCTATACCATTTTTTTTGTAAATATAGCTAGATATGCCAATATGGATATCAAATGAAAGGTATTTTCGACCGTGTTCCAAATAAGATAATTTCAAGCAGGGTTGCCACCTAACCGCAATTTATTTATTTTTTCGCATATCTCGGGAACTGCTTGAGCGATTTGGATAAAATTTGGCACATAGACGATTTGATTTATTCTAACATTATATACATGGGTGTTGCCACTTAGGGCGATTTACAGGGTTGCCACCTAACCCAATTTTTTTTTTAAATAAAGAGCTAGATGTGCCAATATGGATATCAAATGAAAGGTATTTTCGACCGTATTCCAGAAAAGATAATTTCAAGCAGGGTTGCCACTTAGGGTTGCCATCTAACCGCAATTTATTTATTTTTTTTCGTTTATCTCGCGAACTGCTTGCCCGCTTTGGAAAAAATTTGCCACATAAACAATTTGATTCATTCTAAGATTATATACACGGGTGTTGCCACCTAACCCAAATTTTTTTCAAATAAAGTGCTAGATATGTCAATATGGGTATTAAAAGAAAGGTATTTACGACCGTATTCCAAATAAGTTAATTTCACGCAGGGTTGCCACTTAGAGTTGCCACCTAACCGCAATTTACAACCCCTTTTACAACTCTCTTTCCTATCTTTCTTCGCCTTCAGACTGTCTCCCTCCTTTTTTCTCTTCATGCCCCTCTTTCCTTCTACCACGCCCCTCTTCCTTCAAATCCCATTCGTATTGGGCCTTGTTAATTAAGGCATAATTCTACGCACGTACCAAATTTGAAGGAAAACGCACTATGTATAAAATATTTTCGATTCGTTCGTTTCCCTGGTCCACTTCCCGGAAGTAGGCTATTTTGAATCTAAACCATTCCATATTTCGTTATTTCTGAATTTAAGAAGTTAACTTCTTTCACGTGTTTTTTTTCATATATCTCACACTAGTCGACAAGTGAGCGTGGTCAAAATACAGGTTTTTAATTTTATGAGCAACATTTACCTGACTATTTTCTTTGAGAACCAAAAAAAAACAATGTTTGCTTAACCCTAATGTACATACGTACGTACGAACAATCGGAATCGAACCAAATGTGTGCGACTTTTAAATAATGAAAGGGCTTCAGCGACGAATTTTGTTTTCTTTCGTCACTCGGTCACAATCATCGGCTATTGTATATATTTATGCGCGAGCATTTTCTAAGGAGAACCCAAAATACAGTTGCGGGTAGCAATAATAAGGACATTCCATATGAATTTTTCTACAAGTCCAATTTGTATAAATATTTTAAGATATTGATCAACTAACAGTTTGATAAAGATTCAGTATAGGAGAGTGAAGAGTGGTTAATTTAGTCGCCCAAACGAAGCTGCGACTAACTTTGCGAATGGGATTTCACTCCTCATGTGCGTAAAACAACGTGACTGTCACCACTCACGCCGTAGCTACGTGTCAGCAATGTCGCATTGTGGTAGACGTGACTGGCAGGTAACTGGGTACTAGCGTTGCCATGGCGCCAGTAAACGAGATTTAAAAACCCCTAAATATATACCAAAAACCAAGCTCGAGAACTATGGGCTTTACAAAAAAATTTCATTGTCGATAGGGAACTTCGTGACAAAGAAACGGTAAAAGAAAACACCATACGTGGCATATATTTTCATGTAATTTCTAGAGCTGATTTCACAATAGCGATATCTCAGAGCTGGTTACTCTAAGCGAAAAAAATGCTACGACCTTACTTTATTTATTGATGCTTCGGTCAGTTCCTTTTTAGCGACAACTGATGCCAATTGGAAACACCAAGTCAGTTCAAGTCATCCTTCACTTGTTGTTTCCATCTCAGTCGAGGTCTACCCTTCCTCTGCTGCCAAATGCGGGTGTAGATAGGAAAACCTTCTGTACTGGAGCCTCCTTGCATAAGATGACCCAGCCAGCGGAGCCTTTTGGCTTTAATTTGCTGCACCATGGTCAGGTCTGCGTAAAGATCGTATAGCTCAACACTCCCCGAAGGTTTTGGGGAGTGATACCGAAATAGATATTCCTTAGCCGGATATGAACCCGGTATGCTGCGGTCATCCCTTGCGGTACTGCCCGACTGTCTTGGTAGCGATTTGGTATGACTAGTGGAACCTTCTAAGTCATGTCATCCCTCCATCCATAAGGAAGGAAAAGATGGGTATTGAGAGGCATCATATCCGTAGATCAACCATCCAGTTAGCACGTCATTACCTATGTGCATATTATTTGCCTCTTACGACCGGTATGCCTATATCGGGCATATTCTAAACCCCTAACCCGCAGGGGTATCGTACGAAAAGTTTCTCGTACAGCTCATCGTTAAATTTCCTTCGATACTCGGCGTTGGCATCACGGTAAGTACCATAAATCTTCCGGAGAACTTTTCTCTCAAATACTTTAAGGGCTATTTCATCTTCTCTTGATGCTTCCATGATTCCGAGCCGTACATCAGGACTGGTATGATGAGAGACTTATAGAGCGTGATCTTTGTTTGTCGAGAGAGGACTTTACTTCTCAATTGCCTACTAAGTCCAAGTGATTCTCCGTTGGATTTCTAAACTGATATTATTTTCGATGTTAATGCTGGTTCCCAAATAGGCGAAGTCCCTAACAGTTTAAAAATTGTAACTATCACCGGTGACATGGCTGCCAAGGCGCAGATGCGCTGATTCTTTCTTTGAGGACAGTCTTGTCCTCGTTTATCGCAGGACAGACTTTTTTCGCTTCTTTGCCCAGTCCAGAGAAGGCAGCGCTTACGGCGCGGTTTTTAAGGCCAACGATATCAATATCATCGGCATACACCAACAATTGCTTACTTACTTAAAATAGCCTTTAACCGCCTAGGAGATTTTGACCATCCAATGTTGGATCTCATTGGAATTTTTTTTTATGTGGTGCGTCCCAAACTCACGGAGAGTTGGATTTATATAGCGAGCCGCTTGATGCAAGACAGGGGCCTGCTTGCAGCTGCACCTAATGATGACAGACGCTGCGTTTGAAATCCCCTGACAAGCCCTTAAACAGATTATGTCGGAGTGTCCTTGTCCGGTTGACGCCTTCTCACATCAGTTCACCACCGAACGGATGTTCAGTGGATATCCAGAGGATATGACGCGGACGTAGTGAGAAACTTTCCCCACTTGCGTGGACTTCTACACACGATCCCATCCACCAACAATTGTACGCTCTGGTAAAAGATTGTGCCATTGCGGTTAAGCTCTGCTGCCCGAATTATCTTCTCCAGCATCAGGTTGAAGAAAACGCACGAAAGGGAGTCTCCCTGTCTGAAGCCTCGCTTGGTTTCAAATGGCACAAAGAGGTCCTTCCCGATTCTGACGCAGCTATTGATATTGATCAACTTCATTTGGCAAAGCCGTATAAGCTTTGAAGGGAAGTCTACAACTTGGTCTCAAAATTGTTTGCTTTTGCGTTTTTTTGTAAATATCAATCTAAAAACTCAATACCTTTGCAAGCCGTAGAGCTCTCTTTTAAGTCAAAATTTTATATATAGTATTTTTCACTGTCCCCATTTTTTTCGCCAAAACTGTATAACCATACACATACATATGTAAATTTTTATTATTTTGTTATCTATTTCGTATTTGTTGTTGCACTTGTTTTTTATTTTTTTTTTCTTGCTTTTTTTTGTGTTTTTTAATTTGTTTTTATTCTTTTTATAGCTGAATAACTAAATATGACCTACCCGCACAAATTTTGCTTTTCATGGCTTCGAATTTTCGGTTGTCTTGTTGTTTGTGAATTTTTGGTTTGTTGTTCTTTAGGTTTTGGTTTTTGTTTTTTATTTATTTTTATTTTTATTTTTTGTTTTGTTTTTGTGTTTCGTGAACAACAAACGGCTTGTTTAACAAGTCTTAAAGACTTGATACATTTGCTTTCCGTATTTATTTGCAGTGTATGTATGTATGTATTTAAGTACATGTGCTTATATGAATCTATTCTGATAAAGTTTAAGACCAAGTTGAAGAATTGATGGGCTACGCCCAAGGAATCAACAAAAGTGAAAATGAATAGAATATACGTACATTAGAGCGTATCACCAAAAAAAAGTCGGCCCTCATATGAAGTGGTTTGAAAATGTCGCCTAGATGTCGCCCAATTACATTTTTCTTCACATCTTTTGTATTTTTTGTCGGATTTTAAAGTGTGACACATCAATTTTTTTGTCTCAAAGAGGCGGGTTTTCTCAAGAAAGTTCATTGAGCCCATGCGTTTCGTTCTGGTACTTACCCACCATATCTCAGTTTCCACCACCCTAATCTAACGACCTAATGTGAGTTAATTGAAGACCGCAAGAGATTTTATACGGTCTTGAATTTGCTGTTATTAGATCGGTACATTAGGGTGGTAGCAACTAAGATATGGTGGGTAGGTACCACAACGGAGCGCGTGAGATCAATGAGCTTTTTTTATTTAGGAAAAAACCACTCCTTGAGACAAAAAAATTGGTGTATCACACTTTAAAATCCGACAAAAAATGCCGATGATGTGAAAAAAATGCAATTGGGCGACATCTAAGTTGCCAGAAAAAAGAAAAATTTTTAATATTTTTTAAAAACACTTCATATGAGGGGAGGTACGGCCGACTTTTTTTTGTGATACGCTCTAACGATACATGGATTCAAAAATCATGCAGTCAAACTGATGGACGTGAATAGAGCATTAATATTTAAATACACTTGAAACTATTTGCCTAAAAAAAGCTTGGAATCGAGCAGAAATATTCTGACCATATCGTACATTTAACTACACTGCTAAAAATTTGAGCCTACATTTTTAAAAAATTATTTTTTCTATAAAAAATTGTTAAAACATTTATGGTTTAAAATTGAAACCCCATCCATTTAGACAATTTTCTTGAAAACTGATCTAGATTTAATTTGAAACCAAATTTGGTTTGGTTATATATGTAGTTCAAAAAAGTTTAAAATTTAGGCTCAAATTTTTAACCGTGTAGACCAGTTTTTAAGAAATTTTGTGTAATGAAAAGCGTTTAAATGTTAAGCCAGAATTATTTTAATAATAACATTTTTAAAGAAAAAAATGTTGTTTTTTTCGTTGGCAGGATTTGAACCAAGCATTTCTACATCATACCCGACTGCTCTAACACTGAGCTACGTCCCACACATAAATGTTAAACCGAAAGGTTTTAGTTTTAAATCCAAAAGTTTTAGTTTTAAACCGAAAAGTTTTAATTTAAACCGAAAATTTACAGTTTTAAACCAAAAAGTTTTAAAAATTAAATTAAATTAAAAATATCACTATAAAAAAAAAACAAAAAAAAAAATAGTTTAGACTGCTTTTTCATTTAGATCTTAAATCGAAACCAAAAAAAAAATTCAAAAACTTTATAGATTTTTAGAAGGTTTAAAATATTCAAAAAAAAAAGGTTAAAAAATCGTTTAAACTTTAAACGTGTTTAAAATTTAGGCTCATTTTTTTAACTGTGTATACTCTGATCATTTGGCAAACTGGGATCTGTTTGACAAAAAAAATGTGTGCTGGGTACAACCATGCACAATACATACACTTGAACCACTAGAGGCACCCCATAGTTTTTAGTAAACAAAATATCTATCCAAATTCGAGCAATAACGTATACCATCACGCCATAAAATATAATTTATGTATGTCATTTTGTAATTGTGAACGTTAGAAATATAAACCTACTAGGTCTGAAAAAAAAAACAAAAATGCATAATGAAGAAATTAAAATTAATTTATTACCGCTGTCATTATTATTTACCACAAACTCTTATAAGAGTTTATAAAAACCAGGGCGGCCGAATAACAGTTAACAGTATAAGTAGAAAGTCATCAACAGTTACAGATATCCAAGTAACAGCAACAGAAGCCAAACATTTATATTTTTGCATGTCTGTTTGAATATTTGTACGCGATATGCTGAGAAACTACTTCATGGAATTGAATGTGCTTTTCACCCATCTACTTCTAAAGGCCTCACTCAAAACATAGAATCTATTTCACCACATTTGAATATGTTATTTTTTCAGTAGCGTGGTATTTAATCGGCGGCATCTAGTAGCTGCTTATTTTAATAGTTTTAAGGTAGGTGTTTTAATTTTTTAGAAGTTATTCTGGGGCTCCTTTCCAAATTTTTGATAAAACATCTGTACTTTATATCTCATTATGTAAATACAAATAGGATAATTGAATTTTTGGCGACACAAGTGTGCCATAAAAAGGGAAGACAATAGTTCATTTAAAAAAAAAGTATGGGAAAAACAGCTTCATGCTTAATTATTTTTTATGATTTCCGGCAAATTATGAATGTACACAAAGAGAAACATACATAGATAAAAATGAGCTGGTCTTATCAACAAAAATATGGGTTGATTCAACCAAAATCACGCTCAAATCTTATCCATTATAATTGATTATTCAATGCTGTTAATTTAACTGCATTGAAACTGTTAACCTTAATTTAACAGAGATTTTTTTGTTAAGGTGTTTCTGGGTTCGATTCTCGGCGAAGTCAATATAATTTTCTTGTTTTATTTTTTTATATATTACTAAAAATAAGTGTTATTTTAACACCAAAAGGTGTCAAAGTAAATAAAATAAAATTCTTTTTCAGAATTCTTACATGGACTTCAGCCAGAATCGAACTCAGGTTATTGAACGCTCAACACATCGTGTACTTATGCTCTCCAGCTTCTAATTACAGCTTTGTTCTATGACAGCACCTTCGCTGGGAGTGTTCAATCAACAGTTGAATGCAGTTACTTCAACAAAAAATTCAATTCAACGGAATTTGGTCAACTTCAGAATGACAGAACGAGATTGTTGATTTTACCAATGGCATTTTTTTCAGTGTATATATGAATATAGTATGTATGCAGAGAGTAATAAAATATTTTTTCTAAACTATGAAGATATTTCTGTAAGACGATACAATAAAATGAGATGACTTAAAACAAAAAAAAAAAAAACAAAAAATAAGGGGTCGTGCATATACGACGTCACGCGATTTTTGGTAGTTTTTGACCCCCCCTCCCCCCATGTCACACCCAGTCACAAACGCCAGACCCCCCCCTCCCCCTCGAATGTCACATCACATCCTTAATAAATATAAATTCAATATTTATTTGACATAAAATCTGATACATATTTAGAATGTTTATATTAATTATTAAATAATATTTGCCAATCGAAAGAATGAAAACGTGCTAAATTTAAAAACGTTCATGGACGTTGCACGCTAGAAAACATGCAAAAAATAACGTGACATCACGTAAGTGCTACTCCCCCCCTCCCCCCATGTCACATTTCGTCACAAATCGCAGACCCCTCCCCCCCTCAAAGAGCGTGACGTCATATATGCACGACCCCTAAAAGAAAAGAAAAAAAAAATAAAAAAAAAGCAAAAAAAAAAGATAAAATAAGATTAAATAAAACAATAAAAAATAAAAACAAAACAAAATAAGGTAAAATAGAAAAGTAACAAAAAAATAAAAAAAGGAAATAAAATGAAAAACAAAAAAAATAATATATTTAAAATTAAAATTAAAATAAAAACAATAACATAAATCAAAGAAAGAAAAATAAAACAAATTAATATATTAAAATTAAAAACAAAATAAAATAAAATTAATTAATATAAAATAATAAAAAAATAAAATAAAAAAATTAAATGAAAGAAAATAAATTAAAATAAAAAAGGAAATTAAAATGAAAAACAATAAAATAAAATAAAAAAATAATAAAATAAAATAAAATAAAAAAAAAATAAAATGAAATAAAAAAAAAATTTAAATAAAAAAATTAAGTTAAGTGAAGTAAGTTCAAATCAAAAAAATAAAAAAATAAAGAAATATAAAATTAAATTCAATTAAATAACATAGAATAAATTAAATTAACATAAAAAATATAAAATATAAAATAAAACAATAAAATAAGATTTCGGGATCATAACGGAAATCTTTCGGTCCCCTTTTGAGATTGTTTTCGGAACCATTTCGAAAGCTTTTAAAGAGGCGCTTCGGAATTTGGAAGGTTTTGGAATTTATTTTGGGCCCATATTGGGATAATTATTTCTGGATTGTTATCTGGACGATTACTGGACTTGTTCGGACCATTTCGGTACTGTTTTCGGGACTTTTCCGGATAATTTCGAAACCTTTTGGCATTTATTCGAATCTATAGGAAATTACCTTGGGTGTAAGAGTAGGTCGCCTCCCCGTTGGTGCACCCTGGGTAACGCTAAATGACCTACATGGCCTACACGGCTAGTTTCTTGTATTGCCGGTTATACGAGAACGGTACCAGTACTTGTGCTGTACCCATCGTGCCGAAACGACCCGGGCCGTTTTCTTATATCGACCCGGCCAAGAGCAATACACTCGGGGTAACCTCGCTACAACAACAACAACAACAACAACAACGAAAGCTTTTAAAAAGGCGCTTGACTAACTTTTATCGTATTTTGTTAAGTAAAAAAAAAATATTTTTTATTTGAATTAAAAATTTCAAAAAGTAACATTCAACGATTAAGATGTTTTTTACAATATTTTTTAATGTATTCAATGCACACTGGACAAAAATAAAAGAATAAGCTGAAAATGGGTCGCAAACTATTTTTTTTTAATGAGAATTTCGAAATTAAAAGTTTTTGTTTGACATCAACTACATATAAATTTATCTAGGGCGTTCATCTAACTGAGTCGATAAATTTATAAATTTAGGTACGCATTTCGTAAACTTATAAGGTTTGATGAATCCCTCTAGTGAGTAATTTTATTTTAAATACCAGAAAAAGCAAAAAGAAAATGTTTTGTTTCAGCCCCACACGCCCCATGGAGCAATCGTCCATTCAATTTTGGTAAACAATATTTTTATCACCATCTTAAGGTAAACCTGCTGTTTTTTTTCGTTCAGAAAACATTTAGCATTGAAAATGTATTGGTTTTTAACTTATAGCAATAATTTATAGGCGTGGCCAATTGCAGTGTGAATGACCCTTAAATGGCACTTAAAAACAGTTATTATTGTTATAGTGTAGGCACTGTGGATAAATATTTATTTATGGAATCTTTAGCGCTAAATATGTGACATACATACAAACGCATAGAAATGCACTCGATGGTATAGTAGCAGAGCTTTATATATTTGCGAAGTCCCATTTAAAAAGTTGAGGGCCAATACTTGAAAATGTAGAAGGACTTAGCTATAAATGACTTTTTTATGGCACCTAGAAACAAGAATAAAAAACATAAAACCAAATTGTATACATACGTTCAAGTCTGTATGTATAAATTTTTTTTTTATTCAAATATTATCTAATTTTAACACGCTTAGTGGGTGGGTGTAGTGTGAATGGCCTCAATAAAAAACCAATAAAGTTAATCCGCAGAATCTTAGACGAATATTGAATATTCTAAAATGTTGTCAGTAAAACCAGTCAGTAGTTACACAAACTAAATACAATTTACTATCTTAGCCTCGGCATTAGAACACGAGTATAACATTTTTTAATAAATAATAAAGTAGCTTAATGGCCCCTTCATATGAGATCATCAACAGTTAAGCGATATATAAATATTTATAAATTACATTAACGACTCCCACCCTTCATTGTTCTTTATATGTAAATCAAGCCCCGGCAGATAGTGGGACAATTGTCCGTAAATCTGAGAACCAATGAAATTGTTGGTGCGCTTGTGAGAGCGCTATGATCGCACTGACCAATCAATGGACGTCGTTGGTTATGCCTAGTCGCTCGCTTTGGTGCTTGCGAGTGAGCCACGGAGGAAAAACAAATAACAATTCACAGTAGAAATTCACCTGGCGGGCCCTGATGTAAATATATTAGTTACCTACTACAGTAGCGGATGAAAAAATAGCACAACTCGTGTTGAATTTTTGAAGATAAACTGTTCATGGCAGAAATGCCATTGCTGAGACCGAACCCAATTTTGAAAATCTTTTTCTATATTAATCTGTATACAATTTCAAAAAAATGGGTAGTATCACGACTGCTACAAGGAAAAGGCAAATATCCCTATATCCCTTTCAGAACCTGATGGTAGGTACAGGGATAGGGATGGGGTTAGAGATATGGATGGGGATTGAGATAGATATAGGGATCGGGTTAGAGAAACATGCACAGCAATAAATTTGTGGCAGGACAACGTCTTCCGGGTCAGCTAGTCCTATACATAAATAGGTATCAAGTAAAGGAAGTAGTTTGAGGATATGGAAGTCAAGAGGGAGGGGCAGAAGCAGAAGGAGAGATTGAAAGCTATTCGGCAAGGGAGAGGAAGAAATAGGCCCTAATTAATTCCACTTTCAACAATTTTTTAGATACTGAAAACAATTGTGAACGAGTCAAATATCCAAGATTTAAAAATTTCAAGTGGCGTTACTAGGTTAGGTTAGGTTAGGTGGCAGCGTTACTAAAAAACTAAAAACTAAAAAAAACAGCACTCAAAACTGGGGACACCATTTTTTTAACTTTTTTTAGATTTTCGTGTGCTTGATTTTTTGGTCTGTCTCAAGATTCTTGAAATGCGAACGAAGTTATCGAAAATAGAAGGGTCGGTGTTGTCATCAGAACACATAACGAGAACGTTATAACATCGTTGCATACTTTTAGGCCTTTTGTCTGTAAACAACTTTAACAAAACAAATACAACAGCGAAGATACTGTCATTGCTGTCATAGAACAAAGCTGCAATCAGGGTTGCCACTTTGAAAATTTTTTTCCTACCAAAACCCAACTAAACACCTACCAAAATAGGCGTCATCCTACCAATATTTTCTTCACGACATCGAGACTTTTCTCATAAGTTTTTGGTAACTGTATAGATCCTACGCCAACTGGAAAAACACGTCGGAAAATGTACCAAAAATTACCTAGGTCCGATCCCAATTACGGGGCTGGATCCATGGTGTTTATGTGCAGAGCATCATATGAGTTGGGAACCTTCGGGCGCGGTTTAAAAGAATAAGCCTTGGCCGACCACTTTTCCCTAGAATACACTTGCACTTTTGGCAACACCTTATATTTGTCATTACAACAACCACATGAAATAGAAGGAAAATTTTCAACCATGATTGCAAATATCTTGCAAATCACTGAAGATATTAGTTTTCACTTGCAGATTCTTATTCCTGGGACAGAGACGGGTCTTTTAGTACCTCCTGACATTTTCTGACGTGTTTTTCGAGTTGAAGTAGGATCTATTTATTTATATATATATCTATAGTTTCATCAAATTATGTTGAAAAAAGACTGCAAGACAATTGTGGCATTATCTATGAGCCAGGTTTCATTCAGATTTAAAACGTTGCAGTTTGGCTTCAAAGCGGATTAAAATCTTGACTCACTTTTAACGCATCTCTCAAAATTTACTTGGCAAAGTACTGATTTCTAAGGTCCAAAGAATGCGACGGAGCGTACTCAAATTTTGAAAAAAAAAGAATTAACATCTATACACTAACTATGCAATAACTTCCTAAGTATTTGCTATGAAAGCTCCTTCTTCCAAACACAGAAGAATGAGACTTGACCTTAAAGAATTTGACTTTGCAGAAAGACAGTGATGTTACTCGAACGAAGGTAAAAACCTACCAAAACTCAAATCGTCCTACCATCCTACCAATAGGAAACAAAACCTACCACTTTAGGTAGGAAAAGCCCACTTATCACATCCCTGGCTGCAATTAGACGCCGGCAAACATACATAAGTACGCGATGGCCTGATGGTAAACACCTTCGCTCAGCAGTCAAAGCAGTGTGAGCTCGACTCCCGGTGGAGGCAAAACGCAAAACAACGTGAGAAATAATTGTCATTCAGAAGAACTCTGAAAATCATTTTTTTTTTTAATTTTTTTTTTTTACTTTGACCCAAAATGTTCCTAAAATGAGCCCAATACATTCTCAGAATATGTTAAAAATGTTCATAAATTAAGTCCAAACTATTCATGGAACACAAAACATGTTCTTGAAAAATCCATTCTCAAAATAAGACCATCATTCACGAGTTAAGTCAAAACGTTACAGACTTTCGTGCACGAATGTTCTCAGTTTTGAACTTATTTTTTCTTTGAGTGTACTAAATAATTACCACGAACTTTTGAGAACATTTTTGGTCGAAGGTATCGCATATTTTCCTCAATTAAACCGATTAACATAAAAGAAAATACTCAAAATCTTTACCAAAAAAACCTTAAAAAATTACGCTTTGTTGAGAAAAGAACTTGATTAACTATAAAATTGAAAAAAATTGTTTTAATCGATTAACCGCAAATATCTAGTTTTTACCAATTCGGAATTAGCACTTAATTAATAAAAAAAAAAACATCCTTACTTCAAAAAATTTCTAATAAAAATCAAGAAATATTTCTGAGTATTTTTTATTTTTATTTTTTTTCAATTTATTTAGTTTTTGACGACTACGGAATTCAGTTTATTAAATTTTGTTTGCTGTTTTCTTGAACACGACTGTACAAACAAACATATATGCATAGGCATTCAAAGTTTTGCAAAGAAAATGCATGTGGGTTTGTTTGTTATTTTTGCAAAATGTTTATTAAAATTGGCGCACCCCCTTTTTTATTAGCTGTTGTAACGGCAATTTGATGCAGTTACAAGTGCTAAAGCGGCTCTCTGTTTACAAATATTTAATGGGATCGGTGTGAAATGAATTTGCATAGCACAATTTTTTTTTAGCGAAAACAATACAAAAATATGGGGCGAGTAAAGTAGATTGGAACAATTGCGCAACAGGTAGGTCGGCTAGGTAGATTCCCGCGAGTTTAAATTTCTCTTAAAAATACATTAGGATGAGGCCAAGAGAAGGTTGTTGTGCAATTTTTTTTTTTTTTTAATTGAATTGTATATTACTGGAGATTAAAAGGATTCATAGCCATTTCGATATACTTATTGATGAAAGGTATAAAAATGTGAAACCAGTCTTCAGAAAACTAAATCGGAGAGAAAGTTATGGAGGCATGAGCAATAGCTAGCTGAAAGATACTTTAAAGTATCGAACATCGACTTTTACTCATCCACAACCAGAACTACTTTTAAACTTCTCCAAATTTCTATCAGTACCCTGGTAGAGATGAATGACAGTTCTGTCAGTTTTGTAATGTTTTGCAATATTACAAAGCTGATGGGATGGGATGTCTTTCATTTTCTAGCAGGGTAGTATTAGTAGTAGTATTTACTCTACAGGGTATTGATTGAGGTGTCAGTAATATTTCTGCCAATGAAGTGACAAATTGTCTAGACACAATAAACTAACAGCGTCATTAAAAAATGTTAATCCATTATCTACCTTAAAAGTTTTGTCCTAATTTTTTCATATATGTATATTAGGGTGGTTCAGAATCGTATGGGAAAAACTCAAGTTGAATGTAAAGGCCAAGCAACCTCTGTTTGATAAAAGAAATGAGGAGCCAAAATTTCAAGGTCATAGGTCACTTGGAAGGCGGCGTTCAATGTTGTGAAAAAAATTAATACTGTACTTTTTCTAGAGTTTCTAAAAAATTACGGGAAGTGCTAGGAGGCAAAAACCGTAATTTATTTGGATAATTTGAAATACGTACACGGTTAAAAATTTGAGCCTAAATTTTAAACTTTTTTGGACTACATACATATACATACATATGTATGACCAAACCAAATTTGGTTTCAAATTTAAACTAGACCAGTTTTCATGAAAATTGGTTAAATGAAACAGGTTTCAATTTCAAACTAGAAATATTTTAACAATTTTTTAAAGAAAAATAATATTTTGTCCGTTGGCTGGCACTCGAACCAAGGCTCTCAGCATCATCCCTACCACTGAGCTACATCGCACACATAAATGTTGCTGGCAAAATTAAATGCTTTCAAAAATAAATGAAAACAAAACAAAAATTGTAGACCGAATTTAAACCGAAAAGTTTTAATTTTCAAATTAAAAAGTTTTAATATTAAACCGAAAAGTTTTAATTTTCAAACCAAAAGGTTTTAATTTTAAACCGAAAAGTTTCAATTTTAAACTGAAAAGTTTTAAGAATAAAATAAAATTCAAAAAATGTGGCACTTGGCAGGATTCGAACGAAAGCGCTCAGGAGTCACAGCCGACTGCTCTACCTCTGGGCTATGGCACATAAAGTTTTTGTGGGCGAAACTCAATGACATTCAAACAAACAACAAAAAAAAAACTTTAGACTGCTTTTTAATTTAGATTTTAAATCGAAACCAAATAAAAATGAAAATCTTTGTAGGTATTTGGACGGTTTGAAATATTGTACAAAAAAGTTTGAAAAATTAATTAAACTTTATACGGGTTTAAAATTTAGGTTCATTTTTTTAAACGTGTAATCATTTTACGAGCACTTATTTTGATTGAAGTATCTGTTACACTTGAAATAAAAAAGTTTTTAAATACCAGAAAATTGCTAATATTTGAGATTTTATAATTAACTTACATTTCAGTGATCTGAACATGCTTAACATGTTAAATATCAAATCTATTGAAGAAAACACATTTTTTTAAATCTGAGTCAATAAAAAAATACAATTAAAAATTTTCTAAAAATTTACTCTTTCATAGAAATTTATGAAAATTAAACCTCGTTGAGCGCCGTCATTCCATATGTTCCACAGTGGTGAAATTTTGCATAGATTATTCTTTTGCTAGATGTAAAAAAATAAGAGGCTCCCTAGGTCCCTTAGGAAATTTTTAGTTTTTTTTGAACCACCCTAATGTACATATTTTTTGTTATTAAAAATGTAGTATTTATAATTGTCTGTCTATAAAAAACTAAAGTAAGTTTTACAGTTTTATGAGTAAACAACTTTTATGGGATTGGAATTTTCGCTACACAAACACGTGCCCAAATACCCTGTAGGAAAATTTTATATTTTTTTGTGCAGTTTGAAAAGTTTCAGACTGTTTTTTTTTTTTTTGTTTGTTTTCCCGAAAGGATTAGTTATTTTTATATTATTTTTCTTCATTGTATGAACCCTTGCTTGTATATGTGGAACTAGAGCTGGAAAACTATCGACAAAATTCAAATGGTTTCAAATAACGGCTGATTTGCACGGGTCGATTTTTTGTCGTGCCACCGTATAAATAGCAATTCAAATATCTACAATCGGTACTGGTTTCCTTTAGCAACCAACTGCTAAAAAATTTGCTAAAATTACATTTTCGAAGCAATCATAAGTTGAAAAAAGGAGCATATCGGAAGACCATCGGAAGAAGCGAAATATCCTCATTCCGGACTAATAAAGAGCGTAGGTAAACGCTCCCATTTATGACTCCTTTGGGACTATTATGACTGCGATGGTTTGCTGGGAATGCACCAACGTACATATCGTCCTATCCTAATAGAAAAGACGTATCTCAAAAAAAATTTTATAAAAGACGTACTTCGTCGATTTTTTTATAAAGGCCGTATTTCAAAATTTTTTTTATAAAGGACGTATCTCAGCGAAATTATTATGAAGGCCGTATCTCAGGATCTTGGTTAAAAGGGGAATAACTTAATTTTTTTGCAAATTGAGCTTTTTAATCTAGGTTAGGTTAGGTTCAAGTGGCTGCCGCAGAGGCACACTTAGGCCAGTTTTGAAAGGCCCGTTGTGATACCACCAACACAAGGAAAGTCAGTCCCGTGACCCAGCCATATGGAAAATCCCTGAGTTGTTGGGATTTTCCACATAGCAGAATCCCGGGACTGACACTCCTAAACCGACACCGTTACTCCTCCTCGAACCACTTAGATGACTTTATGAAGCCCATCAAGTCCTTTATGTCCAGTTCCGCGATCTGGCTTAAGCTATCCAGGAACGGAACTCCCAAAAAGCGTGTTCTCGCGCCGCTTAAAGCCGGACAGTTGCAGATGAGGTGCTCCACTGTTTCCTCCTCCTCATCATCTTTGCAACTCCTGCAGCATCGTCGGTAGGGCACACCTAGCCTTTCTGCATGCCTACCAATGAGGCAGTGACCGGTTAATACCCCTATCAATATGCAGATTTCCCTCCTAGTTAGGGCATAAATGCGTCTAGACCTTTTAAGATCCCATTTTGGCCAGGTTTGTTTCGATATGCGACACCCTGGGGATTGCAGCCATCTTTCGTTGGCTTGACGGAGTATGTGCTCCTTCAGCATTAGTTTGCATGTGGCAAACGGCATACCTAAGCGCTCTTTATCCTGAAGAACCTGCTTGGTCGTGCCCTGCCTGGCAAGCTCGTCTGCCTTACAGTTTCCCTCAATGTCCCTATGTCCCGGGACCCATATGAGGTTTACGCGGTTCTGTTGGGCCATCTCCTGAAGAGATCGACGACAGCTGAGCGTCAGTTCAGAGTTGAAAGTGTATGAGCCAAGGGATTTGATGGCCGCTTGGCTATCGCTGAAAATAGCGATATCTTCTCCGATAACACGTTTGCTTAACCAGGCCGCGGCGTCCAGGATTGCCGAGACTTCCGCCTGGAAGACGCTACAATGATCAGGTAAGGGTAGAGGAAAACCTTATAAAACGATGGGAGGAATATTGTCGGCTGGGTATGCATAAATAAAATCTAGCTTTTAATTAATCGAAATTGTGTATTTAATTTTCTCAGATAAACATATTTTTAATCTACAGAATTTTCGTTATCTTTTTCAGCCGGATCGCTTTCATTTGGTAATAGCTCAAAAAACTTGTGATAAGTTGCTGGGATGACATTTTTTTACAAAGGTAGAGAAGATCGTTGTATTTTGCTGGTGATATTTTAATTCTCTGCACGTAGGCTGGGTCCAATGAGAAGGTACGCAGATTTATTGGATGCCCAACTTTTGCCGTCTTCACATAGAAAAAGTCTGCATCAAAATTAAGTTTGTATGCAAGTCTCCCGGGCTCATTTCCATCAGCTGATATAATTTTTACTTCCGACCATGGAACTTTTTCTTTTCCTTCGTTTTTTTCCCAGTTCTGTTTTTTTTATTAGAATTTTAAAATCATAGATCATCTCTTTCGTTACTTGAACTACTTTATAGGGACTCAATTTACAACGCTTTGCCGTTTCAATTTCGTACACCACTCCTCTGTTGTATATACATGTTCGTGTTTTGCTCGCAACTCGATTCTTGCGTGTACTGAGTCCCCTTCATTTTGCGTATGGCCCTTTTCCAAAAAAAACATGCGTGATTTTAACATTGAACTTTGTAGCCATTACATACATCGAAAATACGATCCGGTTCCGATTTTGGGACGGACAATTGTCGGAATAAAATCGAAAATCAGTCACAACATGTCCAGCTTTTTCTTCAAGAAAGCTATACACGCGCCTTTGCCGGCAATAGTTTCATCGTAGAGAAAGTTAACGACGACCAATGTCATAAATCGTAAAGTTATAAACGGAAAGTTTCCGTTTATAATAAAACAGAGAAGATGCGCTTGCTGCTTGAGGAGCATTAAGAACTTTTTGAAATTCAAAGCAAACAACGCTGATGTTTTTGGAATCTTTGTTCTTTGCTAAAGCTGCATCAGAAGACTTGATAGCTCTTGCCTTTTCTTTATTTTGCAAATGCAGATCGTATGATTTTTGTAGCTCTTTCCTTTGTTCATCTGTAGCTATTTTAAATGCGGAGCACTCATCGCATTGATCTTTTTTCGGGACGAAAAAACTTAAATTGAAACGGCTGTTGAATATGTCTCTGTATTGCCTTAGATTTGCTGGAGTCTTGCATGTTCTTCTTCCAGAGTCAGTTTCGGTTCGTAGCCAGGAAGTGTAGAGATCAGACATTTTAGTGACATTCAAACCCTCTTGAAGCTACTTTCTTGACGAAGTTGCTCGAACGTAGTGTCCTTCGGCCGTTGGGAACAGATTGATGTGATCCATGATGCTTTGAATTGTTTCCTCAGAAATGGAGTTCAAACGATTAGGTGCACATTTTCCGCGCATGTCTACACAAATTCCGTTACCAGTTTTAACTACTCTTTTTGCGACTATTTCAATCCATTTGTCACTTATTCCCAAAGTGGACAAAAACATTGTTTTACAAACCCTTATTTTCCCACCTTGGACCTTAAGGAAGTAGAAACGACTTGTTTTTCTGCGTGTTTCGTTTTTTTTGGTTACTTTGTTTTTCCATCAACTTCATATAGGAGTCAATGAAATCCCATTGACGCTCGTGGCGACACTTAAAACGACATGCAAGATTGCATGGTGGCTGGATTTGTCGTGCTGCTTTAAACTTGCCTTTGGGCGTGACATATTCCGCGCCGGTGTATAGGGCTTTTTTCGCAACACTAACTTTCCACGAAGCAGTATTTAGGGATCTTTTTCGAGTTTTTTCCACTATAAAGTTCGACTTTGAACGTGTTCTTTCCTTTTGTGGGTCCTCGGATTTTTCTTCAGAGTTTATTTCCTGAGGAAGGAAAGAATCAACGGCGCTGTTTTGAAATGAGTCGTCAACAAACATAACACCATCTTGTGAGAGATCCTCGACTTGTATGATGCCTTCGCTTTCCGAGAAAATTTTTTCCAACGGTTCGATAGTGCCATTAAGGGTTATGTACGTCATCGCAAAAGAAATTAATTATTTTATAAAAAACCGACGAAACGACAATTTTACAATTCGAATTAATTATTTTATTGAAAACCGTGACGTTAAACGATAATTTTATAATTCGAACTGACTTTTAAAGAAGTGCAGAACTGACTATCACCCCTCCCACTTTTCCTCTCCCGCTTCCATTTCCTTTCCGTCTTCGTCTCTCTCATCCTCTTCCTCCCCCTGTCTCTATCTCCCTACTTTAACTTCTCTTTCTCTTTTTGTTCTCTTCCCCTTTCCCTTACCCTTCCGCGTTCCTTATCTATTTCCCTCTCCCGTTTCCAAATCTTTCACCAAGACCTGCCATTTGATAACCACCCGTGGTGACGTTTTGGTCAAAACCTGGTTCACATATGAGCACGAAAATTGTTCGCTGCTACAACTCTCATCAAGACCTTTCATGCCATACCCATATCGGACAGAGATATACCGGGGAGACCCGGATCACGTTTTGACCCATAACTGCGAGACCCGAGGTCTTTTAGAATTATTCTTCCACAGAAAAACTCCAAACATGTTACTTTTACACAACGGAGATTTGTTTAGCCGTTGTCGAGACAGAATTAAGATCACCTCTGGGCGACATCTTGGTCGATATCTTAGGATTCCGCAAAATTTTCCTAATTTTTTCTCTCATAAAAGCCATCAACTGACCATAAAAAACAGGGTAGGAAAAGGGTTAGTGAAATCGGCCAATCTGTTCACGCGTGATATCCGAACCAAGGGAAATAGGGTTCAATTTTTATATACAGATATAGGCAAGCACCTCGAGTACTCAAATAAACCTTAAAACCGCTCCTTGTGGAAGCTCTCGTCAACACCTTTCACTTGATAGCCATATCCTATAGACATTCTGGGTCACCCTGATCCAAATTTTGGTCAAAATCTCCAACCGTTCAGGCCACATCCGTTAAACAACGGTAATAGGCATTGATTTAAACCTTTATTTTTATATATGTAGAAGAAATTTACTCTTTAGCACATTATTTTTATGAAAATTAATCAAGTTTTGAGATTCAAGTCCTTAACGAATTGTGGAAAGGGATTTAATGTTCAAATCGCTCCTGTAAAAATCTAATTTTTCTAGTTACAACCCTTTTAAGCGAGTTTCTGAGATACGACCTTATTAAGAACATCGCGAAATACGTCTTTTAAAAAAAAAAATTTGAAATACGGCCTTTATAAAAAAATCGACGAAATACGTCTTTTATAAATTTTTTTTTGAGATACGTCTTTTCTATTAGGATAGGTCGATATGTATGTTTGTACAATACTCCTTTTATTATGTACGTACCTTTAGAAGCGGCATTTTGTTGATGTTTCCCCATCCTCAGCAGAACCGTCAATACTCCAAAGAACAACTATGTAAGAGATTTATGTTTAAATATAATATATTCTTTGATATTCAAAATTTCTACTTACAAAATTTACCCCGCATTCCGCAATCAAGAACAAGTGACGCTAGAAATGTGCATACTTTCAAAATGGTCGATATATCGCTATCGAAAAAAACCATCGATAGCGCCGCACCAAAAAAACTATCGATAGTATCGATAGTGCCATCGATTGTTTTCCAGCTCTATGTGGAACAAGCATCGGCGCCCCATAGATCTTAAGGGGTCGTGCATATATGACGTCACGCGATTTTTGGTAGTTTTTGACCCCCCCCCCCCTCCCCCCATGTCACACCCAGTCACAAACGCCAGACCCCCCCCCTCCCCCTCGAATGTCACATCACACCCTTAATAAATATAAATTCAATATTTATTTGACATAAAATCTGATACATATTTAGAATGTTTATCTATTATATTAATAGGCTAACAAATTTTACATATAAACCATTGCCAAGCTTAAACCCATACTAAATATGCATAAATATTTATGAAATGCATATTTATTTGTTGGCATACCTCTAAGGCAGTGCACAATTATCTAATATATAACCAATACTGCTTCATTTATCTGTAATAAGCGAATGAAAATTTTTCATGCAACTTAAATTGGTTATCTGACAATCAATTTGTAAATAAAGCGATAGCCCAGTGGGAAGCGTTAGGGGGTAGTGGTCGAGCGGTTGATGGTTCGAGTACAGTTAGTTACACAGCTATAGGCCAAAATTTTTTTCTTTTTTGTCATTGAAAATTGTTTATATTTTTTATATATTTTTATATTTCTAATCTTGACTTTTTAATATTTTTATAAACAATATTTTTATGTTTGTGATCTCTATTTTCGAGAAGAAAAAAATTTGGTGCGAATATTTTTAGTTTACGGAAAGCCATGTGAAATAATAATTTTATATCATAAATATACATACATACCACCCATTATAGAAATGCTATAACCGCTTATACAATTTCTTTTTGTTTTTTTTTTTGGTAAATATTTCAAAAAATTACCATTAATATAAGTCTGACTGCTCTAATTTTTGAAGATGAAAGCTGCAATTTGCGAATTTTTTTTCAAAATCTATCGATTGAGATAGAGTTGCTGATAAATTCCTTAATTAATGTATAAAAATCGACAAAATATTTTATGGATACTACGTTATTTTGAACTAAACCAAGTGATAAGCGGAAATCTTAAATTTTACTGAAGACAACAAATAATTTCTTTTCAAATGTATATATGTATTAACTTTTAAAAGGGCAAATTCGCAACCCGAGCCCCAAACAAGTCTAGACCAAATTGAATAGAATTTTTTTAAAAATCAATATACATTTTTTTTTCTTTAAATCAAAAGAAAAATCCATATAAAGTGTCTTTTAAATATTGCTAAGTTATGGTTAAAGAAAAAAGCTAGAAAATCCTCAAACTTTTTTTGACCTAACCAGAATTTGTAATTAATCCCTCTAAAAAGATTTAAAAACACGCCTGTATAATAAATTTCTATAAAAAGAACTCATTTTCTGCAAAATGAACCTTTCAATCTTTCACTCGACAAGCTCCTCCTTTTATTAGAGAAACTATTTTCATTCTCTCGCTCATTGCCCATACAGCTTGAATTGGTGATTTGACAATAAATTCGTAGATAAAGCAGTAGAGCAGTGGTTAGCGCATCGGATAGCGAGCGAACTGTTGTAGGTTCGAGAACAGCTCCGGGCTTCAATTTTTTTTTTCATTGAAAATTGTTTTTTTTTTTTAAACATCGTTAGGTATATGAGTATTTCTAATCTTGATTTTTTATAAGCTCATTTAAATTTCATAAGACATATTTTTATATTTGTGATACTTTTTTCGGAAAAAGCTTACTGCGAATATTTTCATAAATATACATACATACCACCCATTATAGAAATGAGATAACCGCTTATACAATTTGGGTTTTTTGGTAAGTTTTTCCGAAAATTAAAATTTTTTTAAACATACCCTCATATTCATAAAAAATAAAATTGGTTTATAAAGCTTTTTAAAATGACATTTTCATACCAATTTTGAATAATAAGAGCTTAATAAACCTTTTATATTTTTTATGAATAAGGGGGATATTGTTCTGTTTATCGGACTTCGGTAGATTATTTCTATAAATTTTGAAATATAAATTTCCATAATTTTTCACAGGTCCTTAAATTTTGTACTAAACGAAGTGGTTAGAGGTCAACTAAAATATTACTAAAGACAACAACTCATTTCTATTCATCCAAATTTACAACCCGAACACCAAACAAGTCTAGACAAAATCTGACCACTTTTGAATAAAAAAAAAAAAATCAATATAAAATGTCTTTTTAATATTTCTAAGTTATGGTTAATGCAAAAAGCTAGAAAACCCTCAATCTGTTTTTCCAAAAGGCTACATTTTTCCCGGTTTCAATATACCTACATTTTTTTAAAAAAATCAAATCAAAAATCAATATAAAATGTCTTTTTAAATATTTTCAAGTTAGGGTTAAGGAAAAAAGCTAGAAAACCCTCAAACTGTTTTTGCATAAGGCCAGATTTTGCGAGGTTTAACCACTTTTGAATAACTTTTTTTTTAAATCAACATACCCACATTTTTTTTTTAAATCAAATCAAAAATCGATATGAAATGTCTTTTTAAATATTTCTAAGTTACGGATAAGGAAAAAAGCTAGAAAATCCTCAAAGCCTACATTTAGCCCGGTTTCACCACTTTTGAATATTTTTTTTTTTTAAATCAATATACGTACTATTTTTTTCAAAAATCAAATCAAAAATCGATACAAAATCTCTTTTTAAATATTTCTAAGCTATGGTTGAGGAAAAAAGCTTAAAAACCCTCAAACTGTTTTTTCCATAAGGCTAGATTTTGCCCGGTTTAACCAATTTTGAATAACTTTTTTTTAAATCAACATACCCACATTTTTTTTCAAAAATCAAATCAAAAATCGATATGAAATGTCTTTTTAAATATTTCTAAGTTCTGGCTAAGGCTAGAAAATCCTCAAACTGTTTTTGCAAAAGGCTACATTTTGCCCGGTTTCACCACTTTTGAATATTTTTTTTTTAATCAATATACGTACTATTTGTTTCAAAAATCAAATCAAAAATCGATAAGAAATGTATTTTTAAATATTTTTAAGTTATGGTTAAGGAAAAAAGATAGAAAAACCTTTAACAGTTTTTACAAAAGGCTAGATTTTGGCTGATTTTACCACTTTGAATACATTTTTTTTTTTTAAATCAAATCAAAAATCAAATTAAAATGTCTTCTAAATATTGCTAAGTTATGGA
This sequence comes from Campiglossa producta, assembly GCA_964058755.1. Lineage (NCBI taxonomy): Eukaryota > Metazoa > Arthropoda > Insecta > Diptera > Tephritidae > Campiglossa > Campiglossa producta. The sequence continues at coordinate 100,397,173 of CAXKVI010000004.1, forward strand.
TAAAGAAAAAAGCTAGAAAAACCTTTAACTGTTTTTGCAAAAGCCTAGATTTGCCCTAACCAGCATTTGTAACTTACCAACACTAAATAATAAATTTCTATAAATAGAACTCATATTTCTACAAAATGAATTTCATTCTTTCACTCAATAAGCTCCCCCTATTATTAGAGAAATTATTTTCACTCCTTCGCTCATTGAGTACTTCGGTCCATTATCTATTATATTAATAGGCTAACAAATTTTACATATAAACCATTGCCAAGCTTAAACCCATACTAAATATGCATAAATATTTATGAAATGCATATTTATTTGTTGGCATACCTCTAAGGCAGTGCACAATTATCTAATATATAACCAATACTGCTTCATTTATCTGTAATAAGCGAATGAAAATTTTTCATGCAACTTAAATTGGTTATCTGACAATCAATTTGTAAATAAAGCGATAGCCCAGTGGGAAGCGTTAGGGGGTAGTGGTCGAGCGGTTGATGGTTCGAGTACAGTTAGTTACACAGCTATAGGCCAAAATTTTTTTCTTTTTTGTCATTGAAAATTGTTTATATTTTTTATATATTTTTATATTTCTAATCTTGACTTTTTAATATTTTTATAAACAATATTTTTATGTTTGTGATCTCTATTTTCGAGAAGAAAAAAATTTGGTGCGAATATTTTTAGTTTACGGAAAGCCATGTGAAATAATAATTTTATATCATAAATATACATACATACCACCCATTATAGAAATGCTATAACCGCTTATACAATTTCTTTTTGTTTTTTTTTTTGGTAAATATTTCAAAAAATTACCATTAATATAAGTCTGACTGCTCTAATTTTTGAAGATGAAAGCTGCAATTTGCGAATTTTTTTTCAAAATCTATCGATTGAGATAGAGTTGCTGATAAATTCCTTAATTAATGTATAAAAATCGACAAAATATTTTATGGATACTACGTTATTTTGAACTAAACCAAGTGATAAGCGGAAATCTTAAATTTTACTGAAGACAACAAATAATTTCTTTTCAAATGTATATATGTATTAACTTTTAAAAGGGCAAATTCGCAACCCGAGCCCCAAACAAGTCTAGACCAAATTGAATAGAATTTTTTTAAAAATCAATATACATTTTTTTTTCTTTAAATCAAAAGAAAAATCCATATAAAGTGTCTTTTAAATATTGCTAAGTTATGGTTAAAGAAAAAAGCTAGAAAATCCTCAAACTTTTTTTGACCTAACCAGAATTTGTAATTAATCCCTCTAAAAAGATTTAAAAACACGCCTGTATAATAAATTTCTATAAAAAGAACTCATTTTCTGCAAAATGAACCTTTCAATCTTTCACTCGACAAGCTCCTCCTTTTATTAGAGAAACTATTTTCATTCTCTCGCTCATTGCCCATACAGCTTGAATTGGTGATTTGACAATAAATTCGTAGATAAAGCAGTAGAGCAGTGGTTAGCGCATCGGATAGCGAGCGAACTGTTGTAGGTTCGAGAACAGCTCCGGGCTTCAATTTTTTTTTTCATTGAAAATTGTTTTTTTTTTTTAAACATCGTTAGGTATATGAGTATTTCTAATCTTGATTTTTTATAAGCTCATTTAAATTTCATAAGACATATTTTTATATTTGTGATACTTTTTTCGGAAAAAGCTTACTGCGAATATTTTCATAAATATACATACATACCACCCATTATAGAAATGAGATAACCGCTTATACAATTTGGGTTTTTTGGTAAGTTTTTCCGAAAATTAAAATTTTTTTAAACATACCCTCATATTCATAAAAAATAAAATTGGTTTATAAAGCTTTTTAAAATGACATTTTCATACCAATTTTGAATAATAAGAGCTTAATAAACCTTTTATATTTTTTATGAATAAGGGGGATATTGTTCTGTTTATCGGACTTCGGTAGATTATTTCTATAAATTTTGAAATATAAATTTCCATAATTTTTCACAGGTCCTTAAATTTTGTACTAAACGAAGTGGTTAGAGGTCAACTAAAATATTACTAAAGACAACAACTCATTTCTATTCATCCAAATTTACAACCCGAACACCAAACAAGTCTAGACAAAATCTGACCACTTTTGAATAAAAAAAAAAAAATCAATATAAAATGTCTTTTTAATATTTCTAAGTTATGGTTAATGCAAAAAGCTAGAAAACCCTCAATCTGTTTTTCCAAAAGGCTACATTTTTCCCGGTTTCAATATACCTACATTTTTTTAAAAAAATCAAATCAAAAATCAATATAAAATGTCTTTTTAAATATTTTCAAGTTAGGGTTAAGGAAAAAAGCTAGAAAACCCTCAAACTGTTTTTGCATAAGGCCAGATTTTGCGAGGTTTAACCACTTTTGAATAACTTTTTTTTTAAATCAACATACCCACATTTTTTTTTTAAATCAAATCAAAAATCGATATGAAATGTCTTTTTAAATATTTCTAAGTTACGGATAAGGAAAAAAGCTAGAAAATCCTCAAAGCCTACATTTAGCCCGGTTTCACCACTTTTGAATATTTTTTTTTTTTAAATCAATATACGTACTATTTTTTTCAAAAATCAAATCAAAAATCGATACAAAATCTCTTTTTAAATATTTCTAAGCTATGGTTGAGGAAAAAAGCTTAAAAACCCTCAAACTGTTTTTTCCATAAGGCTAGATTTTGCCCGGTTTAACCAATTTTGAATAACTTTTTTTTAAATCAACATACCCACATTTTTTTTCAAAAATCAAATCAAAAATCGATATGAAATGTCTTTTTAAATATTTCTAAGTTCTGGCTAAGGCTAGAAAATCCTCAAACTGTTTTTGCAAAAGGCTACATTTTGCCCGGTTTCACCACTTTTGAATATTTTTTTTTTAATCAATATACGTACTATTTGTTTCAAAAATCAAATCAAAAATCGATAAGAAATGTATTTTTAAATATTTTTAAGTTATGGTTAAGGAAAAAAGATAGAAAAACCTTTAACAGTTTTTACAAAAGGCTAGATTTTGGCTGATTTTACCACTTTGAATACATTTTTTTTTTTTAAATCAAATCAAAAATCAAATTAAAATGTCTTCTAAATATTGCTAAGTTATGGATAAAGAAAAAAGCTAGAAAAACCTTTAACTGTTTTTGCAAAAGCCTAGATTTGCCCTAACCAGCATTTGTAACTTACCAACACTAAATAATAAATTTCTATAAATAGAACTCATATTTCTACAAAATGAATTTCATTCTTTCACTCAATAAGCTCCCCCTATTATTAGAGAAATTATTTTCACTCCTTCGCTCATTGAGTACTTCGGTCCATTATCTATTATATTAATAGGCTAACAAATTTTACATATAAACCATTGCCAAGCTTAAACCCATACTAAATATGCATAAATATTTATGAAATGCATATTTATTTGTTGGCATACCTCTAAGGCAGTGCACAATTATCTAATATATAACCAATACTGCTTCATTTATCTGTAATAAGCGAATGAAAATTTTTCATGCAACTTAAATTGGTTATCTGACAATCAATTTGTAAATAAAGCGATAGCCCAGTGGGAAGCGTTAGGGGGTAGTGGTCGAGCGGTTGATGGTTCGAGTACAGTTAGTTACACAGCTATAGGCCAAAATTTTTTTCTTTTTTGTCATTGAAAATTGTTTATATTTTTTATATATTTTTATATTTCTAATCTTGACTTTTTAATATTTTTATAAACAATATTTTTATGTTTGTGATCTCTATTTTCGAGAAGAAAAAAATTTGGTGCGAATATTTTTAGTTTACGGAAAGCCATGTGAAATAATAATTTTATATCATAAATATACATACATACCACCCATTATAGAAATGCTATAACCGCTTATACAATTTCTTTTTGTTTTTTTTTTTGGTAAATATTTCAAAAAATTACCATTAATATAAGTCTGACTGCTCTAATTTTTGAAGATGAAAGCTGCAATTTGCGAATTTTTTTTCAAAATCTATCGATTGAGATAGAGTTGCTGATAAATTCCTTAATTAATGTATAAAAATCGACAAAATATTTTATGGATACTACGTTATTTTGAACTAAACCAAGTGATAAGCGGAAATCTTAAATTTTACTGAAGACAACAAATAATTTCTTTTCAAATGTATATATGTATTAACTTTTAAAAGGGCAAATTCGCAACCCGAGCCCCAAACAAGTCTAGACCAAATTGAATAGAATTTTTTTAAAAATCAATATACATTTTTTTTTCTTTAAATCAAAAGAAAAATCCATATAAAGTGTCTTTTAAATATTGCTAAGTTATGGTTAAAGAAAAAAGCTAGAAAATCCTCAAACTTTTTTTGACCTAACCAGAATTTGTAATTAATCCCTCTAAAAAGATTTAAAAACACGCCTGTATAATAAATTTCTATAAAAAGAACTCATTTTCTGCAAAATGAACCTTTCAATCTTTCACTCGACAAGCTCCTCCTTTTATTAGAGAAACTATTTTCATTCTCTCGCTCATTGCCCATACAGCTTGAATTGGTGATTTGACAATAAATTCGTAGATAAAGCAGTAGAGCAGTGGTTAGCGCATCGGATAGCGAGCGAACTGTTGTAGGTTCGAGAACAGCTCCGGGCTTCAATTTTTTTTTTCATTGAAAATTGTTTTTTTTTTTTAAACATCGTTAGGTATATGAGTATTTCTAATCTTGATTTTTTATAAGCTCATTTAAATTTCATAAGACATATTTTTATATTTGTGATACTTTTTTCGGAAAAAGCTTACTGCGAATATTTTCATAAATATACATACATACCACCCATTATAGAAATGAGATAACCGCTTATACAATTTGGGTTTTTTGGTAAGTTTTTCCGAAAATTAAAATTTTTTTAAACATACCCTCATATTCATAAAAAATAAAATTGGTTTATAAAGCTTTTTAAAATGACATTTTCATACCAATTTTGAATAATAAGAGCTTAATAAACCTTTTATATTTTTTATGAATAAGGGGGATATTGTTCTGTTTATCGGACTTCGGTAGATTATTTCTATAAATTTTGAAATATAAATTTCCATAATTTTTCACAGGTCCTTAAATTTTGTACTAAACGAAGTGGTTAGAGGTCAACTAAAATATTACTAAAGACAACAACTCATTTCTATTCATCCAAATTTACAACCCGAACACCAAACAAGTCTAGACAAAATCTGACCACTTTTGAATAAAAAAAAAAAAATCAATATAAAATGTCTTTTTAATATTTCTAAGTTATGGTTAATGCAAAAAGCTAGAAAACCCTCAATCTGTTTTTCCAAAAGGCTACATTTTTCCCGGTTTCAATATACCTACATTTTTTTAAAAAAATCAAATCAAAAATCAATATAAAATGTCTTTTTAAATATTTTCAAGTTAGGGTTAAGGAAAAAAGCTAGAAAACCCTCAAACTGTTTTTGCATAAGGCCAGATTTTGCGAGGTTTAACCACTTTTGAATAACTTTTTTTTTAAATCAACATACCCACATTTTTTTTTTAAATCAAATCAAAAATCGATATGAAATGTCTTTTTAAATATTTCTAAGTTACGGATAAGGAAAAAAGCTAGAAAATCCTCAAAGCCTACATTTAGCCCGGTTTCACCACTTTTGAATATTTTTTTTTTTTAAATCAATATACGTACTATTTTTTTCAAAAATCAAATCAAAAATCGATACAAAATCTCTTTTTAAATATTTCTAAGCTATGGTTGAGGAAAAAAGCTTAAAAACCCTCAAACTGTTTTTTCCATAAGGCTAGATTTTGCCCGGTTTAACCAATTTTGAATAACTTTTTTTTAAATCAACATACCCACATTTTTTTTCAAAAATCAAATCAAAAATCGATATGAAATGTCTTTTTAAATATTTCTAAGTTCTGGCTAAGGCTAGAAAATCCTCAAACTGTTTTTGCAAAAGGCTACATTTTGCCCGGTTTCACCACTTTTGAATATTTTTTTTTTAATCAATATACGTACTATTTGTTTCAAAAATCAAATCAAAAATCGATAAGAAATGTATTTTTAAATATTTTTAAGTTATGGTTAAGGAAAAAAGATAGAAAAACCTTTAACAGTTTTTACAAAAGGCTAGATTTTGGCTGATTTTACCACTTTGAATACATTTTTTTTTTTTAAATCAAATCAAAAATCAAATTAAAATGTCTTCTAAATATTGCTAAGTTATGGATAAAGAAAAAAGCTAGAAAAACCTTTAACTGTTTTTGCAAAAGCCTAGATTTGCCCTAACCAGCATTTGTAACTTACCAACACTAAATAATAAATTTCTATAAATAGAACTCATATTTCTACAAAATGAATTTCATTCTTTCACTCAATAAGCTCCCCCTATTATTAGAGAAATTATTTTCACTCCTTCGCTCATTGAGTACTTCGGTCCATTATCTATTATATTAATAGGCTAACAAATTTTACATATAAACCATTGCCAAGCTTAAACCCATACTAAATATGCATAAATATTTATGAAATGCATATTTATTTGTTGGCATACCTCTAAGGCAGTGCACAATTATCTAATATATAACCAATACTGCTTCATTTATCTGTAATAAGCGAATGAAAATTTTTCATGCAACTTAAATTGGTTATCTGACAATCAATTTGTAAATAAAGCGATAGCCCAGTGGGAAGCGTTAGGGGGTAGTGGTCGAGCGGTTGATGGTTCGAGTACAGTTAGTTACACAGCTATAGGCCAAAATTTTTTTCTTTTTTGTCATTGAAAATTGTTTATATTTTTTATATATTTTTATATTTCTAATCTTGACTTTTTAATATTTTTATAAACAATATTTTTATGTTTGTGATCTCTATTTTCGAGAAGAAAAAAATTTGGTGCGAATATTTTTAGTTTACGGAAAGCCATGTGAAATAATAATTTTATATCATAAATATACATACATACCACCCATTATAGAAATGCTATAACCGCTTATACAATTTCTTTTTGTTTTTTTTTTTTGGTAAATATTTCAAAAAATTACCATTAATATAAGTCTGACTGCTCTAATTTTTGAAGATGAAAGCTGCAATTTGCGAATTTTTTTTCAAAATCTATCGATTGAGATAGAGTTGCTGATAAATTCCTTAATTAATGTATAAAAATCGACAAAATATTTTATGGATACTACGTTATTTTGAACTAAACCAAGTGATAAGCGGAAATCTTAAATTTTACTGAAGACAACAAATAATTTCTTTTCAAATGTATATATGTATTAACTTTTAAAAGGGCAAATTCGCAACCCGAGCCCCAAACAAGTCTAGACCAAATTGAATAGAATTTTTTTAAAAATCAATATACATTTTTTTTTCTTTAAATCAAAAGAAAAATCCATATAAAGTGTCTTTTAAATATTGCTAAGTTATGGTTAAAGAAAAAAGCTAGAAAATCCTCAAACTTTTTTTGACCTAACCAGAATTTGTAATTAATCCCTCTAAAAAGATTTAAAAACACGCCTGTATAATAAATTTCTATAAAAAGAACTCATTTTCTGCAAAATGAACCTTTCAATCTTTCACTCGACAAGCTCCTCCTTTTATTAGAGAAACTATTTTCATTCTCTCGCTCATTGCCCATACAGCTTGAATTGGTGATTTGACAATAAATTCGTAGATAAAGCAGTAGAGCAGTGGTTAGCGTATCGGATAGCGAGCGAACTGTTGTAGGTTCGAGAACAGCTCCGGGCTTCAATTTTTTTTTTCATTGAAAATTGTTTTTTTTTTTTAAACATCGTTAGGTATATGAGTATTTCTAATCTTGATTTTTTATAAGCTCATTTAAATTTCATAAGACATATTTTTATATTTGTGATACTTTTTTCGGAAAAAACTTACTGCGAATATTTTCATAAATATACATACATACCACCCATTATAGAAATGAGATAACCGCTTATACAATTTGGGTTTTTTGGTAAGTTTTTCCGAAAATTAAAATTTTTTTAAACATACCCTCATATTCATAAAAAATAAAATTGGTTTATAAAGCTTTTTAAAATGACATTTTCATACCAATTTTGAATAATAAGAGCTTAATAAACCTTTTATATTTTTTATGAATAAGGGGGATATTGTTCTGTTTATCGGACTTCGGTAGATTATTTCTATAAATTTTGAAATATAAATTTCCATAATTTTTCACAGGTCCTTAAATTTTGTACTAAACGAAGTGGTTAGAGGTCAACTAAAATATTACTAAAGACAACAACTCATTTCTATTCATCCAAATTTACAACCCGAACACCAAACAAGTCTAGACAAAATCTGACCACTTTTGAATAAAAAAAAACAAATCAATATAAAATGTCTTTTTAATATTTCTAAGTTATGGTTAATGCAAAAAGCTAGAAAACCCTCAATCTGTTTTTCCAAAAGGCTACATTTTTCCCGGTTTCAATATACCTACATTTTTTTTAAAAAATCAAATCAAAAATCAATATAAAATGTCTTTTTAAATATTTTCAAGTTAGGGTTAAGGAAAAAAGCTAGAAAACCCTCAAACTGTTTTTGCATAAGGCCAGATTTTGCGAGGTTTAACCACTTTTGAATAACTTTTTTTTTAAATCAACATACCCACATTTTTTTTTTAAATCAAATCAAAAATCGATATGAAATGTCTTTTTAAATATTTCTAAGTTACGGATAAGGAAAAAAGCTAGAAAATCCTCAAAGCCTACATTTAGCCCGGTTTCACCACTTTTGAATATTTTTTTTTTTTAAATCAATATACGTACTATTTTTTTCAAAAATCAAATCAAAAATCGATACAAAATCTCTTTTTAAATATTTCTAAGCTATGGTTGAGGAAAAAAGCTTAAAAACCCTCAAACTGTTTTTTCCATAAGGCTAGATTTTGCCCGGTTTAACCAATTTTGAATAACTTTTTTTTAAATCAACATACCCACATTTTTTTTCAAAAATCAAATCAAAAATCGATATGAAATGTCTTTTTAAATATTTCTAAGTTCTGGCTAAGGCTAGAAAATCCTCAAACTGTTTTTGCAAAAGGCTACATTTTGCCCGGTTTCACCACTTTTGAATATTTTTTTTTTAATCAATATACGTACTATTTGTTTCAAAAATCAAATCAAAAATCGATAAGAAATGTATTTTTAAATATTTTTAAGTTATGGTTAAGGAAAAAAGATAGAAAAACCTTTAACAGTTTTTACAAAAGGCTAGATTTTGGCTGATTTTACCACTTTGAATACATTTTTTTTTTTTAAATCAAATCAAAAATCAAATTAAAATGTCTTCTAAATATTGCTAAGTTATGGATAAAGAAAAAAGCTAGAAAAACCTTTAACTGTTTTTGCAAAAGCCTAGATTTGCCCTAACCAGCATTTGTAACTTACCAACACTAAATAATAAATTTCTATAAATAGAACTCATATTTCTACAAAATGAATTTCATTCTTTCACTCAATAAGCTCCCCCTATTATTAGAGAAATTATTTTCACTCCTTCGCTCATTGAGTACTTCGGTCCATTATCTATTATATTAATAGGCTAACAAATTTTACATATAAACCATTGCCAAGCTTAAACCCATACTAAATATGCATAAATATTTATGAAATGCATATTTATTTGTTGGCATACCTCTAAGGCAGTGCACAATTATCTAATATATAACCAATACTGCTTCATTTATCTGTAATAAGCGAATGAAAATTTTTCATGCAACTTAAATTGGTTATCTGACAATCAATTTGTAAATAAAGCGATAGCCCAGTGGGAAGCGTTAGGGGGTAGTGGTCGAGCGGTTGATGGTTCGAGTACAGTTAGTTACACAGCTATAGGCCAAAATTTTTTTCTTTTTTGTCATTGAAAATTGTTTATATTTTTTATATATTTTTATATTTCTAATCTTGACTTTTTAATATTTTTATAAACAATATTTTTATGTTTGTGATCTCTATTTTCGAGAAGAAAAAAATTTGGTGCGAATATTTTTAGTTTACGGAAAGCCATGTGAAATAATAATTTTATATCATAAATATACATACATACCACCCATTATAGAAATGCTATAACCGCTTATACAATTTCTTTTTGTTTTTTTTTTTGGTAAATATTTCAAAAAATTACCATTAATATAAGTCTGACTGCTCTAATTTTTGAAGATGAAAGCTGCAATTTGCGAATTTTTTTTCAAAATCTATCGATTGAGATAGAGTTGCTGATAAATTCCTTAATTAATGTATAAAAATCGACAAAATATTTTATGGATACTACGTTATTTTGAACTAAACCAAGTGATAAGCGGAAATCTTAAATTTTACTGAAGACAACAAATAATTTCTTTTCAAATGTATATATGTATTAACTTTTAAAAGGGCAAATTCGCAACCCGAGCCCCAAACAAGTCTAGACCAAATTGAATAGAATTTTTTTAAAAATCAATATACATTTTTTTTTCTTTAAATCAAAAGAAAAATCCATATAAAGTGTCTTTTAAATATTGCTAAGTTATGGTTAAAGAAAAAAGCTAGAAAATCCTCAAACTTTTTTTGACCTAACCAGAATTTGTAATTAATCCCTCTAAAAAGATTTAAAAACACGCCTGTATAATAAATTTCTATAAAAAGAACTCATTTTCTGCAAAATGAACCTTTCAATCTTTCACTCGACAAGCTCCTCCTTTTATTAGAGAAACTATTTTCATTCTCTCGCTCATTGCCCATACAGCTTGAATTGGTGATTTGACAATAAATTCGTAGATAAAGCAGTAGAGCAGTGGTTAGCGCATCGGATAGCGAGCGAACTGTTGTAGGTTCGAGAACAGCTCCGGGCTTCAATTTTTTTTTTCATTGAAAATTGTTTTTTTTTTTTAAACATCGTTAGGTATATGAGTATTTCTAATCTTGATTTTTTATAAGCTCATTTAAATTTCATAAGACATATTTTTATATTTGTGATACTTTTTTCGGAAAAAGCTTACTGCGAATATTTTCATAAATATACATACATACCACCCATTATAGAAATGAGATAACCGCTTATACAATTTGGGTTTTTTGGTAAGTTTTTCCGAAAATTAAAATTTTTTTAAACATACCCTCATATTCATAAAAAATAAAATTGGTTTATAAAGCTTTTTAAAATGACATTTTCATACCAATTTTGAATAATAAGAGCTTAATAAACCTTTTATATTTTTTATGAATAAGGGGGATATTGTTCTGTTTATCGGACTTCGGTAGATTATTTCTATAAATTTTGAAATATAAATTTCCATAATTTTTCACAGGTCCTTAAATTTTGTACTAAACGAAGTGGTTAGAGGTCAACTAAAATATTACTAAAGACAACAACTCATTTCTATTCATCCAAATTTACAACCCGAACACCAAACAAGTCTAGACAAAATCTGACCACTTTTGAATAAAAAAAAAAAAATCAATATAAAATGTCTTTTTAATATTTCTAAGTTATGGTTAATGCAAAAAGCTAGAAAACCCTCAATCTGTTTTTCCAAAAGGCTACATTTTTCCCGGTTTCAATATACCTACATTTTTTTAAAAAAATCAAATCAAAAATCAATATAAAATGTCTTTTTAAATATTTTCAAGTTAGGGTTAAGGAAAAAAGCTAGAAAACCCTCAAACTGTTTTTGCATAAGGCCAGATTTTGCGAGGTTTAACCACTTTTGAATAACTTTTTTTTTAAATCAACATACCCACATTTTTTTTTTAAATCAAATCAAAAATCGATATGAAATGTCTTTTTAAATATTTCTAAGTTACGGATAAGGAAAAAAGCTAGAAAATCCTCAAAGCCTACATTTAGCCCGGTTTCACCACTTTTGAATATTTTTTTTTTTTAAATCAATATACGTACTATTTTTTTCAAAAATCAAATCAAAAATCGATACAAAATCTCTTTTTAAATATTTCTAAGCTATGGTTGAGGAAAAAAGCTTAAAAACCCTCAAACTGTTTTTTCCATAAGGCTAGATTTTGCCCGGTTTAACCAATTTTGAATAACTTTTTTTTAAATCAACATACCCACATTTTTTTTCAAAAATCAAATCAAAAATCGATATGAAATGTCTTTTTAAATATTTCTAAGTTCTGGCTAAGGCTAGAAAATCCTCAAACTGTTTTTGCAAAAGGCTACATTTTGCCCGGTTTCACCACTTTTGAATATTTTTTTTTTAATCAATATACGTACTATTTGTTTCAAAAATCAAATCAAAAATCGATAAGAAATGTATTTTTAAATATTTTTAAGTTATGGTTAAGGAAAAAAGATAGAAAAACCTTTAACAGTTTTTACAAAAGGCTAGATTTTGGCTGATTTTACCACTTTGAATACATTTTTTTTTTTTAAATCAAATCAAAAATCAAATTAAAATGTCTTCTAAATATTGCTAAGTTATGGATAAAGAAAAAAGCTAGAAAAACCTTTAACTGTTTTTGCAAAAGCCTAGATTTGCCCTAACCAGCATTTGTAACTTACCAACACTAAATAATAAATTTCTATAAATAGAACTCATATTTCTACAAAATGAATTTCATTCTTTCACTCAATAAGCTCCCCCTATTATTAGAGAAATTATTTTCACTCCTTCGCTCATTGAGTACTTCGGTCCATTATCTATTATATTAATAGGCTAACAAATTTTACATATAAACCATTGCCAAGCTTAAACCCATACTAAATATGCATAAATATTTATGAAATGCATATTTATTTGTTGGCATACCTCTAAGGCAGTGCACAATTATCTAATATATAACCAATACTGCTTCATTTATCTGTAATAAGCGAATGAAAATTTTTCATGCAACTTAAATTGGTTATCTGACAATCAATTTGTAAATAAAGCGATAGCCCAGTGGGAAGCGTTAGGGGGTAGTGGTCGAGCGGTTGATGGTTCGAGTACAGTTAGTTACACAGCTATAGGCCAAAATTTTTTTCTTTTTTGTCATTGAAAATTGTTTATATTTTTTATATATTTTTATATTTCTAATCTTGACTTTTTAATATTTTTATAAACAATATTTTTATGTTTGTGATCTCTATTTTCGAGAAGAAAAAAATTTGGTGCGAATATTTTTAGTTTACGGAAAGCCATGTGAAATAATAATTTTATATCATAAATATACATACATACCACCCATTATAGAAATGCTATAACCGCTTATACAATTTCTTTTTGTTTTTTTTTTTGGTAAATATTTCAAAAAATTACCATTAATATAAGTCTGACTGCTCTAATTTTTGAAGATGAAAGCTGCAATTTGCGAATTTTTTTTCAAAATCTATCGATTGAGATAGAGTTGCTGATAAATTCCTTAATTAATGTATAAAAATCGACAAAATATTTTATGGATACTACGTTATTTTGAACTAAACCAAGTGATAAGCGGAAATCTTAAATTTTACTGAAGACAACAAATAATTTCTTTTCAAATGTATATATGTATTAACTTTTAAAAGGGCAAATTCGCAACCCGAGCCCCAAACAAGTCTAGACCAAATTGAATAGAATTTTTTTAAAAATCAATATACATTTTTTTTTCTTTAAATCAAAAGAAAAATCCATATAAAGTGTCTTTTAAATATTGCTAAGTTATGGTTAAAGAAAAAAGCTAGAAAATCCTCAAACTTTTTTTGACCTAACCAGAATTTGTAATTAATCCCTCTAAAAAGATTTAAAAACACGCCTGTATAATAAATTTCTATAAAAAGAACTCATTTTCTGCAAAATGAACCTTTCAATCTTTCACTCGACAAGCTCCTCCTTTTATTAGAGAAACTATTTTCATTCTCTCGCTCATTGCCCATACAGCTTGAATTGGTGATTTGACAATAAATTCGTAGATAAAGCAGTAGAGCAGTGGTTAGCGCATCGGATAGCGAGCGAACTGTTGTAGGTTCGAGAACAGCTCCGGGCTTCAATTTTTTTTTTCATTGAAAATTGTTTTTTTTTTTTAAACATCGTTAGGTATATGAGTATTTCTAATCTTGATTTTTTATAAGCTCATTTAAATTTCATAAGACATATTTTTATATTTGTGATACTTTTTTCGGAAAAAGCTTACTGCGAATATTTTCATAAATATACATACATACCACCCATTATAGAAATGAGATAACCGCTTATACAATTTGGGTTTTTTGGTAAGTTTTTCCGAAAATTAAAATTTTTTTAAACATACCCTCATATTCATAAAAAATAAAATTGGTTTATAAAGCTTTTTAAAATGACATTTTCATACCAATTTTGAATAATAAGAGCTTAATAAACCTTTTATATTTTTTATGAATAAGGGGGATATTGTTCTGTTTATCGGACTTCGGTAGATTATTTCTATAAATTTTGAAATATAAATTTCCATAATTTTTCACAGGTCCTTAAATTTTGTACTAAACGAAGTGGTTAGAGGTCAACTAAAATATTACTAAAGACAACAACTCATTTCTATTCATCCAAATTTACAACCCGAACACCAAACAAGTCTAGACAAAATCTGACCACTTTTGAATAAAAAAAAAAAAATCAATATAAAATGTCTTTTTAATATTTCTAAGTTATGGTTAATGCAAAAAGCTAGAAAACCCTCAATCTGTTTTTCCAAAAGGCTACATTTTTCCCGGTTTCAATATACCTACATTTTTTTAAAAAAATCAAATCAAAAATCAATATAAAATGTCTTTTTAAATATTTTCAAGTTAGGGTTAAGGAAAAAAGCTAGAAAACCCTCAAACTGTTTTTGCATAAGGCCAGATTTTGCGAGGTTTAACCACTTTTGAATAACTTTTTTTTTAAATCAACATACCCACATTTTTTTTTTAAATCAAATCAAAAATCGATATGAAATGTCTTTTTAAATATTTCTAAGTTACGGATAAGGAAAAAAGCTAGAAAATCCTCAAAGCCTACATTTAGCCCGGTTTCACCACTTTTGAATATTTTTTTTTTTTAAATCAATATACGTACTATTTTTTTCAAAAATCAAATCAAAAATCGATACAAAATCTCTTTTTAAATATTTCTAAGCTATGGTTGAGGAAAAAAGCTTAAAAACCCTCAAACTGTTTTTTCCATAAGGCTAGATTTTGCCCGGTTTAACCAATTTTGAATAACTTTTTTTTAAATCAACATACCCACATTTTTTTTCAAAAATCAAATCAAAAATCGATATGAAATGTCTTTTTAAATATTTCTAAGTTCTGGCTAAGGCTAGAAAATCCTCAAACTGTTTTTGCAAAAGGCTACATTTTGCCCGGTTTCACCACTTTTGAATATTTTTTTTTTAATCAATATACGTACTATTTGTTTCAAAAATCAAATCAAAAATCGATAAGAAATGTATTTTTAAATATTTTTAAGTTATGGTTAAGGAAAAAAGATAGAAAAACCTTTAACAGTTTTTACAAAAGGCTAGATTTTGGCTGATTTTACCACTTTGAATACATTTTTTTTTTTTAAATCAAATCAAAAATCAAATTAAAATGTCTTCTAAATATTGCTAAGTTATGGATAAAGAAAAAAGCTAGAAAAACCTTTAACTGTTTTTGCAAAAGCCTAGATTTGCCCTAACCAGCATTTGTAACTTACCAACACTAAATAATAAATTTCTATAAATAGAACTCATATTTCTACAAAATGAATTTCATTCTTTCACTCAATAAGCTCCCCCTATTATTAGAGAAATTATTTTCACTCCTTCGCTCATTGAGTACTTCGGTCCATTATTTATATTAATAGTCTAACTTTGTTGTTGGTATATTGTTAATTTTTAAATTCTGATTCTCATAAAGCCTAATTGCAGAATTTGATAACTGCTTTGTGCATAAGGTAATGGCGCGGCGGTGAGCGTATAGAATACGGTGTGCACAGTTGCAAGACCCGGTTGCGGAATATTCCTTTTTTTTCTTAAATTATGTTTTTTTTTTTATATTAAAAAACCTTTAATCTTAACTATTACAATTTACTTAATTTTCAACCTAATATTTTTTTGTTCTTCACCTGCTCAAAACGATCGCATAAATTAGTGGCTATTTGTTAAGCACAATCTCATCATCCGATTATTCAAGTGCAACATAAAATCCCGAAAACCGAATATTTGCATGGCATTTGCCATAAATAATTTTGGAAAGGGCTGCTGTAATTTAATATTTTTATTATATAATAACAGCCGCTATTTTTTAAATTCTTTGATGGCCTCATTTTGCCTATAGATGAGTTTTTAATGTATACATTTAAGTTGGTCGAGGTTCGGCCACGGGTCCTAAAGGCAGCTATTGACAAAAAGTTGATCAGATGTTTGAATAAGTTCAACTATTTTAAATTGGTCGAATTTCGACCACGGGATATACTAGTATTAATTATTAAATAATATTTGCCAATCGAAAGAATAAAAACGTGCTAAATTTGAAAACGTCCATGGACGTTGCACGCTAGAAAACATGCAAAAAATAACGTGACATCACCCCATGTCACATTTCGTCACAAATCGCAGACCCCTCCCCCCCTCAAAGAGCGTGACGTCATATATGCACGACCCCTAAGATCATTCAAACAAGTTGGACTCATCACACAGACACGTTTCGCTCTTTGTTTATCAAATGATTTAGTCATCGCTGAGCAAGGGGCGAAACCACATCGCGTGGGGGTGTCGCTTGTTTCGCGAATGTTAAAAATATAGTTCGGACGATCACAGCGCGTGTATAAGCGCTCTCAATTGTACACCTGCATTTACCAATTTGCCGACCCATGATGTGGAATAATAACATAATAAACATGTCAGCAAATATTCTCAAGCTTTTAAAGTAAAGACTTGATGCCGGCGATTTTGTCTCTTTTCCCATTTAGTTGTTCACATTTTTTTGTTGTAGTTTTGTTTTTTTTGCATATTTTGAGCTTAACGAAATGTAAACAGAGCAGTCAAATTAAAAATTGTGAATATATTTATATAAACAAATATAGGTATGTATATACCAGGGGTGTCCAGTAGAGCGTATCACCAAAAAAAGTTGAAAATGTCCCCCCCCCCCCCCCCCCCCCCCAGTTTGAACACTTACCTTATGAGGTTTTCAAAAAAAAAAATTTTTAATTTTTTTGTCACCCTGTAAAAACAGCGAAATTTGTTTTTTTTTCTAGAACTTCTATATTTCTAGTTCAATTTTCAAAAGTGATACATTTTTAGAAAGGTATTCACCAAGGCAATATTTCATCAATAGAAACTTTTAGCCCTTTTTTCTTAGTTTTCCAGAAAAAAATGTTGTTTTTTTTCAAATACAGGGTGTTGGTTTTAGTAAAAATAGAATAAAAACTGAACTTGGCATGAAGGGCTAAAAGTTTCTATGGATGAAATCTTGTCTTGGTGAATACCTTTCTAAAAATGTATCACTTTTGAAAATCGAACGAGAAATATAGAAATTATAGAAAAAAACAAATTTCGCTGTTTTTACAGGGTGACAAAAAAAATAAAAAAAAAATTTTTGAAAACCTCATAAGGTAAGTGTTCAAACTGGGGCGGGAACATTTTCAACTTTTTTTTCCTCTATACACCGTGATACGCTCTAGTGTCCAGGCCTTTCAACTCAATGGGCCATACAACAGCAAACCCATAACTTTTGCAACATCGATCTTAGAATCAAATTAAAATATTTGAAGGAATTATTATTGAACTACACGGTTAAAAATTTGAACCTAAATTTTAAACTTTTTTGGACTACATATATGTATGGCCAAACCAAATTTGGTTTCAAATTCAATCTAGACCAGTTTTCAAGAAATTTGGCTAAATGAATCGAGTTTCAATTATAAACCAGAAATGTTTTAACAACAGATAAAATCAATTTTTGTCCGTTGGCGGCGATTCGAACCAAGACTCCCCGCATTATGCCCGTCTGCTCTGCCACTAAGCTACATCGCACACATAAATGTTGTTGGCAAAATTCAATCTTGAATAAGCTTTCAAAAATAAATTTTAATTTTCAAACCAAAAAGTTTTAATTTTAAACCGAAAAGTTTTAAGAATAAAATAAAACTAAAAAAAAATGTGGCTGCTGGCAGGATTCGAACGAAAACGCCCAAGAGTCACAGCCGACTGCTCTACCGCTGAGCTATAACGCACATGAAGTTTTTGTGGGCAAAATTCAATTACATTCAAACAAACCAAAAATAAAAAATTTAGACTGCTTTTTCATTTAGATTTTGAATCGAAACCAAAAGAAATTGAAAATATTTGTAGGTATTTGGACGGTTTGAAATATTGTACAAAAAAGTTTGAAAAATTGATTAAACTTTATACGGGTTTGAAATTTAGATTGATGTTTATAGCCGTGTGGCGGCCGCCGTGGTGTAGCGGCTAAGTGTTCGGCCTTCTACACCAGGTCGTGGCGGTTCGATGCCCGGCAAAAGTAACATTAAAAATTATTTAGAAAAAGAATTTTTCTAAACGGGGTCGCCTCTCAGCAGTAGTTTGGCAAACACTCCGGGTGGTATTTCTGCCATGAGAAGCTTCTCAGCAAAAAATTCATTTGCTTTGCAAGTGCCGTTCGGAGTCGGCAAAAAACTGTAGATCGCGCCAACTTGTAGGAAAAACTCAAAAGCAACACACCACAAGTTGGAAAGAGAAGCTCGGCAAAAATCTCGTTAGAGGTTATGATAACCTGTTGGTATATGGCCGCCATTAGTTTTTTTTTTTTATAGCCGTGTATATTTAAGTGCAAATGAGTAACGTCTGTACTCATATCTTGCGTCTAGAATCTAGTTAATCATATACAAACCCTAAATTATAAGACGTTATATTTTGTTATTTATTATCAAAATGCACTTAAATTACCCACCTCATTAAATTATTTATTAATAATATCAAGTAACAAAAATAGAATTTTAAGTGCAATATGATAGACTTTTTTCAGGGATGTTTATAAACATTAAACAAACTGTATATGATGAATTTCACAACAAAGGCTGTAAAAAACGTACATTTTGATCCCGACCTCCGAAGAATTTGATGAAATTTTGCATAGAGGTACATCTTACCTACCCGAATTGCATTTTCGAAAAATTGTGGGCGTGGCAAGGTATCGAAAAATGACGATAGTAAGTATTTTTAAAAGAAAACCAATACAAATTCTATATTACACTGAGAAAAAAAAAATTTCGAAAACTTTTTTTTTTCAGTGTAATATAGAATTTCAAAAGGTGATTTTAATACCTTTCTAACGGTATAAAAATTTTTGAAATCGGTTGACGCGTGATATCAAAATATAAGAAAGTAACCAAGAGATGCAAGAGATTAAAAAAAAAAAAAACGCCATTTTAGTTTTCAGATATGTTATATATATTAAATAGACCTTTCTAAAAAAAATCGTATTTTTCAAAATCACTTGATCTTTGAAGTGTTTTTTCAGTTTCAAATTTTATTTTGGAAAATATTTTTTTTTTTCAGTGTACTAAAAACTGTTTACAGTGTATTTTTTTGAAAGCTAATTTCAATACTTTTCTAGTGGTATGAAGATCTTTGTAAGCGGTAAAGCCATTCCGTAGTAATGACACTTTAAAAGTACCTTTATCTCGTAATTTTTCGAATATTTTCGAATATTTCGATACCTTGCCACGCCCACAATTTTTCGAAAATGCAATTTCTAAAAATGAGGTTGTGTTTGGGTAGGTAAGATGTAACTCTATGAAAGATTTAATCAAATTCTGAGGGAGTCGGGTTCAGAAGTCAATTTCATTAAAATTTTTTGAAGGAATGCTGTTTTCAAAACGTACAAATTTCAGTTTAGAAGATACACAATAAAGTAGGAAAAGTTATGGGCTCGTTGTATATAACTGGATAGCAAATCCACACTTATTCGTGTATTTTTACTACACATAGCTTAAAAAAAAGGAATACCCTATCTCTTATAGTTTAGAAGATACAGAGTAAAATAGAAAAAGTTGCGGGTTCGTGGTAAAAATGAATACTAAAAGCTGAAAATCTGTATATTTTTCGCGATTTTAAAAAGTAGTATCTAAAAAATATTCTTAAGCATATTGAAATGGTTTTATTATATTTACATTTTTTTATTTTAAATTCAAAAATTCCAAACATAAAAAAATTTTGCACAAACTGATCACTCGAGGTGTGACTAACTAAAGATGTGCTCGTTTTTTTTTTTTAAGAAATGATTTATATTGTACAACAGATTTAATTAAAAAGCAAAAAGCTATAAATCTCAAAAACACCTTCGTCACAACCAAAAATTACTATTAAACTAAGTTTTGCTTAGCAACTGTTTAACATCAGACGATGGCTAAGATAAGTTGGTACAACCAATAAGAAAAAAAAACGAGATGTTGCTATACATACTGCTAAGATTATCAACACTTTATACTTGTTTTTTTTGTTTGTTTTTTTTTTTTTTTTTTGTTTTTTTTTTTTTTTTTTGGACAATATTTGTGATTTCTTGATAACAAATTGATATTTTCTAGCTGACAGATATATTGTTTAAACTTTTTGTATAAGAGAAATGAGATCATGACAAAATAACCCAGCCAGCAGAGAAATCTACACGCCTTAAAAAAATGAACCTAAATTTTAAATTTGGAAAGGGCACTCCGGAAGCTACAGGCCTGGATCTCTGCTAGTGGTCTAGGCATCAACCCGAGTAAAACCAAGATCCCTCAATTCCCTCTACCCTCGCGTACCGGCACTGAACTATTACTCTCCCAGAGGGTAAAGTACCTCGGTGTCGAAAAAGCGATAGCAAACTCAACTGGAAACTAAACGTTGAGAAAAGAATAAACAAAGCATACATTGCCTACTACTCCTGCAAAAGAATAGTAAGCAAGAACTGGGGTCTAAAACCAAAACTGATGATGTGGCTCTACACTGCAGTCATAACACCCATACTATCATATGGGACGTTAGTTTGGTGGACGGCCCTAGACAAACAGTACAACATCAATAACCTAAACAAGATACAACGGGCGGTATTCGGAGGCGTAACGGGTGCACTTAGATCCTGCCCGACAGACGCACTCAACATCATCCTAGACCAATTACCGCTAGACATGCACATTCGTGTAATAGCCACAGGAGCAGCACTAAGGCTTAGGGCGTCCGAGTGCTGGAATGCGAAACAGTATGGCCACAGCGGCATCCTTAATAGGTTCTCAAACGAAGACCTATCATCAGACTACCTCCCACCCTCCCTAAAATTCGACAAAAACTATAAAGGGCACTTCCCGTCAAGAGCAAGCGAATGGAGAGATGGTAGCGCTTGTAAGCAGGGGATAATCTCTGTATTCACGGACGGGTCCAAAATGGACTGTGGCGTGGGGGCTACAAAGATTTTCAATTTCTTTTGGTTTCGATTTAAAATCTAAATGAAAAGCAGTCTAAATTTTTTATTTTTGGTTTGTTTGAATGTAATTGAATTTTTCCCACAAAAACTTCATGTGCGTCATAGATCAGCGGTAGAGCTTTTCGTTCGAATCCTGCCAAGTGCCACCTTTTTTTTGGTTTATTTTATTCCTCAATTTTTTCAGTTTAAAATTAAAACTATTTGGTTTAAAATTAAAACTTTTTGGTTTGGAAATTAAAACTGTTCGGTTTAAAATTTAAACTTTTGTTTTTGAAAATTCAAATTTATTTTTGAAAAGTTATTCAAGATTGAATTTTGCCAACAACATTTATGTGTGCGATGTAGCTCAGTGGTAGAGCAGACAGTCGTGATGCGAAACCCGATTCAATTAGCCAATTTTCATGAAAACTGATCTAGATTTAATTTGAACCCAAATTTGGTTTGATCATAGATGTAGTCCAAAAAAGTTCAAAATTTAGGTTCAAATTTTTAACCGTGTAGGTTTTACCGATCGTGTATTTTTCCATCGTTTTTCGTATCCGAAAACGCTCCGGTAACTATACTGATAAAAAGAGTGATACCAAAAACATCAGAAAATTATCCCAAAAATCATCAAAATCGTATCAGAAAACGTAGCAGAAAACGTGTAAAATACAAAAAAAAGGCATGATAGAATGCATCGGTTTTGGGAAGGTTTCAAATTTGTTGTCCTATTTTTTCACTTGTTCAAAAGAATATTTATGTTTGTTTATCATTTCACAAGAGTTCATTACCCGCATCACCTATTTTTATTTCGTCAAGAGTAAAGCAAAACTCATATCATTTATAAAAGATATTTTTATAATTTAACATCTTCAATATATTTAAAAATTTGGAATAACAAGCAAATTAACGTCGAAATAAATTTTCAAGATATTTGTAATAGTCTTCTCCTCATCAGTGTAAAAATAGATACAAACAAATATGGAAATATTTGGCTAAAAATAAAAAGAAAGTTGAACAAACCAAAAACTCAATTTAGACATCTCGATCTAATAAAACGTGTCTCTCCTTGTAGTTTAGGTATATTAATTAATAAATATTGACTTTGACTTGTATTTGAAACACAACGAATCATCCTTTCACTTCTATATAATGATCATTAGCTCGAATTTCATTAGAAGCTATCACTTGCGATGAGCTTATCATTTTAAAAGTGTTGCTTTAATTAGTTTAGCACTTGTAAATACTTTGGCAATTGACCTATGATTTATGTTCTTGTTTTTTACCATATAAAGTATTTAATAAAAAAAAATTTAAAATGGTTTCGTAAACAAAATTTCGTAGGCCAGAGACATGCACAATTATTAAATGACGTTACTGACCGAACTAAAACTTAACTAAAATTTTTATTTATTTTTTAAATTAATTAAATTGTTTCTTCGAATTTAAAGTAATATAGTTTAATTTTATTTTATAATATTTTTTTATATTTTTTATTTGTTTTATTTTTTTAATTTTGTTTTACTTTTTTATTTATTTTTTTGTTTAATTTAATTAAATTTTATTTTATTTTTATTTTTTTTATTTTATAATATTTTTTTATATTTTTTATTTGTTTCTTTTTTTTTTTAATTTTGTTTTACTTTTTTATTTATTTTTTTGTTTAATTTAATTTAATTTTATTTTTATTTTTTTTTTTAATTTTTTTTTTATTTTTTTTTTAATTTTTTTTTTCATTTTATTTTATTTTTTTTTACTTTATTTTATTTTACTTTATTTTTTAAATTTTATTTTTTTATTTTATTTTATTATTTTATTTTTTATTTTATTTTTTTATTTTATTTGATTTTATTTTATTTTATTTTATTTTATTTTATTTTATGTTATTTTATTTTATTTTATTTTATTTTATTTTATTTTATTTTATTTTATTTTATTTTATTTTATTTTGTTTTATTTTATTTTATTTTATTTTATTTTAATTTATTTTATTTTATTTTATTTTATTTTTTTACTTAAATTTTTAATTTAATTTAATTTTATTTTGTTTTACTTTTTTCTATATTTTATATTTTTTTAATTTATTTCATTTTACTTTTTTTAGTTATTAATTTGTTTGTCTTATACCAATTTATAAGTTTTTTATTTTATTTTTTTTTTTATATTTTTATATTTTTTATTTTAATTTTTTTTTTTTATTCTTTTTTGTTTTATTTTATTTTATATTTTTTATATTTTTTTATTTATTTTTTTTTTATTTTTTTTTTGTTATTTAAAATAGAATGAAAGAGTAAAAAGGAAATAATATATATTTAATTTTTACATTTTTTATTCCGTTATATTTTTTCACATTTGTTTATTATTTTAATTTTAATAGTTTTTCCTTATCTTTTATTTAATTTTTTTATATTTTTTTGCATATTTGTTGATGTTATAATTGAGAAACGAGGTATAATAGATTATAATTAAGTATGTATACTTTTTCGTGGGATTAGTAACGTAGGTAGTGACGTCAACTAATAAGAGATAACATCGCAACAAAGTAGAAAAAGTAAAAAAAAAATTAAATTAAATATAATCAGACGCTGTTTCACACGCACCGCACTGATAATAGCAAGGCCAAAAGTTTACTGCTTTCAACTGGTAATCGTGTTTTCAAACTAACAGAAGGCATCTGGCTCGAATCACAAAATTACCATCGAAACTATACTACAACTAGGTACTTATTGCTTTGTTTAAACTGCAAAATTTTGTTCTTGTTTGAAATTATTTTTATAAATTTCGGCAGCAAAGAAAACAGCAAACATTTCGTAAGTGAATGACCTATCGTTTTGTTTACTGAAAGTTTTAAACAAAGCAAACAAATGACCTAGTTTGAAAGCGCAAAAATTTAATAAACAGACAAATTTTGAATTATTTTATGAAATTAGACATATATCAATTTTCTGGCTGAATTCATTCAAAATTCATTTGTTTCGTTTGCTTCCTTTTTCTCTTATAATTCACAGTTGCTTTTTCGTGATAAGGTAAGTACAAATAGACGCTGCTTTCTTAAGAATAAACATAAAGGCAATGATAAAATAAAGGGTAAGTCATGAAAATTCTGATTGAAATCATACTAGTCCAGGTTTAATGCTTTTTAGACTAGTTTGGGACTAGTATATTTCATACTAGTACGTTTTGGACTAGTAAGGGGCCTAGTTCATTTTATGGAAATCATAATAGTCCAGGTTGAACTAGTAGGACATCAACACGTAAATAATACCAGTTGCTTATATGGAAAAAAGACAGAACACTGACTAGTTGGGCCCGGTGCACCAACTAGTTGTAAAGTAATTTTCAACTAGTTGCTTTCGCTGCAGGGAAGTGACATATGTAGACATAATATTAAAAGTTATTGCTATTATTATCGCGCTTTTTAAATAAAAATTAGGTCAATTATTTTAATTTTAATCTAGTTGAACAGAACCAGACGAACGGGCGCTCGGACTGATTGTGTGTTGGATTGTGTATAGGAATTTTAATGCTGTGTGTCCTCGAAAAAAAAATAATTGAACGCCCCTTTCCCAAAATCCTGGATCCGCCACTGATGTATTTAGCTTTGTTTCTTGAAATCTCCAGCAAAGAACTGTCAGCAGAAGAGAGTCTTGTAAAAAGCTGTCAAAATCTCATTTCTGCTCATTTTTCGTCGAACAGCGGATACGTTTCTGATTGGCTAACAATTTGAATTTACATTTTTTGTTGTTGTTTTGCTATGTCACCGATCAGCTTTTCCTGCTTGCTGGTTAATTTTTTCAAAGAACACTTTTTTAGGAATAATTATTCATAATTATTCATAATTAGCAGGAAAGAAACAAAGCTTTTGTTTGTGCGTATCTTATTCAATTTAGCGAAATAAGGCAACAGCCAATACA
>CAXKVI010000004.1:100434941-100437441 GCA_964058755.1 Campiglossa producta
AGCTTTTTTGTTGGGCCGCAAGCACTGCAATGGTGGCAATATTCAGGTTCTGGTGGTGGTGGCCACACAACCAAACCAAGTAGCTCAGCAAGAGCAAAAGCCGTAACAAAACGGGCGGCGGGCGTTGGAGCGAGCGTGCCTATAAACTATTGTGGTTGCGCATGCGTCGGTGCATAAAAGACGTGAAATGCAGTGAAGGCGATTAAAATGCGGTTTGTTTGTTTTTTTTTTTATTTTTTTTTTTTAATATTTTTTTTTGCTGCTTTTGCTTGTTTCTTGTTGAACTGTGTTGTACTTTAAGGCTTTTTGCCTTTTAAGAAATCCAGTTTTTTTGGTGTTTTGATATTGTGTTTTGTTTCTTTTTTTTATTAGGTATATTTTTTTTTTTTGTTTCAATAGTTTTCACTACTTATCGGGCGCGTTTAGTTTTCACCGCTTGTTTGTTAACTTTTGTTTGGCTTTAGTTTATATTAAGTTGTATATATTTTTTGTATTTCTTTTTATTTTCAGGTGTTTTTCTTCAATCGAATGGGTTAACTGGGGCGCACCTTTTGTGTGTACTGTTTTGTTGTTTATTTTTTTCTTACACTGAGCTTTTGTTGGCTTTATTTTATTTGCTTATATTTTGTTTGTTTTTTTTTTTTGTGCTGTAATAGTCTAGATTTTTTATTTGTTCACTTTCAATTTATCTAGTTCAATGTTTTTTCTTGATATTTTGGTGTAAAAAATTTTTTTTTTTAACAGTTTTTTTTTTAATATTTTCACTTTGTTTTGTTGTTATTTTGTTATTTTTTTTTTCAATTTTGTTCTTATTTTTTAGTTGATAATTTTTTTATTTGTTTTTCCTGTTATCTTTAATTACTTAAAATTTTATTATTATTTTTCCATATAATTGTTTATATTATTATTTTTAATATTTTAAATTTGAATATGTTTTTTTTTTTTTTGCTTTGTGGTTTTTTATTTTAAATTTTATTTTTGGTTGTCTTGAAACTTTCTCATAATTTTTTTAAATACTTTTTTTCAGTTAAGGGGTTTCTCGTTCTATTAACAAACTTTTAATTTTTTTCTCTTTTGTTGAAATATTTTTTATATATAAGCTTGAGTTTTTTTTAATTCTCACCTCTTCACTGTTCGCCTTCAATCCCGCCGCGCGCCGCTTTTCTAGCGCTCCCCTCAGGCAGTTTTACTTCTTCAGCTATTTTTTACCGTTACAACAGTTGATTTCAACCTTTTTCGCGCAGTCAATGCTGTCAAATGGCTTCGTCACTGCTACTCAAAGCAACACACCCCTTTTTTGTGAAACTTTGTTGCTCCAAATGTATCACGCTCTTTTCCTCTCGCCTTACTTCACCTATTTCTTCAAACGGGTTTTCTCAAATCAACACCCACTTCGGTTTTTCTCGCTCCTCTCTGCAACGGCAACTGGTTTACTATCAAACTTTTCACGCTGCAATCGTTGCACCGACTCCACTTTGGCTTTGCTGCAACTGTCAATTACAATATAGCTGCTCTGTTGCTTTACCAACTCTTGTTGCTCTCTGGCTCAGCTGTTCCCTAGCTTGTTTTTAGCTGCAACTCAGCTGTTTACCATACAGGCTGCTCTGGCTATGTTTACTCTTTTAGCTCAGCTCAGCTGTTTTAAGTTTTGTATTTAATTTTTTTTCCCCCGCTTTACTCAGCTGGTATTTCTAGTTTTGTTAGTGCTGTTGACACCTTTTACTATCATACAATGTGGCTACTGTTGTTGTTGCTGTTGTCAAGTTTTTCAGCCTTATACCACCGTTCGTACTATTATCTGGGTTATGATTGAGCCGTTTGAAGGTGAAGATTTCACGTCTTATATTGATGAAACTCAATTCTTCGTTGCGTTGTTTCAACTGTTGTAATTGTTGTTGTAATGTTTTAGCTGTAATGGTTTTATTTTTATTTTTGCTATTCATTTGTATTGGCGACAACGTGATTAATGGAAGCGCGGCTTTTGGCTGCGTCAAAATTGTCAAAATAACCGAAACGAACAAGTCTATGACTTTATTAAGTTTTGTTGTTGGTTAGTCTCCGTTATGGCACTTGCTGACACTAAGAAAGGTGGTTTGCTGGGTGTACAAAATACACTCTTACAGATTGTTAATTTCAGCTAAATGCTGATTTTGCACCTTTTGTAATGTTTTTTTTTTTTTTTTTAATTTTTTCAAAAAAATTTTTATTTTTTAAGGTTTTTGGCACCTTTTTAGCTTTCAAGTGCTTACATCA
Source organism: Campiglossa producta (assembly GCA_964058755.1). Classification (NCBI taxonomy): domain Eukaryota; kingdom Metazoa; phylum Arthropoda; class Insecta; order Diptera; family Tephritidae; genus Campiglossa; species Campiglossa producta. The sequence continues at coordinate 100,437,195 of CAXKVI010000004.1, forward strand.
CAGACGGAGTTCTTTTTTGTTGTTTTATCTGAAATGAAAAATAAATAAAGAAAAATAAAATTAGTTAGATCACTTTTATTATTTGTATTTCCTAATTAATTTTATTTTATTTGATTTGATTTTACTTTTTTTCATTTTACTTTATATTATTTATTTTTCTATTTCATTTTATTTAGTTTTAATTATTTTTCATATTTATGTCATTTTTTTATTTTACTTTACTTTACTTTATTTAATTTAATTTAAT
>CAXKVI010000004.1:100439941-100454941 GCA_964058755.1 Campiglossa producta
TACCTACGAAGTTGAAAGTATTGATAACACTGTGCTAGCCATACAACTGCATAATCGGGGCATCTATCAGGTAAACTCAATTCTAAGAAGCCTATTTGAGAGATGATGGTAGCTGTTTTTGTTGTAGTAACAATACTTTTCGTTGTTTAGTCGACGAGATGCAGATTAAACAGGTTTATACTGACTTGATCGAGTAAAATCTGAGTGGGATTACCATGATTTTTATTTCTTCGCAGTCACGTCATAGTTAAATTGTTTTTTATTCTTTTGATAAAATATATCTTCAGTATACTTCAATATTTATTCTGATCAATTTGTTGAAAAATATGACTAAATAATTCATAATTTGAAAGGGTTCGGCATGGCGTATGAGCAACTTCCTTATCTTTCCCTATACAATGGTAACTCCTGAAAGTATACTACTAAATTTTAATATTAGCATTCCTGATATGTTTTCGATTTAAAAATCAACCTCGAAAATAGCTTTTAGTTTTGACTAGAGGACCCTAATATGCACAAATTTCTAAAAAAAATTAGCTTACCCTTTCTTCTTTTTGAAATTAAGTATAGAATAAATACAAGCCTTATTCATTTTTCAAGCACTGTACCAATATTGAGAACAATAACTTGTTTGTTCCAACAGCTGTTTTGTGTTGTTATTGTAAAATGTCTGGAGGTTGTTTCTGTTAGCTGACGACAACAAAAACAAGTGCATACAAGGTAGGCCATTATATTTATTTAGCCTACTAATTAACAGCAAAAAGTTTAACAAAATTTATTAAAACAATAAACAAAGAGTACGCGAGTAGATACGAGTAGGTATTAGGGTAGTCCTTATAATCAAATGTAATATTTTTTCCAGTCTCACACCCTAGATCAGTTGCACCACGGTCAACTATATCGCAAACAAAATTTTGTTCCGAGTGGAAACACCTAAGGCGTGTCGCAGGGGGATTAAAGTTTCCAATCGGGACCAGATTTTGTATGTGATATCTCCGAACATAGTGCTAGCGTTTTCGAGTATTAGGTAATAAGAAAAATCACTTTTTATTTTTTAAATTTCCATATAGCAATCTGAACTTTGACCACCCTGAAACACGCCTAAACCATCTCCAATCGGGATAAAATTGTTTGTGTGATATCTTCGGCTATATTACTGCCGGTTTAGGGGTTGAGCGTTTGGAAATCTGATGATAAATTGTCTCCATTCAATTAAGGACCACCCTAGTAGGTATTTTTAAGTGCACATATTTTTTTTTTTCACATTCAAAGTTTATCTTGGAAGGAGGGTTTTCTACACAGTAGCACAGAACAGATACGTACACTGGACAAAAAAAGTCTACGTTCAGGTAATTTTTTGCATTAATTTCAAGTAGGGTTGGCACTGAGGGTTGCCAACTAACTTTATTTGATTTCTTCTCTCTTATATTGAAAACTTTCTTGGGAGCTTATTGACCGATTTGGATGGAATTTTGCATATGGATAGTATGCTTTATTCTGAGATATTTTACTCGTGTGCTGTCACATCTTCGGATTTACAGGGTTACCATCATCATTTATTGGCGCTTAACCGCCTAAGCGATTTTGGCCGTCGCCTATCAAAGCACGCCAGTCATTCCTTTTTAGCGATAACTGACGCCAATTGGAAACCCCAAGGGAGTTCAAGTCATCCTCCACCTGTTGTTTCCATCTCAGTCGAGGCCTCCCCCTTCCTCTGCTGCCGAATTCGGGTGACGATTGGAAAACCTTCTGGGCTGGAGCTTCTTTGTCCATTCGCATGACGTGACCCAGCCAGCGGAGCCTTTGGGCTTTAATTCGCTGGACTATGGTCAGATCTGCGTAAAGCTCGTACAGCTCATCGTTAAATCTCCTTCGATACTCGCCGTCGGCATCACGGGAAGGACCATAAATCTTCCGGAGAACTTTTCTCTCAAATACTCCAAGGGCCATCTCATCTTCTCTTGACATTGTCCATGAATCTGAGCCATACATCAGGACAGGTATGATGAGAGACTTATAGAGCGCGATCTTTGTTCTTCGAGAGAGGACTTTACTTCTCAATTGCCTACTCAGTCCAAAGTAGCACTTGTTCGCAAGAGTGATTCTCCGTTGGATTTCTAGACTGATATTATTTTCGGTGTTAATGCTGGTTCCCAAATAGACGAAGTCCCTCACAGTTTCAAATTTGTAACTATCAACAGTGACGTGGCTGCCAAGGCGCAGGTGCGCCGATTCTTTCTTTGATGACAGCAAATACTTCGTCTTGTCCTCGTTGACCGCAAGACCCACTTTTTTCGCTTCTTTATCCAGTCCAGAGAAGGCAGCGCTTACGGCGCGGTTGTTAAGGCCAATGATATCAATATCATCGGCATACGCCAGCAATTGCACGCTCTTGTAAAAGATTGTACCATTGCGGTTTAGCTCTGCTGCTCGAATTATCTTCTCCAGCATCAGGTTGAAGAAATCGCACGAAAGGGAGTCGCCCTGTCTGAAGCCTCGTTTGGTTTCAAATGGCTCAGAGAGGTCCTTCCCGACTCTGACGGAGCTGTTAGTATTGCTCAACGTCATTTGGCAAAGCCGTATAAGCTTTGCAGGGAAGTCAAATTCAGACATGGCGGCATACAGGCAACTCCTTTTTGCGCTGTCAAAAGCGGCTTTGAAATCGACAAAGAGATGGTGTGTGTCGATTCTTTTATCATGGGTCTTCTCCAGGATTTGGCGTATCGTGAAAATCTGGTCGATGGTAGACTTACCAGGTCTAAAGCCACACTGATAAGGTCCAATCAGCTTGTCTACGATGGGCTTCAGTCTTTCACACAATACGCTAGAAAGAACCTTATACGCGATATTAAGAAGGCTGATTCCGCGGTAGTTGGTGCGGTTAGCGGGATCGCCTTTCTTGTGGATTGGGCAGAGCACACTTAAATTCCAATCTGGAGGCATGCACTCGTCTGACCATATTCTGCATAAGAGCTGATGCATGCTTTTTACCAGCTCTTCGCCTCCGTGTTTGAACAGCTCGGCGGGTAGTCCGTCTTTTCCAGGCGCTTTGTTGTTTTTCAGCCGGGATATAGCTATCCTCACTTCATCATAGTCAGGTGGTGGGACGACTTTTCCATCGTCAGGGATTGGGGTATCGGGTTCGACGTCTCCCTCGCAATTTAGCAGTGAGGAGAAGTGCTCCCTCCATAATTTAAGTACACTCTGTACGTCGGTTACCAGGTCGCCATTATTGTCCTTACAGGAACTTGCCCCGGTCTTAAAACCTTCCGTCATCCGCCGGATCTTTTCATAGAATTTTCGGGCATCATTCCTGTCAGCCAGCATCTCAAGCTCCTCACACTCACGCCTTTCGGCCTCACGTTTCTTTTTTCTGAAAAGGCGTCTCTCTTCCTTCTTTGCCTCACGATAGCGTTGCCATACACTGCGGGTTGTGCCCGTTCGCAACGTCTCCCTGTAGGCAGCGTCCTTTTTGTCCGAGGCAGTGCTGCATTCCTCATCGTACCAGTTGTTTTTGCGGGCTCGCTGGAACCCTATAGTGGCCTCAGCGGCGGTACGTAATGAGTGAGAGATATGCTTCCATTGCTCGGTTGCATCGTTAGGTCGAGGATTGCTCTCCGATAGCAGGTGTGAGAGTCGAGTGGAGAAATTGTCAGCTGTCTGTGTCGTGCGCAGCTTCTCGACGTCAAACTTTCCTTCCGTTACTGTGCGCACTTTCTTTCCTACACAGAGGCGTGTGCGTATCTTGGCTGCAACAAGATAATGGTCCGAGTCGATATTGGGACCACGAAGGGTACGCACGTCCAGAACGGTGGAGCTATGTCTGCCGTCGATCATGACATGATCAATCTAGTTTCTTGTTCTTTGATCAGGAGACAGCCATGTGGCTTGGTGTATTCGTTTATGCTGGAACCTGGTACTACTGATGACCATATTGCGGGCAGCAGCGAAATCAATCAACCTAGTGCCGTTGGGGGATGTTATATCATGGAGACTAAATTTTCCAACTGTTGGACCAAAGACTCCTTCCTTGCCCACCTTCGCATTAAAGTCGCCGAGCACGATTTTGATATCATGTTGGGGGCAGCGATCATAAGTCTGTTCAAGTTTATCGTAGAAGGAGTCCTTCTCTGCGTCGTCCGTCTCCTCAGTCGGCGCATAGGCGCAGATAAATGTTATGTTGAAAAATTTCGCTTTGATGCGGATCGCAGCGAGACGCTCGTCCACGGGGGTGAACGCTAGTACTTGGCGGCGAAGTCTCTTTCCCACCACGAATCCTACACCACGCGCTTTGCCGCGTGTCTGGCCACTGTAGTATACGTCACAAGGTCCGATGGTCGTCTTTCCTTGTCCCGTCCATCGCATTTCCTGCAGGGCGGTGATGTCAGCCTTTGCGTTAACGAGGACATCAACCAGTCGGGCAGCGGTACCGTCCCTTGAAAGGGTCCGGACATTCCCGGTACATGCCCTAATATCCAAATCATTATGCCTTATTCGTTTTGCCGGGTCGTCAACATTAAAGGGGGTTCTCATCCGAGGCTTTAATTTATTTTTCATTGGACTAAATTTTTTACGTGGCGGGTCCCAAACCCAGCGCACAACCCGTACAGGGTTGCCAGCTATTTATTTCATTTTTATACCTTTCATGAACATGAAATGATATTATAATTTTGGTCCGATGTTTGTAAATATGAGAAGAAGAAGAGATAGACCCATCAATAAGTATACCGAAATGATCAGGATGACGAGATGAGTTGATTTAACCAGCAAGATCGGACCGATCTCCCATACAACCGATTATTCCGATAAACGGATTTTGGGCTATAACTCCTGTAATTAAACACGTACGAACGTGAAATTTTGGAAGCATCGCTATTTTTATATGTAAAATATCGATGTTGAAAATCATTGAGATGGGATAAATATTTCACAAAGCTCCCATACAATCGATTGTTCCGATAAACGGATTTTGGTAGATAACTCATGTAATTATATCGGTAGGAACGTGAAATTTCGTTACTATTTCTCTCTTTTAGAATGTGGAATGTCGATGTTAAAAATCAGTGAGATTGGACCAATATAACACAACGCCCCCATATAATCGATAATTCCGATAATTTCGGTATGAGCTAAAGTTAAATTCACACAGGCTGCACTGGGATCAAACAGTGAAAATCGTGACGCTTATTCATGAAAGGTATTAGCCTTCGGCACAGCCGAAGACAGCTTTTCTTACTTGTTTTAATATTGAGAAAATTATGCCAATATTAGTATCAAATGAAAGGTATTTTAGGAAATTTTTCGGAATACCAATTAAAATATGTATTTTCAAGTAGGGTTGTCACCTAAATACAGTCTCAGGAACATATTGACCTATTTGGTAAACCGCCAACACATTGTACGGTATTTCCGAAAGTTGCGAAAATATCAATAACTAAAAATCGTTTAACTTGCCGCTTGGGCCTTTTTGTCGGTTAGGTATGAAAAATTTTAACTCGGCAGAAAAAAAATTTGGACTGGTAGAAACAAGTCAAATTTTTTATTTTTTTTTTGCATACTAATAGCATTTGTGTATAATTATCTCAACCAGAAAGTTAAATAAATAAAAATAAAAATTGTGGAAGAAATAAAAAAACCCTTCAGGAAAATTCAGAATACTAGGGTTTGCCCAGTGATTGAAATTCAACCGCAAAACTTTATTTTATTTCACTACTTTTCTCTTCTCTTCTCTTCCCTTTCCTTCCCTTCCCTTCCCTTCCCTTCCCTTCCCTTCCCTTCCCTTCCCTTCTCTTCCCTTCCCTTCCCTTCCCTTCCCTTCCCTTCCCTTCCCTTCCCTTCCCTTCCCTTCCCTTCCCTTCCCTTCCCTTCCCTTCCCTTCCCTTCCCTTCCCTTCCCTTCCCTTCCCTTCCCTTTCCTTTCCTTCCCTTCCCTTCCCTTCCCTTCCCTTCCCTTCCCTTCCTTTCCCTTCCCTTCCCTTCCCTTCCCTTCCCTTCCCTTCCTTTCCCTTCCCTTTCCATCCCTTCCCTTCCCTTCCCGTCTCTCCCTTCCCATCCCTTCTTTTCCTTTGCTTTAATTTCCTTTCCTCTCCTCTATTTTCCCTTTCTTTTCTTTCCCTTCCTTTTCTAGAAGCGATACTACGCGAAATGTTAAAACCTCGGATATAACACTTTGTCAGTTGACCAAACACATTATTTCCGATATATTAGTGATGTTAACTCAAAATTTGGGTTTTTTTAGTTATGACGACGTTGCAGCAAATGAGCAATTTATTAAACGTATTATACAAAAAAATTAAATGCCGAACTTAAGTTTTAAAAACTTAAAAAAAAAAAATTTTTAATTTTCTAAAATAACACATTTTTGAAACTTTTTCACAGTATGTATTTTTTGTATACCTCTACCGTAAAAAATTTTCAAATATTCAAAATTTTATATTTATATATATTTTCTATTTTCTATGCACTGAAACTTGCAATGAATAACAAAACAAACACCTCATATTTGTTTTCTTATGATCCATATCGATTTTTCTTCACTCTGTAGATTCATCCGCTACCGGCCAACGTTCGCCACGCACTGAGTACGGAATAAATATTTAAGATCATTGTACGCTACGATGCAGAACGGAACTCGTAATGTTGTTGCCGGGAAGCAACAGTATAACAATAATGTAATAAACATCAAGATTAGAGGCAATAAGCCCGAAATGTTGCGATGCAATTGTGAGAAAAAGTATAAATAGCAACCACATACAGAGGAATAAGAGCACATGATTTTTCTAATTTTTTCACTACATAAATTTCAAATTGGAATAAAAGCTAGTGTCAACCTACTTGAATCAGGTATATCTTGGCGAGATTTGAAATTGATCACGAAATCTGAGAATAACTTGAAAAATATCCAGAAATCCCTCTATATCATTTTCTTATTAATATTGCCATCCCTAACCAACATTCAACAATTGTTGGCTAAATATGTTTGTGCTGTGATGATGAGCTCATTAGACCGTTTGAAAATACAAATATTTTCTTTTTTCAACCCAACAGGCTAAACACAATGTCTCCCAAATTAAAAGAAAAAGGTGGCGTGGTTCCTCCCATACGAAGGAAATACTTCATACTACATATCTCTGAAAGTATTAAGGTTAGACCACTAAAATCTGGTATGGAGTTATATAAGATCAATCCCTAATACCTCCAAAAAAACTGATAATAACGAAAAAGGGGGCGTGGCACCTCTCATACGAAGGAAGTACTTCATAGTCCATATCTCGGGAAGTATTTAGGTGGGACGTAATTTGGTGAGGAGTTATATAAGATCAATCCCCACCACCTCCAAAAAACTGGGGAAAACGAAGGAAATGCCTCAAAGTCCATATCTCAGGAAGTATTTAGGTTAGACCACTGAAATTTGGTAAGGGGTTATATGAGATCAATCCCTATCACCTCCAAAAAAACTGGAGATAACGAAAAAGGGGGCGTGGCACCTCCCATACCAAGGAAATACTTCATAATCAATATCTCGGGAAGTATTTAGATTAGACCACTGAATCCTAAACCCTGCTAGACATGCATTACAGCAGCCATCAGTTTTTTTTCATATTGCCTTTCAGAACCTGATTGTAGGGATAGGGATTAAAATAGATATAGAGATCGGGTTAGAGAAACATGTAGGGAAATAAATTTGTAGGGGGTTTTTTGTAACGAATTGGCTCAGAAACTAATGAACCGATTTTCGCAAAATTTGGACCGTTTGTTCTTTGGATAAGCTCGCTCAACATAGGATATATTTTCCCGCTAGATGGCGCTGAAGTCGGTATATTTAAACTCCGTATTTATGGTCCCATTGTGGTAATTTTTTGCCATTATGTTTGATATGTAATCAAAAACTCGTTTACAAAAAAAAACCAACTAGGTGGCGCTATAGTCGAGATATAAAAAATTTGTATTTAAGTTACAATTTTCATCAAAAAAAAGCTCTTTCATCCTTTTTGGAAGAAAAATATTTAGAATTAAAATTCTGAAACGGTCTAATTTACATTCTTACTCTTGTACATATAATGCAGTAGCACTTCAAATATTCCCACACTTATTAGACATTACGGTGAAATGTAGGAAACAGCAACAAATTTAATGCATAAGTACACACATACATACATATCGGTTATAAATATCTGAGCACAACAAACAAATCTCAGGAAGAAGAAAATGTTTTTCGAACAATAAAACTTGAAAATGCTAATTGGTGTTAAGCTCATCAATGTCGGCTCAACTTGAGTATCTTCACGTAAATATGCCAGCCACTTGTCTTACTTCTGTGACTACCTAGTTGCATTAAGTAAATAAATATTTATAAATAAATTAGGGTGTTCCCAAATTTAGCGTGTAGTTGTCTATCTTTCCAAAAGTTTTAAGGGTTTTTTTTTTTGTTTAATAACTAGTCAAATGAAAAATAAAGGCCTATACTTTTTTAAAATCTGTACTCTAAGATTATTATATACTTTTTGCTCTTCCGCTCCCCCTTCGCAAAATATTAGATACATATGTAGCTGTTACAAATAGTATTCGAGATATAGCTGGTTTTAGTTTTTCCTATAGTAAAGAGAACGGGTTGATATGAAAACGATACGCTTTTTGTTCTGGACAATTTTATAAAAATATAATAATAATAATAGTTATTTCGAAAAATAGGCAACACCCTAATGAATGTATTTTAAAAAGATTTTTTCTTATTTTATGTTTGCGTTAATCTTTCGAAATCGTTAGCTGAAAAGTGCTCAAGAAACATTATTTAACACATGTTTGTAAGCTTTACCTCATACATTAGAATGAAGGAAGTTACGTTCGAGCAATGCACTGTGGGGTGGTTGTATGCAGAAAATGTTGCACAAAAACTGAATTAGCATTTCAGTCTTGCAAGAAATATTTTCTGTTTTGGTTGAAAAAATTTCCATCGTTTCCATGATGGTGAGGACGCTGCTAGTTTTCGGTAACACACTTAACCGCTGAGACATAAAATAAGGCCTTAAAAGAACCGAATTTCTATGATCAAAAAAAAAAGGTTTACTCAATAGGCAAGGGAGGTTTCGCAGGTATTTTATTCACTTAGACACTTATTTCTTAATCATATCCCACAGTGCATGGCTAATTAATGCTTACAACTATATGTTATGACTATTACGATTATAGCGGTGCAGCGGTTCCGCTATTAAACTTTACTATGCGAATAGGTAGGTATATCTTCTTTATTTAGGAATGCTTGCATTTTATTATACCCAGCGTACTAGTACTAGTACAAGGATATTATAATTTTGTTCACATAACGGTACTACGTAACGGCACAAAATAATCGAGATAGATATAGAGTTCCATATATGAAAGTTCTTAGGTTGGAAAAAAAAGTTCATTAAGGCATGTCCGTCCGTCTATCTGTCAGTCCGTCAGTCCGTCTGTCCGTGTACACGACAATTTGAGTAAAAATTGAGATATTTGTATGTAATATAAGTTTCTATATGGCCAAGGTAGGTTGCTATTGAAAATGTCCAAAATCCGCTGATAACCACGCCCCCTTTTTCGATATCGAAAATTTCGAAAATCACATAAATTGACATACCTCGGTAGCTGAAATGACTAAAATGATATAACTTTATAAGTGAATCCCCCTGGTCATATTCTTATGATTTTTCAATAAATTTTTTTTTACAGCGGGCGTGGCACCGCCCACTTTTCAGGGAGGCATTTTTGAAAATTCGACTGTTCGTAACTTTTAAACTGATTACTGATAGAACGATGAAATTTGGCACAAATCATACTAGTATCGTTGGGAGTATACCTGATGAAATTGGATAAAATCGCCCTCCAACCATGCCCACTTTCGATATCGAAAATTTCGAAAATCACCTAAATTGACATAATTCGATAACGGAAATGGCTAAAATGATATAGTTTGGTAGGATGAATCCCCTAGTCATTCTATTATGTTTTTTTGATAAATTTTTGAAAGTAGGCATGGCCCACTTTCCAGGTAGACATATTTGAAAATTTCATAACTTTTAAACGGATTACGGTAGAACGATGAAATTGGTACAAGGTATACTAACATAATAGGGAGTATAGCTGATGTAATTGGACGAAATCGCTTCCCAACCACGCCCACTTCCGCAATGGAATATTTCGAAAATCATATAAAAAACTACCGCTGGGTATTTAATGTTCGGTTTACCCGAACTTAGACTTCCTTAGTTGTTTTTCTTATTTTTAATTATTGATGATATCACAAAGCAAAGAATAATTGTTGAAGATTAACATTGCGAGATTTTACGTAATAATTAAAAGAAGAAATATAATATAAATTGAACGGTAAGTAGAGCTTGCGGCATGAACAATCATTTGAAATGTACATAGAGATGAAACCGTGACAGTGATCGGCACCGTGCCAGTAGCTTAAACCATGACAGTAACTGAAACCATGACATTGACCGACACCGTATTACGAGTTCGTGGAGTTTTCTTTGCATAACAAAATTTATGAATTAATTACTTGATTCAAACACGGTACTGAAACATACAACCGTCGGTGTGGTAACGTAGCAACCAGCACACTACGGCCACCACCCAACAAGGCGGTTCACAAACTTAAAATGTGATATTTTTTTATATAGGCATTTTTTTAGCCACCAGTGTAGTTTATTCAGACAACTTGGCGACTGCTAGCATAAAGAATTTATTTTTAGACAATATGCTGCTTTAAAAAATGCAACGAACAGCTCATCCATGTTACACAACAAAACCATGTAGGAAAAATATGTAACAAAGAAATAAATTGCTATAAAGTATCGCTGTCATTTTCATATTTATAAAATTTACTATTGTAATCACTAGGGGCATTCATCAAACTATAAAAGTTTACGAAATGCGTAAATTCATAAATTTACCAGCTCAGTTAGATGGTCGCCCTAGATCAATTTATGTGTACTTGAGGTCAAACAAAAACTTTTTATTTCGAAGTTTCCATTAAAAGAGTAATTTTTGACCCACTTTTAAGCCATTTCTTCTATTTTTAAAAATAGAAAGTCGAAGAGCGTCAGCAAAAGCGGCACAGAAGTTTATCAAATTTGTGTAAACTTCGTTTCATACAAATTTTGACAGTTCATTTACATACTTGATAAATTTATTTGTTTACACGCTTTATAAGGTGTTTAGGAGGTTCGATGAATCCCTCTACTGTAAATTTGTTTAAACTATTTAGAGTGTTGGTAAAAATATACTTGAAACACTCACAAATTTCCTGCATGCCTGTATTGTGACTCAAATTAAGTAAAATGTGCAAATATTTTTAAACTATTCTTTTTTATTTTTATTTCTTTATTTTTATTTTAGCTCTTACACATTGTCGATATTTTTACTTTGGAAATTCGCGATTTTAGGTTGCCATTGCAGACACTTTGTCGCTTATTGCGAGTTTTCAATGAGAGCGCACTTGTCAGTTAGATTAAGAGCTATGTAGAAAGGTGACCTGATTTAGCCCCTAAGGAAAAGCATGTGTATTAATTCAGATGAACCATACCCAGCCAGATGGTATTGGTAATATAGAATGGTATGGTAATGGTATGGTAATGGTATGGTAATGGTATGGTAATGGTATGGTAATGGTATGGTAATGGTATGGTAATGGTATGGTAATGGTATGGTAATGGTATGGTAATGGTATGGTAATGGTATGGTAATGGTATGGTAATGGTATGGTAATGGTATGGTAATGGTATGGTAATGGTATGGTAATGGTATGGTAATGGTATGGTAATGGTATGGTAATGGTATGGTAATGGTATGGTAATGGTATGGTAATGGTATGGTAATGGTATGGTAATGGTATGGTAATGGTATGGTAATGGTATGGTAATGGTATGGTAATGGTATGGTAATGGTATGGTAATGGTATGGTAATGGTATGGTAATGGTATGGTAATGGTATGGTAATGGTATGGTAATGGTATGGTAATGGTATGGTAATGGTATGGTAATGGTATGGTAATGGTATGGTAATGGTATGGTAATGGTATGGTAATGGTATGGTAATGGTATGGTAATGGTATGGTAATGGTATGGTAATGGTCAAATTCAAATCCATCCTAATCCAGTGTAAAAAACTTTATCATATTCCTGATTCATAAAAACTTTCTGAAACATGTGGCAGAAATGTATTTCGCCATGGCAACTCTCTTAAACAGTAGTAAATTATGTATGTATATGAATTCAATTGCAAAGTGTTTGCGGTTGCTATGCGGACAAACTCGCACGATCATTTGGCAAAGGCCATGGTGTATGCATATTCCGGAAAACCAATTTGAGTTGCAGCTGTTGCTTAGTTGTTGCTATGCTGATATTTGCAAATTTATTTGCGTGCGTAAAAATCCAAGCAACATTGTTGCACTCAACTTACGCACTTGGACGTGCACACTTATGTACATCTATATATACGATGGAGTTGGTTTGTGGTTTCGCTTCGTGATTTTGTTGCAGTTTTGAATTTTCTTATTTTTGTTGTTGGTTTTTCGTTTCACATTTGGTGCACTTGGTTTTTTGTTTTCTCGTCATAAGGCACTTATGAATTCAAAATGTGTAGTGAGTTCATTCAACTCTATGTGGAGCATAAACTGCATATTGGGAAAGTTTTTTTTTTTTGTACGAGGTAGAGCTTGGCGATCTTGCTAGGAAAAAAAGACTCACTCTGACTCAACTACGGTCCGGATATTGTAATAGATTCTACTTTTTCATATCTAGACTAACCCCCGACCGACGTACCAAATTTCTACATGGCATGGGAGTTTTCCCTCCATCAAACAGCAGAGACTTTAAAACTCCATCACATTTCATTTTATTTTAAATTTATAAAAAATTCCATTTAAAATTGTTCACCACTTGACTGCATTTACTGCACCAAAGTGGAATTTATTTGATTTATTGAAATTGCATAATTAAATTCATTATAAAATATTTCGCATTTGCCAAAGTGTTCATAAATTTTCTTATCCCATCGAGTTTTGTTTATACTAAGAAATTTTTATTTTCAATCGTGGCTGAAAGGCTAATGGGAAAAGATCATAAAATGAAATTGATTTTGGCACAAATGAAAGTACATTAGTGACTACTTATTTAAAATAAACACAAGACTGATATTTATAAAGCAACGATATGAATGTTTTTATGTAAGTGCAGCATTTCATATATTTACAGTGAATTCCCCATAAAACAGACGCTCTGATAAGCAAACATATGCCATGAGCTCTATGAGTGCTAGATTCGCAGAAAATACCCTACAATATACAGAATTTCTTCATAAACGAGAGATAGACCCACTAGAGCCAGTCATGTCAGTATCATCAGCTTAGACGAGTAGTTCCACAAAACTTGGCAAATTCCAAATACACTCGGGGAATTTCGAAACGTTTTTTCTTACTGATTTTTGAGTTTTATAGCCTGTTCAGGCTGAGCCAGCATTTTGCATTTTAACATTAAGCCCAAAACGCAGGATTTTATCATTTTTCATACAAATTCTGACACCAAAAGGAACTAAATGCTACAATATTTTTTGCATTAACATTATTAATCCACATGCCGACCCTGCATTCTGCTACGAAATAATCGTTTCGAAGTTCCATCATTAGTGACTTTTTCTTGACATGTTCCATTCTCTGCCATTCGTAAAGAATTGAAAAATTAATTTTTTTGAAAAACTAGCAAATTCGCGCGCGTGTGTTCAAATAAAATTAAAAAAAGTGAAACTACAATAAAAGTGATGCTTGTGAAACAATGTAAATAGACAAAATGCATAAAAAAAAGTTCAAACTTTTGTAAACATGCTCATAACCTAAACTAATTGCAACCGTCAGCTAAATGCATTAGAAATGCGGCAGCATAAACGTATCTTCGAAATGTATGTCCGAAAATGGTAAACGCAGCATTTCAAACTGAGCATGAATACTGCATTAAGGTTTTTTTATTTTATTTTATTTGTTTTTTTTTCGTTCATCTTTACTTAATGTATAAATAGAAGTGCCGCTATGAGTGGCGGGACTCCGATCCGTCCTCTCCCATTCTTGCCTGCTGAGGATGTTTATTTTAAAACCGCTATCTTCGACTTTTGTGGTCTCACAACGATCTGTGCCCAGCGGAAGAAAGCTGTAGGATCCCAAAATACTGGTGTGTCCAGTAGTGCTTGCGCCCCAGCCGGACGTTTCCCTTAGACGCAGATCCGATGCTGCTGCTACCCGGTGCCCTTCCAGATCGAGTGGCAAAATGCCAAGAATGGCCTGGAGTGCTTCGTTGGGCGTTGTTCTTAATGCACCGTTCATCTTTACTTTGTTAAGTTTTTCTTTTAAATTTTTTAATTCATTTCTTTTTATTTTTTTATGTTAGTTTATTTTATTTTTATATTATTGTATTTTTGCTTTTTTAATTTTATTTTTTTTTTAATTTGCTTTTTATTTTATTTAATTTAATTTTATTTTATTTCATATTTCTATTTTGTATCATTTGATTTTATTTTGTTTAATATTTTATTTTATTTTATTTTTTTCCTTTTATTTTACTTAACTTTTTCATTTTTTTTATTTATTTTTTTTTTTATTTAATATTTTTTTATTTTTTTTTAGTTTAATTTAATTTGTTTTATATTATTTTTTTATATTTTTTTGTTTATATTTTTTTTAATTTCATATAATTTTATTTTACTTTAATTTAGTTTAATTTTAATTTATTTCACGATATTTTATTATAAATTACTTTACTTTATTTTATTTTATTTTTTTTTTTGGTTTTTTAATTTATTTTATTTCATTTAACTTCACTTTATTTCCTTTAATATTATTTTAGCTTATGTAATTTTATTATATTATATATTTTTTTTTCATTGTTTACCTTTTTATTTCATTTTATGTTATTTTTTTATTTTACTTCATTTTTTATTTTTTTTTTACATTATTTAATTTTATTTTATTAT